>OU426982.1:145412082-145725145 GCA_911387785.2 Aelia acuminata | reverse complement strand
CCTCCCTTTATATCAATATTACTGCGTAACTTTGGCTAATCGGACTTTTCTACAGTGGGGGTCCTAAATTTAACCTATCCAGGTATAATTATGATAGGACATCGCACAGGCTCGGGACCTCCGTCTTAAAGATACTATTTGCTCTCCTTCAGTATTCTTGATTATAATATTTTTAGGACTTCACTATGATAAACTTCGTACTTGGAATCCTCAAACCGATATAATGTTCGCTTGACAAACGACCTAAACTTCCAATATACTTCTAATATCTCAACTGCACTATCATTAGGAGCCCCATTTGGTCATAAAAAAATCTGGTGCGTGCTCGCAACACACAACTTTCACTTACCAACTTACTTAGATTAGAAATTAACGCGTTTTGTTAGTTACGCACTTATCAAATGAACAGAACGGCTTTAATTATGAACAATGGTTTGTCATTAAGGGCGTACTCCGCATTCATGGGCTGAACGAATTTTATGAGTTGACTGAATATTTTTATTTTTTTCATATTTAGCCATTTCTTATTTGTAGGCGTAACGAGAGACAATTAATTTATCCATATTAACAAAAACAAAGGTAGTTTATAGGAAACAAAAAACAAAAAAGGCTCCTACCCCCCCCCCCTCAGAACATTTTAATAATTATAAAGCTTACCTGATATTAAAGAACACCTAATTTTCATTAAACAAGACGAATTTGATAAAAATCGTTAAAGCCGTTTTTGAGATCATCGAAAGAAAGGTAAAAATTGGGAAAAAATAAGAAATAAAGTGCCCCCTCAGTTTGACCAATTTTGATGAAATGTTGGCTATCACATCTTTGGCATATACATACTTCAAATACCCAGTTTGATCAAAATCGTTAAAGCCTTTTTTTGAGTACATAAAAAAAAAAACTAGGGGATAATACAAAATTTATTGAGTAAATTCCCACCCCCCCCCCCCCGTAGATCAATTTTGATGAAATTTTTACAGTCATTTCTGTATATGTACAGTGTACTGTATTTTTACAGTCATTTCTGTATATGTACAGTTCGGTATATGAATACATCAAATACTCAGTTAATATGATATATATTTCATATATAGGTAAGTGAAAGTAAAATAGAGTTTTGAGACTTTAAAAGAGGTTTTGAAAACCAACAATTCATTCCATAAGATGGAAATCTTCAATCGATTATAATCCAAGCAATATTATCCATGAAGGATTGAACATTCCGATTGTGCGTGATGTATCTCCGTTGATTCCAATCCGTTTGATCATTTGAACACTCTTCAACATTCCGGACAAACCAAACTATTCCAGACAACACGAAAAGCTTTGCCGATAGTTAAGTTAATTCACAAGCACGCTAAGTGTAATTTGTTCAACGGTGAAGTAAATTTACTTATAGTTTATACATACAGTTCTACATTTCATTAGACAACATAACATAATAGCAACAATAAATTCGTCATGGATAGTTTCAAGCGAGAAAGAATTTCTATTATCATTATTCATTTAGGCTTCCCTTTTTAGCTAATAATCTCCTGATAAAAGAAAACATGCCATTTTTACTTTCACTTACCTATATATGAAATATATAGTAAGTGGGAGTATTGCGATCGTGAAAATTTTCGACTTCCGGTTTTCAACGGAAATACACGTTTTGGGACCCCCTGAGTCGAAATAACCAAGTCCCGCGAAATGGTCTGTGTGTGTGTGTGTGTGTGTGTGTGTGTATGTGAACAGACTAGCTCAAAAACTATAAACCGTGGGAACCTGAAATTGGGTATTTAGTGTAGGTATATGCCCGCTATGTGACAGCAAAAATTTCATCAAAATTGCTCAAAGGGAGGGGGTACTTTATTTAATAACTTTTACGTTTTTTTCGATTTTCTCAAAAACGGTTTTAACGATTTTGATCAAACTTGGTATTTGATGTATTTATATGCCCGAGATATGACTGTAAAAATTTCATCAAAATTGATCTACGGGAGGGGGAACTTTACTTGATAAATTTTGTATCATTTTCATGGTTTTTTTTATTTACTCAAAAACGGTTTTAACGATTTTGATCAAACTTGGTATTTGATGTATTTATATGCCCGAGATATGACTGTAAAAATTTCATCAAAATTGATCCACGGGAGGGGGGACTTTACTTAATAAATTTTGTATCATTTTCACGGGTTTTTTTATTTACTCAAAAACGGTTTTAACGATTTTGATCAAACTTGGTATTTGATGTATTTATATGCCCGAGATATGACTGTAAAAATTTCATCAAAATTGATCTACGGGAGGGGTACTTTACTTAATAAATTTTGTATCATTTTCACGGGTTTTTTTATTTACTCAAAAACGGTTTTAACGATTTTGATCAAACTTGGTATTTGATGTATTTATATGCCCGAGATATGACTGTAAAAATTTCATCAAAATTGATCTACGGGAGGGGTACTTTACTTAATAAATTTTGTATCATTTTCACGGGTTTTTTTATTTACTCAAAAACGGCTTTAACGATTAACAAAAATAAGATATGAATGTAGAAAAATGTGTGACTTTGGGAAATGATAATTAGCACAACACGTCAATTTCTAATCTAAGTAAGTTGGTAAGTCAAAGTTGTGTGTTGCGCGCACGCACCAGATTTTTATTATATAAAAAAATAAAAGGAACTATTTCTTTTCATAATGATCCGAACATTATTATCCAGTGCCTAGGCTGTAATGGAGAATTAAAACAAATGCTGACAATTCTATTTTAATCTTCGTCTCGAACTTGCTACTACATACTTCCTTTCAATATTCATGAGTCCACTTTTCCCTCGTAAACAGATCTGCTACCAAGGATTACTAGCCTATTTCTGTCCAGAAGGAGTTACTCCACTTGGCCGATCTCTTTCCTGCATTTATATCGAGCTCGATAACCAACAGGAGTTCATAACAACAGAGTTGGATTATATGAATAGACAACGAGGCGGAAAACGTTTGTTACTTCCTGGAACCGAAGAGTGTCACAATGAATCATCGCACACAGGGGTATTTGGCCCTAAAAGTTGGCCAAAACCCATTTTTGAAATTTGAAATTTCTGGTAAATGATCACTGAAAGTTCAAGTAGAGGACCTGTTGGATCATGCAAGATGATTTTTATCTCTTCCAGGCCCTTAATCCGGCGGCTATTCTAATTCAAATCTGACCTTATCCTTTAAATCGTCTGTGCTCATAAATATTGGTCTACAAAATATATTAATTTTCTTTGTTCTTACTGAAGCATAGGCATTATCAAATGATGGATAGTTCGAGGCAAGGTTTGTACTTGTTATTCAGATAGTTATAATTTTTTTGTATTCAATACTAGTATCAATATCTTTTTGTTTTTTTGGTAGGTATATTTTAGAGCTAAACATTAAATTTGAAGATTAAAAAAGTTATACTTCTGGGCATTTCTGGGCAACGAAATATTTTTTATGATAATGTATAATTATCGTTGATTATGTTTCTTGAAAAAAATTCTGCGAATAGCTGCGATTCGGAGACTTATAATTTTTTATTACTAAAATGTCAATTTCATTAAATAATAAAAAAAATTCAATTTTGTTATATTTTCATTTATTTATATTTTAGGATCTTCTGGAATAATAATAATAACTAGAAGGGAATTATTTGACATATTTTTAAAGTCGAAAGCATTAGCTTTAAAAAAAAAATAAGGAATTTTCGTAGTCTTTTCTCATTGGGAAATATTGCCTAGCTAATAGCCTAGAGCAGGTGAAACAGCTAAAACATAAATGATTAATTTTGAGGCATGATTTCTAAGTAAGTTGGAATGCTTCTTCAAGGAAATGAAATGTTTTTGAAACAACAACAAGAAATGGCTAAATGGGACGATATCAATTAAAAGCTCAAGATCTGGTAGTCGCTCTGAAAAATCATTTGTTACTTTAAAATTTACAACGGATTTATCAATGGTATGCTATGACACTATCTGTTCACAAAATTTTAAGAGATGGTTTTGAAGTGATAAAAAGCCCTCTGCTTCATATTGGTCTTTTATCTGAGGAAGCAGCAAAAACTCAAATTAACCATTTCCGGGTTTATAGAGAAAATAAGACCAGAAAATTTTACCGGATAGAGTGCAATCTGGATGTAATTAATAGATTAATATTGACATCAGATCCAGTTATCACAGGTATGAGAAGTTCAAGAAAAAAGTTATCAGGTTTTGTAAGGAAACTTTAGAAATGTTGTCTCCCCCAACCAACTTAACCGATAGTGGTGATTCCGAAAGTCCATTAAGTGACGAGGAAAGTGAATAATTAACTTTGATACATGAACAATTAAATTTAATATGCATTTTTAAGAAAGGTTGGTGCGTTTCTTCCTGGGATATAAGTTGTGTTTCGAAGAGGTATTAAACAATTCTTAATGAATTAGGAAAACACATTTTTTTTCTTTATCACCATAAAGGCGGGTTCACACGGGGTCGTGAATAGGGCGAGAACACGACCAGTAATGCGCATGTCACACGACTTGCTTTTTCCTAGTAGGAGCTCACGACCTTATCTCGGGCGTAATAATCGCGAAATTGATCGCCCTAAAACACCTACTACTACTACTACACGACCTTATCTAGTTCACACGGTGCCTTTGTTGGTCGTGCTTCTCTCGCGCTTGTTCTCGCAGAATATGATGGCGCAAAAGTTGTATGCGAACTATTAGTGCAAGAGTTGAGGATTCGCTTGAAAAAAGGTTCAAAACAAGAAGAGAAAAGCGTGAGTTCGAGACTGGGTAAAGAGGCGGAATTCACTCGGCGCCAGCAACAGTATTAGCAGAGAATTATATCTGGAAGATCCGAACAGCTACAGGAATTTTTTTAGGATAGAACCAAACCTGTTTTGGTTTTTGCTTAATAAAGTGAAACCAGCAATTCAAAAGCAAGAAACGAATATGATAATATGATACCAATTAAATAAATTCGTATTCATTTACTACGTTTATTAAGGGACGCATCCCTCAGAATACCCAATATTACTCCCTTATTTATGGTAATTGTAGCCGGGTATCTGAGGCCCCAGAAAGCGCTTCCTATTCGGTTGAGGCAGTTTAGAGTCAGAGCTATCCTAATTCTCAAGCACTCCAGCGACGATATACGACTAAAGCGGGCGTGCTCACTCCAACTTATAAGGCGGGTTCACACGGGATCGTGAATTGGGCGAGAGCACTACCTGCCGGCTAGTCAGTCGTAATCACTACCTCGTGTGAACTAGTGGTAGTGGGAATGTTGGTAGTGCACGACCTTGGAGTGACGGGTCGTGAAATCTCCATTCAGTTGGAGTGAGCACGCCCGCTTCAGTCGTATATCGTCGCTGGAGTGCCTGAGAAATAGGGTAGCTCTGACTCTAAACTGCCTCAACCGAATAGGGGGCGCTTTCTGGGGCCTCAGATACCCGGCTACAATTACCATAAATAAGGGAGTAAAGTTGGGTATTCTGATGAGGTATGCGTCCCTTGATAAACGTAGTAAATGAATACGAATTTATTTAATTGGTAGTTTTTATTTCTTAATTTCTAGGGGGGACAGCTGCCCTTCCCTGCCTCCCCCCCTGAGGACCCATGAATATATATATATATATATATATATATATATATATATATATATATATACATATATGTATACATATACATATATATGTATATATATATATACATATATGTATACATATACATATATATGTATATATATATATATATATATATATATATATATATACATATATATATATATATATATATATATATATATATATATATATATATATATATATATGCCCATATATATTCATATAATATATAATAAATTCAGTGATTAATTGTGCAGGTGCATTAAATATATAAGTATTCATATATACATTTTTTTGTCTTTTGCTTGATTTTCCTTTTTAAGGAATAATGATGATCAGCAATTCATTAATAACTTATTATGAAAATGGCTTTCATCACTTTTGGTCAAATGGCTCTTGTATCCGAACACATTCTCAATTCCCGGAAAGGCATAAGAGACCAACTTTACAACGAGACGTTGCACAGTGGTCCCAATCCAGCAATAATGGTGCAAAAATTCAAAAAATCAACTGTTTTTTCAAAAAATTGATAATTTTACCTATATATCTATAGGATACCTGCTGCTAATAGATAATATTGCTTTTGAATAATTTTGATTCGTTTGGCCGCAGCGATTTTTCAAACATTGCCATTCTTAAGTACGCTATTTCAATTGGAAAGTGTAGTGTACATATGTATGTTATTTTCAATATTAAGAAATTTTTTTTTACAAAATAATTATGTTTCTCTCAAACTACAATACAATCTCTATAAAACGGCATATCAAAGAATACCTAACGATTTTTTTTAGTAGACTTGGAGTTTTTCAAACTCGCCATGTTTTTTTCTTAAAACCTAAAACTTCATGAAGATTTTAAAATGTAAGTTCCAACGAGTTCCATGCAAGCATTTATACCATGACATAGCATATTTAAGTACAAAACTAACCATGTAAAGTTTTGCTGCAGCAACTTGCATCCAGAGTCATGAGAGAGGAAATTCCAGGAAAAACCCGGTTCCCAGGTAACAGACTGCTGCATAAAATAATTATATTAAACGCGGTCGCGGTTATTTTTCTGTTTCTCTATAATTTTTATATAATAATTTATTTAATTTGTATAATCTTTTATAGATTATATAATCCACTTATTTTACAGTATCAAAATATATTTTTTATAGTCATTTTTCAAATATTTGCATTGACGTCATAAAATAATCTGCATTTTTCATTTCAAAACTATTTTATTTTCATGTATTTCTATAATATTTTCACGTAATGTATGCTAATATTTCTATATTATCTTGTTTGTTTTTTATGTGGTATTTTAAATAATAAAAGTAGAGATAATTTTTTCGTGAAATCCAATAAATAACTAAACCGAAATACCTAGTTTGAAACAAGACTTTAAGTACATTACTGAATATTTAAAAAAAAACAAAATAATAAATAAATGTGGAAAATGTGTGTTGAATAAAAACAAAATAATAAATAAATGTGGAAAAATGTGTGACTTTGAGAAGTAACAATTAAAGAAACACATAAATTTCTGATCTAAGTAATTGGTAAGTGAAAGTTGTGTGTTGCGCGCACGCACCAGATTTTTTTTTTGTGTTTTTAGTTTAACACGATTTAACTTATATATATTATATATATATATATATATATATATATATATATATATATATATATATATATATATATATATAACCTTATATATATATATATATATATATATATATATAACCTTATATATATATATATATATATATATATATATAACCTTATATATATATATATATATATATATATATATATATATATATATAACCTTTAGAACCTATTTAATCAATAGTTTTTGTTATTGTAATCCTCTGGATTTGTCTTGTGGGTATATTAATCAAGACTAACAATATAATATATAATATTATTAGCTCTCGCTAGTTCTATTTTTATGTAACTATTTTTTTATCCTCCCCTTTCTCGCCTTGTAGGCTATACGGGGTTCCCCGGGCCAGGGGAGAGGGTGGGGGATTGATGCCGAGTTTATTTAAATTTTCCCCTGGCTCCGGGTTTTGGACTTGCTATCTTCTTATTTCCAAATTGCCATGGGCAACGCCTAATTTCTAACGCGCTTGCCCACTCGTCCATCCCGCCATCCAACTAATGTTAGACTTCTGCTCAAACCTTCAATAAATATAACATCAAGTTTGAACGAAAATCGTCAACGAAAAATAATTATAAATATAGAATGTAGCCCCCACTATCCCTCTTATCCCCACCCCTACCCTTCGCTATTTGTATGTGCCTTATGTTAAACATCTTCTTAACCCATCAATAAACATCATACCAAGTTTGAACGAATTCCATCGACAAAAAGTGATTAAAAATATAGAAGTTACCCCCGGTCCCCCTCTTACCCCCACCCCTACTCATCGCTATTTTGATGTAACTTATATTAAACATCTTCTTAACCCATCAATAAATATCAAACCTAGTTTGAACGAAATCCGTCAACCTTAAGTATTTTTTGCACCATGAATGCTGGATTGGGACCACTGTGCGTTGTAATGCATGACGATTCACCTTCACGATACATTTACAAAAAGCAACTCGTAGTAAAAGATAAGCAAGCAGTAAAAAGAAACTTGACTGTTGATGAAATTAGGTCCCTTAAAAAAAATAAAAAAAATAAATAGGAAATAATGAATCGAAAAGTACTGAAAACTTCCAAATTACGCTATATAGATACTCTATAACTTATCGAGGTATACAAATAAGCATATAAATGTGGAAAAATTTGTGAATGGCGTTTACAAATTATCGAAACACGTTGATTTCTAATCTAAGTAAGATCGTAAGTGAACTAGATAAGGTTATGAGCTCCTACTGGGAAAAAGCAAGTCGTGTGACATGCGCATTACTGGTCGTGTTCTCGCCCTATTCACTCCACTGAGATTTCACGACCAGTCACTTCAAGGTCGTGCACTACCAACATTCCCACTACCACTAGTTCACACGTGGTAGTGACCACGACTGACTAACCGGCAGGTAGTGCTCTCGCCCAATTCACGACCCCGTGTGAACCCGCCTTAACTGTTTATATTCACCTATTTTACACTATTTTCATTTTTTTAAAATAATAGTAATAGATAAATGATAATAAATCTTTAATTAGTTACAACCGTGTTTCATGGGTGCAATTCATAAAGAGAAAATAATATGAACATAAATTGTAAACCCATGGATGCCTATTTCACAGTCGTTGGATTTATGTAAAAATTTATTTTATGAAAATTTTCTCCTTAGAGTATTTTTTTTAACTGCTAAAAAAGCATTTTTAATGTCTATTACAAATATAGAAGCCATTTTGAGGACTTTTGAATTAATAAAATGGAAGGAAATAGTTTTGGCCAGCTTTTCGGGTCAAATACCCCTGTGTGCATCGTTTCAAAGTAATTCATTAGCAATCGATACAAGAATAGAAGTCGATAATTAGCCATGTTCCAAGAATGGGAGTAGTTATTACTTGAAGAAAAGCTTCAAATTACTAAGTAATTTCTCTGTTGTCATATGGTTCTGGTCTAAGAAACTTTTGATGGAATTTGAAGTTCACCGAATTAATTCGGATTGTTGATGAATTTCCATAAATTATAGAATTACAAAAATGAATCGGCCTAGTAGATTGATTCTCCGCCGATCAAAACAATCGATTACAGCAATCGATCACAACTGTTGTTTTGCGCTAACTCCGCTTTGCTACGATCGCATTAAAATTCAAGACTTATCATTGATATCGATACATTAAACGTAATAATTAATTTCTTGATTCGATCAGGGGCGTTGTGGTTGACCAATTCATGAACACTGCAAATGATTATATTTACATAGGAATAAAACTTTAACATTGTTCAGGAATCAACGCTGGGATTTGAGGAAGTGTGTCAGAATATTCCTGAGTAAGATTCATACCTTACCTACACTTTTTTTTCTCTTTAACGTCACTTTATGCTGCTATGTCTAATCGGATGATTCTATAGAGGGAGTCTAAATTTTGCCCATCCCGGTAAAAAATAAGATAGTTATATTCAATAGGTACCTGGTATCATTCAGGATCGGGACCTCCATTTCACGTTCCGTCCGAAGAGCGGCATAGCCAAGTACTTTTGTGGAATATCAAAGCTCAACTCCGTAACTATAGACAGCTGTGATTACAATAATGTACACTAGTTTTTTGTAACTCATTGGAAGCTTTGAACGATTTTCAAGTAAGTGCAGAAGTTTGGGTCAAAGTCGGTCTTGAAATCATACATCCTTAACTATGACTAAACCATGACCGTGTATTGTTGATTATAATTGTTTCATGAGTTCATTAATCATTAGATTCAGGGGCGGAATTAGCGAAGAATTCGGGGGGCGAAGAATTTAATTTAACAAAATTAAATTATTTTGTTTACATATTTATTTAATGGATTATTTTCTTTCAGCAAGAATCATTGTGATCTATAGTGTTACTTTCATGGTTTAGCATCGTTTGTTTGTTTAATTAACGTCAATTTATGCCACTAAGGCTAATCGCACGATTCTATAAAGGGAGTCCTAAGTTTTGCCCATCCAGGTATAATTAGGATAGGGATCTTTTCTGACATCGTACAGACTCGGGAATTTTTACTACCTTTAAAAAATCCTAGGGGCTCCTGTCGGGCCATGAATTCGTGACCTTGTGTTTTTGTAATTGGCTGTGCTAACCACTACTCCAATACTATTAGCTACTTGTTTAAGTGGAAGGAAAGATAACTTTATGAAAACTTGATTAAAAGAATCACGACTGGCATAATCTCCCGTAAGCCACACCTCATTATGTTACCAACTCGCACTGCCGGTCTGTTTAATATGAGACTGCATCTTCTCGGATAGCCATTCGAGGTTGGGAAAAAAAATTACCATATAATTAGGTGTATGGTTTATACCTCCAACTTAATGGTGTGGCACAAGACCGTATTTTGGGAATTAAGTGGACTATATATATGACTGTATTTGAAGGTTAGAGATGTTAAAAATGAAATGAAGTTAGCAGGTTGCATAGATTTATTGAGAAAAAAAAAAACCAAAAAAAATATTGCGTGTTAGTAGTTATTTAATATATTTAAAATTACATGGCTGACTCACTACTGAGTTTTCTAATATGCCCTATCTTCTCCATATTGGCTCTGTAATTCTTCCAGAAGCTCCCTCTTTACTCTTCATCGCCTCCAGCCGGGGAACCGGCTCCTCTCTTTACTCCCCCATGTCTTCAGTAAGTTCGATTGAAGAAAAAAAAAAAGAAATGGATGGGCCAGGGCCTTTCAGGAATCTATCTCACCACAAGTTCCTTCTCAGCCTCTGCCCCCAGCAGAGTTCGCCGGTGGGGCATTCAAATCTTGGCGGTCCCGCCATATGATATGCCCACCCCTGCTTCTGCAATTTGTATGACCTTTCGGGAAGCTGAAACATTAGGATAGGGATATTTTCTAATATCGGACAGGATCGGAACCCCTATTTGACGTCCCATTCGAAGGACGTCAAGGCATTTACTACCTTTAAAAATCCTAGGGACACGTGTCGGACTATGAATCCGTGACATTGTGTCTTTTAATTGGCTGTGCTAACCACTACTCCACTACTGTTAGCTACTTGTTTATTCAAGAGAACCACGACCGACATGATCTCCCGTAAAGGCGGGTTCACACGAGGTAGTG
This sequence comes from Aelia acuminata, assembly GCA_911387785.2. Taxonomy (NCBI): domain Eukaryota; kingdom Metazoa; phylum Arthropoda; class Insecta; order Hemiptera; family Pentatomidae; genus Aelia; species Aelia acuminata. The sequence continues at coordinate 145,713,817 of OU426982.1, read as the reverse complement.
AACAGAGCGAGAACACGACCAGTAATGCGCATGTCACACGACTTGCTTTTTCCCAGAAGGAGCTCACGGCCTTATCTAGTTCACACGGTAATGTGCCTTTGTCCGTTCGTGCTTCTCTCGCGCTTGTTCTCGTTATGGCAGAATATGAAGCCGCAAAAGTTCTATGCGAACTATTAGTGCAAGAGTTGAGGATTCGCTTGAAAAAGGTTCAAAACAAGAAGAGAAAAGTGTGGGTTCGAGACTGGGTAAAGAGGCGGAATTCACTCGGCGCCTATATATATATATTCATGGGTCCTCAGGGGGGGAGGCAGTTGCCCCCCTAGAAATTTAGAAATAAAAACTACCAATTAAATAAATTCGTATTCATTTACTACGTTTATTAAGGGACGCATATCTCAAAATATACCCAACATTACTCCCTTATTTCTGGTCATTGTAGCCGGGTCTCTGGGGCCCCAGAAAGCGCCACCTATTCGGTTGAGGCAGTTTAGAGTCAGAGCTACCCTATTTCTCAAGCACTCCATCGACGATATACGACTGAAGAGGGAGTGCTCACTCCAACTAAATGGAGATTTCACGACCCGTCACATCAAGGTCGTGCACTACCAACATTCCCACTACCACTAGTTCACACGAGGTAGTGATCACGACTGACTAGCCGGCGGGTAGTGCTCTCACCCAATTCACGACCCCGTGTGAACCCGCCTTAAGCCACTTACACTTGGTCGTGCTCTCGCCTTGCACAATAGCGTAGGCTATGTTTAGTATGCGGCTGCATCCCCTAGGGTAGCCATATGGTTCGGAAAGTCTTCGTAAAAAGCTCATGTGAGGTTCGGGGAAAAAAAAAAAAAAAAAACGAGAGATCACGTGTCAGTTTTAGCAATCACTTGATTCAATTTTCTTCCAGAAATTCTTGGAAATTTTGATCCTTTAAAATTAAAACAAATCTGCCCCGTCAGAATCTGAACAAGATATGTTGTATCTGTTTCATTTCCAAATCCTCTCGTATACCGTTATTCAGATTCCTTATCAAGAGAAGATGATGATGAAGCATTCATCCAAAAAAGATAATTTTTTAAAAGTAGATTGCTTATGCGTATTATCTGACCGACTCGTCTACACGCGGAGTAATCAATGATAGCACGAAGAGAAAATGCGTGCTGTGTCTCATCAGCAGGAATGAACAGCTTACAGAATTGTATTCTTTATCTTATTTAATTTTATCTATAACACACGCATATCTAATCTTGCCAACTGTTTAACGTCAACAGTGAATGGAGATAGTGATATATGTTTTTTATTTTAGTCCAAAACTGATAACTTTGTGTTGAGCGATTAGAGGGTGAATGTTCAAGATTATTCATCTTTAAACAATCTAGTTGAGTTTGTAACCATTTTCTTAAAGAAATCCAATAGAAACTTTATTCATAATCACATATAACCGAAAGAATCTAATAGAAGTGAGAGATAGTCAACTGTTCTTTACGATAGGTTAAATGATAGTCTGGATTTTCAGTTTACAATTATTTTATTGTGGTAAGCCAACGTTTCGATCCAACTTGTGGATCTTCATCAGGGCTAAAAGAAAACTAATATATGAGTATCTATGCTAGAGGGTGACAATAAATGGATACATTACAGAACTGATAATAATAAGAAAGGTGGTAAGCATTATACACATGAATATTAAACTAAATGGCTGGTTAATAAGATAAAATAGAATCTGATATTTACCTACTGAGTCCAGGTGGATACTAAGACTAAAGGTAAAAATAAGGTGAGAGGTAGTGGTAGGGGGTTAGTTTGCCGACTTCAATGGTTTATGACGGGGAAATCCAACGCTTTTGAAGTGAAGGCACATGACAACTGAGTAAACAAAAATATTTAAAAACTAACAAAATATATGGTACTGTTTACAAATAGTTGTGTCTGGACTCAATAATAACACAAAAATGAGATAATACATAATGTAACAATGCATAAAAAATATACAGAAAGAAGTTATATGCAATACAAAAAGATAATAACAGTACAAGAGGTACAGAGATAATTGCAGATACCTAAGAAATCAAAACTAGGATTTGAGGATGCGGAAGATGTTAGAATAAGTGGATGGAATTATCTCTTTATCAGTTTTATGATTTATAGGATTATTTTTTTTCAGATGGATGAAAATGGATTCTGAGAGAAGTCGTTTATCGTGGTTAGATACAATAGCTAATGTGGAGGGGTTCTCAAAGTCGAAGGAATGGTTGTGGGCAATGGCATGTTCTGCTAATTTAGACGTAAACGAATTACGCGTGGAAATACTGTATTTATGTTGATAAATTCGTTTTTTTTTAAATAATTTTTGTTTTTACCGATATAGCAACTGTTGCAATTAAGCGTGGAGCACTGGATACGATAAACTACATTACACTTGTCTAGGAGTGTTACAGGGTCTTTGAGTTTGGTATACAGATTTTTTAATTTATTGTTATTTTTTAATACTAGGCGTATGAGTGGGAAACTCGATGAGAAGGATTTTTTTTTATTTAGTTAGAGAGAGGGATAGATCTGTATTGGAAAGTAGAGATCGGAGGTTGTGAAGAGTTGTAAGAGAAATTTTGATTTTTAGCATTGTTATTGATCAGTGTTTTTTATTTTAGTCCAAAACTGATAATGGTATTACTTCGGATGAGGAGCTCCAAGATGGCGGTCGGCGTGAGTAAACAAGGTATTCCGATCACGCCCTACACGATATCCACGATTCAGTTCGGGTGAACCGAGAGTTCCCGAACAGATGTAGTCCAGATAACCAACTTCCCCGCTTCAATAATGGGAACAACAAACGTAATGTACAAATGGATGTTTCTTTAATATAATTAAAGTACAACAACAGATATCAGTAGAAGTAGTATTTCAATATATGAAAATTTCCTGTGATGGTTGCATAAAATTTTAAATTTTAAACTAAAGAGACCATTTAACAAATAAATTTATTTGTTTGTTTTTTAATAACGTTATTGTACTGTTTAAATTATTAACTGGGATCGAGTTAAATGCACAAGGTACAAATACTAAATAATATAAGAATCCGAGCATTCTTAACCATCAGATCATTATTTTTTTGTATTTCAAGAAAAATGTATTTAAATTACTAAAAAGGATATTTTTAAAAATGATTTGACGATGATTTTAAATGATATGTCTCCAAAGGAAAAAGAACAACCTATACATGATTTATTAGATTGAAGAAAGGGAGTAAACGGTTTAAAAGATTGTATCTATTAAAATCAATTTAACTATAATTATCGGCTAACTGTATTATAATCCACTAAATAGAATTAATATAATTTAATACGTTTCAACTAGCAATAATCGCACTTCAGTAGACCTTCATTGGTTACGATATTGCCTCTGCGCAATGTTAATTTAATTAAATGTTTATATATGTTAATGTTATTCTGTCCTAACCCAATTAAAGGTTAAACATATATTTCAATCATTTTCCGATCAATACTTCCAAGTTTCGACGAGCTGTTGGAAATTCGTTATATAAATATGCCATTTGGATATATGTAGGTAAAAACTACGTAGCTGCATCAGACCTAACCTAATAAAAGTAAGCAACGAATGAATTCCTCTCCAAAAATTTGGATATAGCCGACATCGGATCTCGGGAACTCTCGGTTAACCCGAACTGAATCGTGGATATCGTGTAGGGCGTGATCGGAATACCTTGTTGATTACTCACGCCGGCCGCCATCTTTGAGCTCCTCATCCGAAGTAATACCCTGATAACTTCAAAGATTATTCACCTTTAAAGGATCAAGTTGAGTTTCTAGCAATTATTTTAAATAAACCCAATATAAACTTTTTCACCATACTACGATGTAATCACCTGTTTTACACACCTAATTTGCGGTCCGAAAGCTACACTTCGCCGCCCTAGGGCCGCAAAATCAGCTGTTTATTATTTTAATTCATTCATTTCATTATATACATTACATAAGTTTGTTTTGCTCGTATTATTGTTTAGGTATTTAGTAATTATGGCAAATAATATATCAGAATCTATAAATAGAAGAGCAAAAGAAATCATAGCAGATTTGTTACCAGCAAAATCAAAAGATAGGTATGTCGAAGAGTATACAAAGTTTTTGAACTGGTTAAAAATGGAAAATGTAAAGCCTGTAGATGTGAATGATGAAGTTTTACTCGTATATCTCTCGGTCCTATCAAAGCAAAACAAACACATATGATCATCTCTCTTTATTAACTTACATAATAACATAACGTAAAACAATCCATACATTAAACATTCATCATGTCCCCATAACCACAAGATAACCTTCTAACAAAGAGATATACTTAACCAAAAGAAAATCTTGTTTTTGATTAATGTTATATCGTATTAATATTTATTGTAGTATGGTGAAAAATAGCGTTCGTCGACTACGTCTCGGTCAAAAAATATCTCGGGCCGGCAAACGCCCACTTTCGGCCCTTGGTACGAAATATACCATATTAATAAGCACGTAAAATCAAAAGATTACAACTTTCTAACCTCTTAGCCTCCATAACCTTCTTCCACAGCTTACTCAATACTCCTTTTATTATCTAAAGGTGCCTTTACATTGTGCGAACCTCACCCTCGAACAGCTTTCCGGAAGAGGCTTCGCCTAATCTAAATAAGACACGAACTCGATACTTAGGTACTTCATTTATTCACCTTTGTGTTCGGTGATAGCGCTAGTGTCGCTTTTCACTTAGTTAAGATAAGCTTCTAGACCTTCTTTTAGCATTTTTCTGACGTTGCTTTTATCCATAAATTTAATTTTTCTAATGAAACGGTCGATTTCGTAAAAAAAAACATTGTAAAGCGAGGTCATTACGATTTTTATTAGGATAAAGAATATCAGCTGAAGATCGGCTGAAGTTATGCAATTTTAATATGGACAGGTGTTCGCACCTGGTATGAAAGAACCACTGAGCGAAATTTGGAGAATTTAGGATAAACTGTATAAATTTCTATAAAGAACAAACAAACAGAAATATTGCCCTGCAGTTTCAGCTTCTTGCAAATCGGCTTGCCTGAGCCTCTGTGGCGCAAGGCAGGCCTCTTATTCCAGGGCAGACTGTTTCCCGCGATTCTGCCTGTCTAAGCCTCTGATTTTCAATCCTATTTTGATGTTCGTCGAGAGAGCAGCTGCTCGTATTTGACGTTGTTTTTTAGCTTTTGAGCTCCCTACTCCTATTGAAGCTCGCTTCTTTGAAGGCATTTTTAAAAAATAAATTCATGTAAATAAATGTATTGTAATGTCAACAAAAAAAAAACATATGGTTTAAAAATCCCAGAACTCGACGCCTGCCAAGGGACGGTCTTTCCGGGTCTTGTTGGCCTCTTCAAAATCTATAGATTGATTTTTAGGCCGTTTTTTTTCGACTGAAACGGTCGATTTCGTAAAAAAAACATTGTAAAGCGAGATCATGGCGAATTTTGTAACAATAAAGAATATACCCAGAGATTGGCTGAAGTTATGCGATTTTAATATGGACAGGTGTTCGCACCTGGTATCAAAGAACCACTGAGCGAAATTTGGAGAATTTAGGGCAGACGGTATGGATTTCCATAAAGAACAAATAAACAAACAAACAAACAGTATTTCATCTTTATTTATATAGATAAGTTAGAGCCAATGTCAGAACTAGATCGAAGTCAGCCGTCATTGTAATGAAATGTATTAAAGGTGCATAGGTGCGGGTAGATATCATTGTTCGCTCGATTTCAACTTTGTGTGTAAACAGCAGTTCGTGGTACGTCGGTTTGGCAGGGTTCGGGGGGTTATCTGTTCCAGGATGAGGTTCACAAATTGTAAAATGATGTAAATAATTTCTTAATATTTTACTTTATCATCGTAATACAGTAAACCATCGATATAGCGAACCGGTAGGGGGTTTGATATTCATAGTTCGCTATAACGAGACTCGTTAAAACCGAGGATTCTTTTTTTTTTTTTTTTTTACTTTCACTTACCTATATATGAAATAGGAGTTACTTACTCGTATATAGTAAGTGGAAGTATTGCGATCGTGAAATTTTCGACTTCCGGTTTTCAACGGAAATACACGTTTTGGGGTCCCCTGAGTCAAAATAACCAAGTCCCGCGAAATGGTCTGTGTGTGTGTCTGTGTGTCTGTGAGTGTGTGTGGGTGTGTGTGTGTGTGTGTGTGTGTGTGTGTGTGTGTGTGTGTGTGTGTGTGTGTGTGTGTGTGTGTGTGTGTGTGTGTGTGTGTGTGAATAGACTAGCTCAAAAACTATAAACTGTGCGAACCTGAAATTGGGTATTTAGAGTATGAATAAGCCCGCGATGTGACAGCAAAAATTTCATCAAATTTGCTCAAAGGGAGGGGGTACTTTATTTAATAACTTTTTAAGTTTTTTTCGATTTTCTCAAAAATGGCTCTAACGATTTTGATTAAACTGAGTATTTGATCTATTTATATGCCCGAGAAAATTTCATCAAAATTGATCAACCGGAGGGGGGACTTTACTTAATAAATTTTGTATCATTTTCACGGGTTTTTTTGTATTTACTCAAAAACGGTTTTAACGATTTTGGTCAAACTGGGTATTTGATGTATGTATGTGCCAAAGATGCGATAGCCAACATTACATCGAAATCGATCAACCGGAGGGGGGACTTTACTTTAATAAATTTTGAATCATTTTCACGTGTTTTTTTTTTTATTTACTCAAAAACGGCTTTCACGGTTTTGATCAAACTGGGTATTTGACGTATGTATATGCCAAAGATGTGATAGCCAACATTTCATCAAAATTGGTGAAACCGAGCGGGCACTTTATTTCATATTTTTTCCAATTTTTACCTTTTTTTCGAGGATATCAAAAACGGCTTTAACGATTTTTATCAAATTCGTCATGTTTAATGAAAATTAGGCGTTCTTTAATATCAGGTAAGCTTTATCATTATTAAAATGTTCTGAGGGTTTTTTTTTTGGGGGGGGGGGGGGCCTTTTTTGTTTGTTTGTTTTTTATAAAGTACCTTTGTTTTTGTTTATATGGTGAAATTAACTGTCTCTCGTTACGCCTAAAAATAAGAAATGGCTAAATATGAGATATGATAAAAATGAAGAAAACATAAAGAGGAGAAAAAAAATTCTAATCTAAGTAAGTTGGTAAGTGAAAGTTGTGTGTTGCGCGCACGCACCAGATTTTATTTTTTTTTAGCCAATGGCAGCACTAATCTGAACATATTTAGAAGGAAATTCATTCATTAGAACTTGTTAAATAAAAACGCATGTATGTAATTTATTTTTAGATAAACTACATATTAATTAAACAATGAGATTTATTAATTTACATGATTCGTTCACTTGAGAGTTCTTTAGCCTTAGCTTTAATAAGAGTCTGAGTCTGAGATTGGTATTTGAGATCTTATTTGTTTAAAGCAATTTATCAATTTTTTTCCAAATATTCATGAGTTCAGTCGTTTATTTGATAAAATCCTTGGGCTGCGGTTGAATCTATTTTATCTTTGGTTTTTACAATGGTTGAAAATGTTCATTTTGGAATTCTATATTTTTCTGCGATGGTTTTCTTACTTAGAATTCCCGATACAATATCCTAGAGAATTTTTAATTTTTCCTAGATTGATAAGGATTTACGTTTATGACACACGTTTACCAACGAACTCATTGTGTAAGTATCAACGACTACAGAACACTGATTCGAATAATACAGAAGTCGAAACAGATATGAGTTAATTTTGAGAAAAAAGTCAATGGAATCAGAGAGAGAGCAAAAGGAAATCGGATTAGTTAAGAGTAAAAAAACACCTCAATTCTAGAAACTGGAGTTACTTCGTCTTCCCGCGCTCATTCTACGTAATACAGTACAAAAAAAATTAATAAAATTCTTGCTGTTCGTTATAACAGAATATAATAATTCTCAGGCATCAAATTTAGTTCGTAGTTCGCACTAACCGAGGGATTTCGCTATAAAGAGGGGTCCAGCTGAACTATAATGGTAATTTTGGGGGGGATAGTATTTTGGTTCGCTATATCGAGTTGTTCGTTATATCCGAGTTCGTAATAATAAGGGTTTACTGTAGAAACGTAGGTCATTGACTCCCAAAATGGATTCATAGCGGGTGGAGGCGTCTCAAGGACGTTATTAATCACTGAAAAAACTTAATATAGAACAAAATATTTATTTCTAATGTTACTAACTTGTTTCAGTAAAACATTTATTTATTTTTTATCTATTTATGTCATATGTTTAATTTTCTATCTGCAAAAATTTTTTTTTTTTTTTGCAATGAGCAAATCTGTGATCTACATGTATATGTGATAGATACATTGGCGTTAATTATCCAATAAGTCTCTAGGCCACCGCCTCAACAACCGTCGGGGTGGATTGTGTGGATTTGTGGTGGATTTCAGTGCTTCTGCTAGTTTGTTCATGTTGAAAGTGAGTCTTTCATGAAAGTTTTTGTAGTATGGTGTGGCTGTATCGATTACTGTTTGGATGTTAAGGTCCTTGTGTATTAAGTCATTAGTCACGTAGAACGGTGCAACTACTATCCTCCTCAATACTTGTGATTGAAAGGATTGGATCCTTTGGATATTTGAGGGCTTTGCAGTGCCCCATAACTCTATCCCGTATGTCCAAATGGGGCTAATGAGCATGTTGTGTATTGTAAGTCTGTTGGTGAGGGGTAATTTAGAGCGTCTGTCAAGTAACCTTGATAACAGTCCATATCGTTTGTTTAGCTGCTTTCTGATTAGTGTGATGTGGGTTTTCCATGTCAGTCTTTTGTCCAGGTGAAGTCACAAGTATCGAACTTCCTGGGGAGTAGGAATGGGAACATCATTAAAATATACCTGAGGACACAACCCCTGATTAAGAGTAAAAACTATAAACACGCTTTTTAATTCATTCATTTTTACTCTCCATCTTTTTGGCCATGCCGAATTATCGTCTAGATGATTTTGGAGAGTCAAACACGCATCGTAAGTAAAACATAATAGTAGGCAGAGTATTTTAGTAAAAACAATACTTAAAAACCACACTGAACATTGAATGAGCAACTTATAAACAGACCAAGGAGCACCTAAAAGGATAAATCAGAAGCATGCGAAATCCAAAAACATGTGACGCAAAAACCGGTTTTGCACATGGTTCTGACAGTTTGCTGATAGTTGTTACACGTGTTGGAACTGACCTATTATTGCTCTTCGCTTATCCACACGTTTCCTTTCCAGTAGTTCAGTGTGATAATTTTATAAATGGTTCTTGCACTGCTTGTTTTTTTTATCTCTATTCATTTGCATTTTTCCTTGAAGATAAGCGCTACTGGCAACGTTACATGTTATTTGCAAAAAGGTCAGCAATATGAATTATCCAACACGGCTATACACGGAAATACATAATGAAGGTAATTAGTTGACCGTAGAAGTATATGTGATGGAAATGGTTGGGGGTGAGGTCAAATGAAACACTATATGTGCAATAGCAGATATTTTGTGCCGACGTTTCGACCCCACATTCAGGTCATCATTAGGGCTAAATATGAAACAAGATAGCAACCAATAAAATATATGAAGAAAAGAAGAAAACAATCAAATAATTTATATATATATATATATATATATATATATATATATATATATATATGCACATATAGGTACATGAAAAAGTGTTAATAATTACAAAACAAAATAATATGAATACAATTTTTTGGAATTGGATATTAAACAAAATAATATGAATAAAACTGAGGATTTAGTTAATTAAGTATTTTTTTTTTTCGAATAAAGACATGGATGACAAAAACATGTTAGAGTAAAAGAAAGACGCGGAAATACATAAACCCATTTTTCATAATAATCAACTGTGGTTAAATGGACAGCATAGCTACGAGTAACTACTATACAAAAGGTCGTGGTGGCCTAAGAATTTTTTAGATGTTGTAAATAATCCTATGGCGTCCCTCGGATGGGACGTAAAATGGATGATGGAAGCCTGTACGATATCAGTTCCCTAGCTTAATTATACCTGTAAAGGCAAAATTTAGGACTCCTGCTGTATTTTTGTCTGATTAGCCAGTGTGACTAAACAAACAAATAAAATAGGGTGGATTCCAATGTCTGAATTAAAAATCGATAGCCATCCATAAACCTACTTAGTCCAACTTTAGTTGCAGTTTAAAATTATTGCATTTAAGTTCACTTCGGCTAGCCTTTACCTATAGCGCTCGGATGAAACAGAAATCTGCTATTTCCATCGTTCTTTGGTGTCCTGATCCAGGCCTACTCGTGTCAAGACTCATTTCCGGTTGCCATGGTCGGCACCGCCGAGGGGGGGGCGCAGGGGGGACGCGTCGCCCCAATATTCTGGCTAGCACTATTGGTGGATGGATTATTCTTTCGCTCATATTTTGCCTTACCTACCTACTTTACCTGATAATAGATACTTATCGCTAGCGTTTTAAGATTAAGATGCTTATGAGCAATTATGGTTCCCAGTCTTACTACTATTATTTTCCATATTTAAAATTTTATCAAAATAGTCTACTTTCAGTCGTTGCAGGTTCCAATCTTTGATGGGTTCTGTTCACGCCTTCATGCATGGCCCAATGTTTTTTTTTTTTTATCGTTCAATCTGTATTATTTCGTTTTTGAGATATTCTCGTTTTTAAATTTGAGCAGTTTAGTCATTGCTAGTTGAAAGTGGTCATTAATTATACTATTTTCCCACTCATGTTGAACCCAAACATGATTTAGAGTTTGTGAATCCTGTGATGTCCGAGTAAAGTGTAGAATATTGTAATCTGGCTAAGAATCCAGAATTCCACCGACGAACAAAGCACATCAGAATACGTCACTTTTTTATTCGTGAAGTAGTTCAAGATGGAATAATGGAGATCAAGCCGATCGAGACGCAACACCAATTAGCGGACTTCCTAACCAAGCCCCTCCAAGGACCCCGATTGAAGACTCTATTAGAAAATGTTGGACTGAAGTAATAGAAATCTTTTCAATGAGGGAGGCTGTTGAGATATGAAATAATTTATGAATGATTTCATATGTCATATGTTTCGTTGAAAGATTTCTAAAGCAATTGTTATTTTGTTAATTAAATGTACAGATGTTATTAGTCATCCCATCTCTCTTGTATGTGTTCAGTGTTAATATTAAAAGTTATTATGCAATGAAGTTACCTCTTTTTTGTTAGCTTCTGTAGCTGGCTTTGTTGGACAGGTTAACTTACCGCTCACAACGTCCTCTCCTCCTGGAAAACTCCTAAGAAGGATCAGAATCTTGAATTTCCATGTTGCCCAATTGCTTTTTCCTTCTAGGTTTCCAATATTTACTTTTATATCCATGTTTTCCGAAAATCTTCGATAAAAAAAACAGTGAAGATAAAAAAAATTATATTTACATTACCTAAGCGCAATTATAAGCTGTCTGGGCCCATAACCTGTTGAATTTAATCGGAAAAGATGGAAAAAAAAGAGGTATCTTCATTGCATAATAAATTTTAATATTAACACTGAACACATACAAGAGAGATGGGATGACTAATAACATCTGTACATTTAATTAACAAAATAACAATTGCTTTAGAAATCTTTCAATGAAACATATGACATATGAAATCATTCATAAATTATTTCATATCTCAACATTTCCAAGTCTATTTGAACCTTTTCCAATTCAACTGTAACCCATTCCAAGTCAAAAGAAACCCTTTCCAAGTCAAGTGTAACTTTTTCCAAGTCAAGCGCAACCTTTTCCAAGTCAAGTGTAATCTTTTCCAATTCAAATGTAACCCTTTCCAAATCAAATGGAACCCCTTTCAATAGATAAATGAAATAGGTAGGGTGACGATTGAGTTGGAAGGGGTCCCATTTGATTTGGAAAGGGTTGATTTTGAATTGGAAAGGGTTTCTTGTGACTTGGAAAGGGCTACAGTTGACTTGGAAAAGGTTACACTTGACTTGGAAAAGGTTACACTTGACTTGGAAAGGGTTTCTTTTGACTTGGAAAGGGTTACAGTTGACTTGGAAAAGGTTCAAATAGACTTGGAAATGCTATATATACTTACATCAAATACCCAGTTTAATCAAAATCGTTAGTGCCTTTTTTGAGAAAATCGAAAAACGGAGACAAAATTTATTAAATCAAGAACCCCCTCCGTTTGGCCAATATTGATGAAATTTTTGCTGTCACATCGCGGGCATATAAATATACCAAATACCCAATTTCAGGTTCGTACGGTTTATAGTTTTTAAGGTAGTCTGTTTACACACACATACAGACCATTTCGCGGCAACGTGACACCAACTTTTTTATTCCGGAACTGAAAAACTCTGAGCGTTGAAGTGAAACAAAATCTGAAAATGCACTTTGGACTTCAGCACCATGTTCAAAAAAATTTCCTAACAAAAAAAAATCCTATACAAGTGATAATCTGTTGGAGACAAGTCGGGAGAATATGGTGGGTGCGGAAGAACTTCGTACCCCAGTTCTTTCAATTTATGCACGGTAAGTTTTGAAACGTGGGGTCTAGAGTAGAGATGCGACATCGAAGGCAAAACATCGATGTTTTGAACATCGATGTTTTTGCAATCAAAACATCGATGTCGATTAAACATCGACCACAAAACATCGATGTTCAAGAACATCGATGTTTTTTGACATCGATGTTTTTTAATTTATACAGTCATTAAACATTAACATATTAGTGCCCAAACGTAATTAAATCGATGTTAAAGTGTAAAGCATTTTATTTTTAATATTTAATGTATAAAAAATTCGATTTTTTCGACATGTTTTGAAAAAAACATCGATGTTACATCATATTTGTTTATGTCCAAAACATCGAAGTTATTGTCAAAATATCGATGTTAAAACAGGCAATAACCCGGCTGTTATTATCATCGATGTTTTGGACAAAAACAAAGTTGTATTTAACATACATGTCTTGATAATAACAAAGTTGTTTTAAACATCGATGCTTTAACCATAACAAATTAGTTTTGGACAAAAATAAATATTTAAAAACATCGATGTTTTGAAGAAAAACAAATTTGTTTTAACAGTATCCCGCCTATTATTAACATCGATGCTTTTGCTGAAACAAATATGTTTTAACATCGATGCTTAGTAAAAAAACAACAATATATATATATATATATTCTTAACATCGATGTTTTAGCTATAACAAAGATGTTTTTAACATCGATGCTTTACCATTAACAAACTTGTTTTTAACAAAAACAAGTATACTCTAACATCTATGTTTTGACAATAACATCGATGTTTTGGATAAATATGTATTAACATTGAAGATATGGACAAAAAAAAATTTTTTTAACATCGATGTTTTTAACAAAAACAAGTATCATTTAACGTCGATGTTTTCACAATAACATCGATATTTTTAACAAACACAAAGCTATTGATAACATCGATGTTTTTAACAAAAACAAAGCTGTTAATAACATCGATGTTATGGACCAAAACAAATTTTTTTTAACATCGATGTTTTAATCAAAAACAAATATACTTTAACATCTATGTTTTGACAATAACATCGATGTTTTGGATAAATATTTATTAACATCGATGTTTTAATCAAAAACAAATTTTTTTTAACATCGATGTTTTTAACAAAAACAAGTATCATTTAACGTCGATGTTTTTACAATAACATCGATGTTTTTAACAAAAACAAAGCTGTTAATAACATCGATGTTATAGACTAAAACAATTTTTTTTTAACATCGATGTTTTTAACAAAAAAAAGTATACTTCAACATCTATGTTTTGACAATAACATCGATGTTTTGGACAAAAACAAATTTTTTTTAACATCGATGTTTTTAACAAAAGTTTTGTTAAAAACATCGATGTTAAAAAAAATTTGTTTTAGTCCATATCACCAATGTTATTAACAGCTTTGTTTTTGACAATAACATCGATGTTTTGGATTAATATGTATTAACATCGATGTTTTTAACAAAAACAAAGCTGTTAATAACATCGATGTTATGGACTAAAACAAATTTTTTTTCTTATTTTTATTTGTCGAAAAAATCTATATTAAAAACATCATTGTTATAACTAAAACATCGATGTTATTGTCAAAACAAAGATGGTAAAGTATCCTTGTTTTTGTTAAAAACATCGATGTTAAAAAAATTTTGTTTTTGTCCATAACATCGATGTTATTGACAGATTTGGTTTTGTTAAAAACATCGATGTTATTAACAGCTTTATTTCTCTTAAAAACATCGATGTTAATGTCAAAACATCTATCTGATTGTCAAAACAAAGATCTTAAAGTATACTTGTTTTTGTTAAAAAATATCGATGTTAAAAAAAAATTGTTTTTGTCCATAACATCGATGTTTTGGATAAATATATATTAAACTCTATGTTATGGACAAAACATAGATGTTAAAGTATACTTGTTTTTGTTAAAAACATCGATGTTAAAATACATTTGTTTTAGCCCATAACATCGATGTTATTGACATATTTGGTTTTGTTAAAAACATCGATGTTATTAACAGCTTTATTTCTCTTAAAAACATCGATGTTAATGTCAAAACATCGATCTGATTGTCAAAACAAAGATCTTAAAGTATACTTGTTTTTGTTAAAAAACATCGATGTTAAAAAAAAATTGTTTTTGTCCATAACATCGATGTTTTGGATAAATATATATTAAACTCTATGTTATGGACAAAACATAGATGTTAAAGTATACTTGTTTTTGTTAAAAACATCGATGTTAAAATACATTTGTTTTAGTCCATAACATCGATGTTATTAACAGCTTTGTTTTTGTTAAAAACATCGAAGTTATTAACAGCTTTGTTTCTATTAAAATCATCGATGTTATTGTCAAAACATCGATGTTATTATCAAAACATGCGGAAGAACTTCGTACCCCAGTTCTTTCAATTTATGCACGGTAAGTTTTGAAACGTGGGGTCTAGAGTAGAGATGCGACATCGAAGGCAAAACATCGATGTTTTGAACATCGATGTTTTTGCAATCAAAACATCGATGTCGATTAAACATCGACCACAAAACATCGATGTTCAAGAACATCGATGTTTTTTGACATCGATGTTTTTTAATTTATACAGTCATTAAACATTAACATATTAGTGCCCAAACGTAATTAAATCGATGTTAAAGTGTAAAGCATTTTATTTTTAATATTTAATGTATAAAAAATTCGATTTTTTCGACATGTTTTGAAAAAAACATCGATGTTACATCATATTTGTTTATGTCCAAAACATCGAAGTTATTGTCAAAATATCGATGTTAAAACAGGCAATAACCCGGCTGTTATTATCATCGATGTTTTGGACAAAAACAAAGTTGTATTTAACATACATGTCTTGATAATAACAAAGTTGTTTTAAACATCGATGCTTTAACCATAACAAATTAGTTTTGGACAAAAATAAATATTTAAAAACATCGATGTTTTGAAGAAAAACAAATTTGTTTTAACAGTATCCCGCCTATTATTAACATCGATGCTTTTGCTGAAACAAATATGTTTTAACATCGATGCTTAGTAAAAAAACAACAATATATATATATATATATATTCTTAACATCGATGTTTTAGCTATAACAAAGATGTTTTTAACATCGATGCTTTACCATTAACAATCTTGTTTTTAACAAAAACAAGTATACTCTAACATCTATGTTTTGACAATAACATCGATGTTTTGGATAAATATGTATTAACATCGAAGATATGGACAAAAAAAAATTTTTTTAACATCGATGTTTTTAACAAAAACAAGTATCATTTAACGTCGATGTTTTCACAATAACATCGATATTTTTAACAAAAACAAAGCTATTGATAACATCGATGTTTTTAACAAAAACAAAGCTGTTAATAACATCGATGTTATGGACCAAAACAAATTTTTTTTAACATCGATGTTTTAATCAAAAACAAATATACTTTAACATCTATGTTTTGACAATAACATCGATGTTTTGGATAAATATTTATTAACATCGATGTTTTAATCAAAAACAAATTTTTTTTAACATCGATGTTTTTAACAAAAACAAGTATCATTTAACGTCGATGTTTTTACAATAACATCGATGTTTTTAACAAAAACAAAGCTGTTAATAACATCGATGTTATAGACTAAAACAATTTTTTTTTAACATCGATGTTTTTAACAAAAAAAAGTATACTTCAACATCTATGTTTTGACAATAACATCGATGTTTTGGACAAAAACAAATTTTTTTTAACATCGATGTTATTATCAAAACTTTTGATAAAAACATCGATGTTAAAAAAAATTTGTTTTAGTCCATAACATCAATGTTATTAACAGCTTTGTTTTTGACAATAACATCGATGTTTTGGATTAATATGTATTAACATCGATGTTTTTAACAAAAACAAAGCTGTTAATAACATCGATGTTATGGACAAAAACAAATTTTTTTTCTTATTTTTATTTGTCGAAAAAATCTATATTAAAAACATCATTGTTATAACTAAAACATCGATGTTATTGTCAAAACAAAGATGGTAAAGTATCCTTGTTTTTGTTAAAAACATCGATGTTAAAAAAATTTTGTTTTTGTCCATAACATCGATGTTATTGACAGATTTGGTTTTGTTAAAAACATCGATGTTATTAACAGCTTTATTTCTCTTAAAAACATCGATGTTAATGTCAAAACATCTATCTGATTGTCAAAACAAAGATCTTAAAGTATACTTGTTTTTGTTAAAAAATATCGATGTTAAAAAAAAATTGTTTTTGTCCATAACATCGATGTTTTGGATAAATATATATTAAACTCTATGTTATGGACAAAACATAGATGTTAAAGTATACTTGTTTTTGTTAAAAACATCGATGTTAAAATACATTTGTTTTAGCCCATAACATCGATGTTATTGACATATTTGGTTTTGTTAAAAACATCGATGTTATTAACAGCTTTATTTCTCTTAAAAACATCGATGTTAGTGTCAAAACATCGATCTGATTGTCAAAACAAAGATCTTAAAGTATACTTGTTTTTGTTAAAAAACATCGATGTTAAAAAAAAATTGTTTTTGTCCATAACATCGATGTTTTGGATAAATATATATTAAACTCTATGTTATGGACAAAACATAGATGTTAAAGTATACTTGTTTTTGTTAAAAACATCGATGTTAAAATACATTTGTTTTAGTCCATAACATCGATGTTATTAACAGCTTTGTTTTTGTTAAAAACATCGAAGTTATTAACAGCTTTGTTTCTATTAAAATCATCGATGTTATTGTCAAAACATCGATGTTATTATCAAAACATAGATGTTAAAGTATACTTGTTTTTGTAAAAACATCGATGTTATTAACAGCTTTGTTTTTGTTAAAAACATCAATGTTATTAACAGCTTTGTTTCTGTTACAGTATACTTGTTTTTGTCCAAAACATCGATGTTAAAAACAAGTTTGTTAATGATAAAGAATCGATGTTAAAAGGTATTAGTTTTTCTCAAAAACTTCGATGTTAGTGTCCAAACATCGATGTTAAAGTATATTTGTTTTTTTCTTATTTTTATTTGTCGAAAAAATCTATATTAAAAACATCATTGTTATAACTAAAACATCGATGTTAAAACATATTTATTCGTATACCTAAAAAAAAAAAAAAAAAAAAAAAAAAAAAAAAAAAGGTCAGCTATCAAAAACATCGATGTTAACATCGGCCCACAAACATCGATGGTCGGAAAACATCGGCTGCGTAACATCGATGTTAAAACCATCGATGTTTTGCGCAAAACATCGATGTTTCAAAAACATCGACATCGATGTCGCATCCCTAGTCTAGAGATGTCGTGTAGGAGTGAATATAGGACTCTTCCGATTTACCAATTCAGGTTCTTTTTTCAATAATTTTGCGTGCATTTGGGCAATTCCATTGCACTAGGTTGTAGAGATAATGGTCTCACCTCAAGTCAAAAAGGAGTAATGTATGATTCCAGCCATGGACCACCATACTGTAACCATCAATTTTTTTGGGTTTAAATTTGGTTTTGGCTTTTGTCCTGGGCTTTCGTCGATGTCTAACCAGTACCCTTACCGACGCTGATAGTCATGTGCAATCCATTTTTCCGAATGGCCGAGTTTAAACTCATACACGAAAATCGCTTGTTTCCATGTTCATATTTGGAGGTATACTAAAAAGTGTGGTAATTGATTGGGAAGCTAATGTTTATTAAAGAATAGTAGAGGATTGGTAACTGCTTAATTATTAATATGTTAACATATAAAATTAAACAACAGAGACCTGCGCAAAATCCTCTATGTATTTCAAAAATTGTAAAATCGGACATTTCATGTGAAACAACCCAATATAGGGTAACTTTTTAAAATATATTTTAAATATTTAATAAACAACTAAAACGAGACGTAATATTGATAATTTGAAGGAACAGTGGGGGTTGATGGATTTCGCATGTTTAAACAGATAAAAACATCCTCAGCGAAATGTAATATGTAGCACGCGGATTAAACTTGGACTGGTCTAACGGGTTTAAAAAGTTACTCACGAAACGTAATGTAACGAAAGCCCGGGGGAGCGGCGGTTTCCATTCAGTGGTCTCCCCTGAGGGTTTGGTATAATACCCGAGGGGTTTGGTTGTGCCTACCCAATGGTATAGTACTATAGGGTACAGCTCTACAACATAAGAAGTTTACCTGAGGGCGGAGCTTAAATAAGATACGCCTACTTCTGCTTTGGCGCTAAATTTAAAGTGTGTCAGGTTCATAATTTATGACAAACAAAGAGGACATTGAAATCAATATAAAGATACTATATTTCATAAATTAATCATCAATAGCAATTTAAAAACAAACCAATAATATATCCAATAAATGATGAATAAACGTTTTGAACAAAAAAATAAAAGAAAAGTCCTATATAAGTAGATTATGCTTATAAAAGGATCATTTTTATATAAATATTTAGTGGTTACACCAAGTAAAAACTTGGTCCTTTTATAAATTTACTATCGACATTAAATTAATAAAAAAAATATTTTTCAATAAAAAGTGTAAAAAAAAATTAAATGATTTATTTACAAATATAGCCTTTAATAGTATTACTCTTCACTAATCACAAACTTAAAAAGATTAGAACTATTGACAAAAATACAGTACAAAAGTACAATAAAATACAATTTTAATAACATTTCTACATTAACATGATTTTTTTTCTTTCTGGAAATGAAATGAATGAAAATATTGGAATATTTCACAAACATCTAAAACATTTTTGTCACACTATTAATAACGAAAAAACACTTATATTAAGAACAAACACGATGAAATAAAAACAAAGCAGAATCCAACAACAACGTGAGGTAGGTACCTACGCCAACTGTTATAGAGCCTTTCTATTGGCCATCAAATTGACGTCACAGTCCGCGCATGCGATTCTTAGGTAATTTTCTTTTGTTGTCGACCCATACCTACGTTGTAGGAGTGGGTTTTCTTTAGTAATAACCAAAAACTTGTATAGCTCAATTTATTTGAATTCTATAAGATTTCTAAGTAATATTGTCTAAATTACATAGTACAGTAAATCCTCATTATTACGAACTCGGATATAACGAACACCTCAATATAGCGAACCAAAATACTATCCCCCCAAAATTACCATTACATTTCTGCTGAATCCCTCGTTATAGCGAAATCCTCGGTTAGTGTGAACTACGAACTAAATTTGATGCCTTAGAATTATTATATTCTGTTATAACGAACTGCTAGAATTTTTATTAATTTTTTTTTTTACTGTATTACGTAAAATGAGCGCGGGAAGACGAAGTAGCTCCAGTTTCAGGAATTGAGGTGTTCTTTTACTCTTAACTAATCCGATTTCCTTTTGCTCTCTCTCTGATTCCATTGATTTTTTTTCTCAAAACTAGCTCAGTTCTGTTTCGATCTCTGTATTATTCGAATCTGTGTTCTGTAGTCGTTTATCCTATATTTTTTTTAATAAACAATGAGTTCGTTGGTAAACGTGTGTCACAAACGTAAATCCTTATCACTCGAGGAAAAATTGAAAATTCTCCAGGATATTGAATCGGGAATTCTAAGTTAGAAAACCATCGCAGAAAAATATGGAATTCTAAAATCAACATTGTCAAACATTTTAAAAACAAAGATAAAATAGATTCAACCGCATCCCAAGGATCAACTTCAGCATCAAATAAACGACTGCGCTCTCCGGCTCATGAATATTTGGAAAAACATTGATAAATTGCTTTAAACAAACGAGATCTCAAATACCAATCTCAGACCGCCTTATTAAAGCTAAGGCTAAAGAACTCTCGAGAGAACTTGGCAGGTAAATTAATTAATCTCATTGTTTAATTAATATGTAGTTTAACTAAAAATAAATTACATACGTGCGTTTTAATTTAACTAGTTCTAATGAATGAATTTCCTTCTAAATATGATCAAATTAGAGTGGCCATTGGCTAAAAAAAAGATGAAAAAAAAGAATCCTCGGTTATAACGAATTTCGTTATAGCGAACTATGAATATCAAATCCCCTACCAGTTCGCTATATCGAGTGTTTACTGTATGATGTTTTTATTGCTCACTTGTTCGAGTATGGTAATCCAAATTTTTTAAGTGCAGCCGATCGCAGTTTTAAAATCCATTTGTTTAAGAAGAAGATATCTCCAAGGAAATATTAAAACATACTCCAGCGGCGTCTCTTTATGTGTGATTTTTTTAATTATTGAATTACTTTTGTTACGTGTATTTAATGCAGTGTATTGCATTTCACGTATTTAATGCAGTTTATTCGCTTGTGCTTCGAATTATGTTATTACCAGGGATAGGATTTTTATGTAATAAAAATTTCAAAATATGTACATAAATTTGGGCGTATATTTGTAAATATGTGTAATAAAAAAATAGAAATATGGCCGAAAAAAAAGGAAGAAATGTAAATATGGACTGAAAATTAAAATATTTGGAAAGTTCAGTATTCTCTTAAAAAATAAATATACATTTATAATAGATCAAAATTAAAAAAAAAATGTAGTTAACATAATTTTTGGAAATGTAAAAACACATATTAAACTCTTCACTTTCACCATCAATAACGTTGCTAATAAGGTGCATTCTAAGATTTTCTTCGGAAAATCGACGATTCGGTCGAAGTAAAGCTTTGTATTTGCTAATCCATCTTTCCACGTCGACTGGCGCGTCATTCGACTTATTTTCTATTTTTTTCACCGTTTTCAAATGCTGTAAAACCAAAAATCGTTGATCCGTTGAAATGTTTTTGGGCAGCACAAACACTACAGGACACCTTCACTGTCGCATCTAAATGTTTCTTCTACAAAATCCGCTGCGTGGCGCCTCAGCTTTGTCTGTTTTCTTTCCTTTTTGGCATTTCACACATTATCTATGAACTCATCAATACATTTGTAAAGCACCTAAGGCAATATAAGCATTGTCTAAGATGAGACATCTATATAAGAAAAGAAGGGGATCAAAATTTCTGAGAACATCTGAGAATTTCTTTGTGCCTTTTGATTTTCCAAGTAATTTTTAACTCCCTAAGTTCATTCCCCGATTTGCACTTTGCTTTGCTTAGGTATTGATTGAACATACGTAAAAGAAGTAAATAACTAACAGTAATTTTAATGTAAAAGTTGAAAAATATGTATTTACTGAAATATATGCAAAAATATTTAAAAACAACAGAATATGGAATATAAAAATGGTTAATTTCATGGTAAAAACCATTTAGAATGCATATACATGAATTTCTAAGCCTCAGAAGAAAATATGTAAATCCATACATGAAAAACCCATCCCTAGTAATTACTGACCGTTAAGTAAAACATCATGCCTTATTTACCAGTTCTTTAGCATCATTTATAAAGTCAGTTTGAATCGTTATTAGGTCGATAATAGATCAACTTTTTCACCTATCATGATTTTAGTATGTGTTTGGAGATTAGTAATAATAAATTTATTAATTTGAACTCGGATAACTTTTCTGTTCGGAAGTCTCTTGATTACTTTGTGGATTTCTTTTGGGTGAATCTCCGGGGGTGGATCATTAGATAGAGGTAGTGGAGTTGTCAAGTCTTCTATTTCTGTGAGTGTTTCGTATAGTACAGATTTCGTTCCAAAAGCCAGTTCAAGATATTTTGTGAATTCATTTGCTTATTAAAGAAATTGGTGTAAAAAAAAAGTTTAGCTGTTATTGGTAATGAATAAGAGAACTGAACTTATACAGATAGAGTTGTTTTTATTAAACCTATAAAATTTCAATTGAACGAAAAATATCGGATTACCCGAATCGCACTTAAAAATTTATATTTTAATATAATGATACATTTAATAGTTAAAAATTATCGACGACACCATGCTAAAGTAACAAATGTGCAACTAAATACCTATGCATATTCGTTACTTTAGCATGGTGACGACGATATAGCGAACGAATTAATTTATTGCTCGGATGTATAATACTATTTTTTGCTTTTCCTAACTTGGGCGTTTTCCTGAAATAAAATGATATTTCAATACTGTCAAGGATATTAATAGCATAAAACAGCAAAAGTCTCTCTTTCGAAAATTGATGAATCAATTTGGAGCTGGAGCCGGTTTTTTGTGCCTTACAGATCAGGTTTGACAATTTTTCCTCCCTAAAACAGTCGATATTCAACCATTTTGCGACTTTCTGAGGTCACAATCCATTTCCTCAATAATTGTCATCTTCTTTAGTTTACTCCAATTTTCCAATGAAACTGAAATATGAACTCCTTGACGGGGTACTGCTGCTCACGGAGTTTTTTATTATTCATCCTATCGGAATAATTCACCTACCAGAAATCGCTATTTCATTTAAATTTCCCACAATATTACCAGAGAAGGTACAAACCAAAAGCTAGCAGTGTTTAAAAAAAAAAAGATTCCTTTTTACTATATAATCACAAGTATACTATATGGGGCCCGGTGTGGCTGTGCGGTAAAGCGCCGCACTCCCATGCCGGCGCTGCGGGTTCGAGTCCCGCCCCGGGTGGTGCTTTTCTTTCGTAGGAGAAGTGTCACCCAGTGCCATGGGTGTTAGTATGGGCAGTATATGGCTTCATTGGAAGCCTTGAAGTCAAAAAAAAAAAAAAAAAAAAAAAAAAATATACTATATAGACAGGAAGATCTAAAATTATGTAAAAGATAGAATCTTGAATATCTTCTTCCCAAAACTAAAAATTACATAAATTGCAAACGTTTCGGACTAATCGTCCATCTTCAGGGCAAATTTCTTCTTTAAGATATTATTTTCTTTACCTATTACAAATTCCTTTTTGTTTAACAAAATCACCAAATTACCCGTGTAATTTATGTTAAAATAAACAGTCGATATTGCTTATATTTATAGGATAGTTCAATTATCTTAAAAAGTTTAGGAGAAACGAGTTTTGATTAAAGGTGTAGCAACATAATAATGACGTAGTGGCTGGAGCTCGCGTTTCTACAAGGCGTGGAGTTCTCTTATTGTTCAAAGATTGAATGGAAGAAGTTGAAGCGGCGGCGATGAAAGGTTTCGGGAGAACTTGAAAGTTATGCATTGCACTTCAACTTTCCACTTCACCCTGCAGTTGCGAGTACGCAGTAAGTGGAATAAAGCGAAATAAACGAAAAGCGTGTGTAAAGGTGAATCGAACATCGGGTCATTGACTCGTCTAGCGCAAACGCTACAGGCTTCGGACAACGGTGTTAGTAATAGAATTTATTATTTCTTATACCTATCTTTTTTTTCGTAATCCTCATTTTAAAAAATCCGTCGCGATGTGCGCAACACATAACTTTAACATACCAATCTACTTATATTAGAAATCGACGTGTTTTGATTAAATATGTAAATGCCATTCAGCGACTTCACACATTTTTCCAAAATTATTTACTTGTTTTGGTTTGTCTCTGTAAGTAATAATAGATTGTTATAAGTTATATTGCAAAACTTGAAAGAGTTCTCGGTATTTTTCGATTCATTAAAGGTTATTTTTTTTTTATAGGGCCTAATTTCATTAACAGGCACCTGTGTTGTAGTGGTGTAGTTAGCATAGGAACTTACTATACTAAAGAGCGCGGGTACGCGTCCCGAGGTGGCCCTAGGATTTTTTTATGGGAGTTGAAAATTCTTTTCTATGCCGTCCCTCGGATAGGACGTAAAATAGAGGTCCCGAGCCTGTAAGATGTCACGTATTCGTTAAAGATCCCTATCCTAATTATACCTGGATAGGCAAAATTTAGGACTCCCACTCTATCATCGTCCAATTAGCCTTAGTGGCATAAAGTGATGTTAAACAAACAAACAATTCATCAACAGTCGAGTTTTTTTTTATTGCTTGCTAATTTTTCACTGCTAGTTGCTTTTTGTAAATATATCGTGAAAGTAAATCGAGATAGGTGTGTTTAAGCCTCGTAGTGAAGTTTGTCTCTTGTGCCTGGAAACCGAGAACAATTACTGTTTCTCTAAAATGACTTTATATTCCATTCAGAAATCTATTATGGAATTAAAGATTCTAAACTAAAATATATTTAATTAAAGATTATCTTATAACATACTAGCTAGGGTGCCCGGCTTCGCTCCGGTAGTTGTGTGGCAGTTTTAATAACAGAAAAACTTTAAAATTAAAGGAAATATAGAACAAAATTAGCACTTTCTTGAAAATTTTAACATTATATCAATATTAAGATTCGAGATCTGCAGTGGCCACCCAAATAAGGAACCCTATATACTTTATAGGGTGTTGAAAATGCTGGATGAACAATTCATTTTGCTGCAACTTTGTCGAGTCATGCATCATATTTGATGGTTTCTGTGATTATGAATCCTGTACTTCTCTAATCTTACTACTGTTACTAAGTGAAAACCAAAATATCATGAGGGCAGTTTATAATCAGTATATTCAGCTCTTCTTTTTTGTTTTATGTCTGTTTTTATTCGCTCACTCATATTGCATTAAATTTACTTAAGTATATGTTAGATATTGATTAAATGTAATGTGTTTATCAATTAATCTTCTTATGAGAAAATTAATTTTGTAAAGTATCCAGTCGGTTTTCCAATTGATTGCAGATATGTAAAATCATTAATTTATTTTAAAAGAAAAGATGAAACTAATTATTTTCGCTTGATTTTTAAGTAATTTAAAAAGAACAGCTGACAAAATATATAACCTTTACAAATATAACGTAGTGGATGAACAATAAACATTGAGTGAAACACCCCCCGCACCCTAGCGCTTCCTGGTGGTCTGCAGCTCGAACTAAATTTTTCATTCTTCATTTCATTCAAACTCGTATGTCATTCTCAGGTAGGCTAATTGCATGTTGCGAGAGGCTTAAAATTCCAGTCCTTTTCTCTTCAATTTCACACCCTTAAGAGAAAAAGGGAAACCTTCTTCTCCGTTAGGGGACATACAGTTACACGCTGACATAAATCTCTTAATCGTATGTGGAGTCGTTTCTGAGCCTTTTCGGCACGCACATTGTACACTTTGCTTTATAATATATATTGATTTTTTCACACCTTAAATGCTTTAAATAATTTTAGCATCATGTATTTACTTTCTGAAGTAAAATACATTTTTTTTATTGTTAATCAAAAGCTTTTATTATACATTGTACGCGGGTATATAGGTACATAATAAAGTTATCGCTTTTCACAAATCCCCTAGGACAAAGAAACTGAAACCACTGTTATGGAATGGTCAACAGCTCGAATACTGCAAGACTTACACTTATCTTGGAGTCCCATTTACAACGTCTGGTAAATTCCAAAGAGCATTGGAACACTTTATACAGAGAGGTACAGTTGCAACTGCAAAAGTTAGAGAAATACTTAAGAATGGAAAGAGTGATTCCTGGGAGTCAAAATCAACATTATTTGATAGTACGGTCTCTTCAACTCTTTTGTATGGTGCTGGGGTATGGAGTCTTAGATATTTAGATGCACTGGAACCTGTCCAATTAAAATTTTTCAAATTCATGTATCTCTGGCCAAATAATACACCTAACTACTTGGTACGCATGGAGACAGGCAGAATCCATGTTAAGTTACAGGTCTTCAGGAGGGTGATTGGCTTGTGGATGAAGCTTGCCTCGATGCCGGAAGAGAGACTCCCTCGCATTTGCTTCGACAGGTTGAGGAAACTGGATAGGGAACGAAGCATGCACAACTTAGACTACAACTGGATCACACAAGCTCGATCTATTGCTGTAATTATAGGTTGTGAACAAGAGTTTTCCGATGGTCATCTAAATGATACCATACACTATAGGGAAAGTATAATAGAAAAAATGAAAAATCATTTATTATCATTAGACATAAATATTGGGTTGTAAAAAAAGTTCGTAGCGTTTTTCATTATTTTAATTTAATCCTTTCTGTGTTTGTTAATCCTGTTTACATGGTCAATAATGTTTACATATCCTAAAAAGGGATTAGATAACGTTCTTTTATGCATCAGTTTCAACCGTGATCTTCTATTGTTCAAGTGTATTGTGTTAGTCCAAAATGCAGGAGGAAAAAAAATCATTTTCGCCATATAATGCTATTTTATTTCCGAAAAGGAAAATCCGCTGCACAGACGGTCAACAAAATTTGCAGCTTGTATGGAGATGACGCCGTAGGGAAAAGCACCGTCCGTAAGTGGTTTTCTCGGTTCAGAACCGGAAATTTTGAGTTGGAAGACGCCAAGCGCTCTGGTCGTCCTTCAACTGTGGATGACGAACAAATTCAACAATTAGTGACCGATAACCCTCACTATACGACCCGGGATATCGCAAAAACACTTGGCATATCACATACAAGTGTTTCAAATCATTTGGGAGCTGCGGGATATGTTTCTCGAAGCGATGTATGGGTTCCTCACATTTTGACGGAAAAGAATTTATTGTTGGAGTTTGGCTGAGATGTGATAACCCACCCACCCTATTCACCAGATCTTGCCCCAACAGATTACCACTTATTCCGGTCTCTCCAAAACTCCCTCAACGGGAAACAATATAACTCGCTCGAGGACTGTAAAAAGCACATAGACGAGTTCATCGCGCAGAAAACTGAACAGTTCCGGAAGGACGGAATTACAAAATTACCTGAAAGATGGAAACAAGTTATATATCAAAATGTGTCATATATCATTGATTAAAAATATTTACATGTATCTGAAATTTTTAATTAAATATATTCTTAAAAAACGCTACGAACTTTTTTTACAACCCAATAGAATCTTCAACTCAACAAATCACCCTCTCTATAGAACATTTTGTAACTTTCAATATAATGCACCAGAGCAGTACCTTACATTTCATACAAGTATTCAAAAGTTCAAGTTGGTCAGTCAGCTGAGGATGTCAGGCACAGAAGAGCTAAGAGTACGCGACAAAGACAAAGGCGTGTATCAAAAGAAAAATGAAGCGTGTGCCTTCTGTAACCAAGTTTTAGTGAATATTTTATGTCATTTCCTTCTTGAATGCTCGACTCTGGAAGGATTTAGAAATAGCTACCTGCAGGAGTATATATCATATCCCCATCAAGAAATCGATTTAGCCAATATCCTAAGCATTGACTCTCAGGATCAACTCAACAATATTTTCTACTTTTTAAAGGCAGCCCTCAATAGGTCTTACTAAACTTAGTGAATTCCTCTATCGCTTGTTTTATTTACGCTTTTAGTAGACTCTTATTATTGTGTGAACTTTTTGTTTTCTTTTGATCCACATTTTATTATTGGGTTATGTTCCAAATGTTTATTTTCATATTTTTGAAGTTTAAATAAATTTGTTCTTATATAGTGTAAAGTCTAAAGCTTGTAAGGACTCAAATGTTATCATATTATACTGCAATGTTGATCAAATATTTGTACAAGAAAATATTCTTTCACAAATAAATATATATTCTAATATTCTAATATATAGGTACATAATCAAATAGCCAAAATAGATGGTTGGCCAAAATAGTTAAAGCCGTCGTTTTTATATGAATAAAAGTTGAGAGCATAGTAACTACCTTATTGCATTGTTCGTTTAAAAATATAAAAAAAAATTTAAAAGGCAAGATATGGATCCGCCCTTGCGTACCTGTATGTTACAAAAAACCATCGATTGGATGTCAGCACCAGATGTAAAGAACTGACGGTTAAATTAATTGACTGACGACAAAGAAGTAATGTTAAAAAATAATAGCTTGTATATTACTTCGGAAAATCTGACAATAGGTGCACATATTTATTCTCCATAGTGAGATCAAACTGTGTACTGCATAAGGAAAACAATTATATTTGCATAAATAATACTTAATGGCCCTTGATAACAATACTGAATATATGTATTATAAAATAAAACACCTCAGTGTTTTATTATAAAATAAAACACCTCACAATTAATAAAATGAACACGTTTATATATATCTACATAAACACCAAACTAATATGAAATATATATACAAAAATCTGGTTAGTGCGCGCAACACACAACTTTCACTTACCAACTTACATAGATTAGAAATAAATGCGTTTTGTTAACTGTCACTTCTCAAATGAACAGAACGGCTTTAATTATGAACAATGGTCTGTCATTAAAGGCGTACTCCGCACGCGTGGGCTCAACGAATTTTATGAGTTGACTGAATATTTTTCTTTTTTTCTCTTCTTTATGTTTTCTTTATTTTTATCATATATCATATTTAGCCATTTCTTATTTTTAGGCGTAACGAGAGACAGTTAATTTCTCCATATAAACAAAAACAACGGTACTTTATAGGAAACAAACAAACAAAAAAGGCCCCAACCCCCTCCCCCAAAAAAGCCCCCTCAGAACATTTTAATAATAATAAAGCTTACCTGATATTAAGTAAAGTCCCCCACCCCGATTGATCAATTTTGATGAAATTTTTACAGTCATATCTCGGGCATATAAATAGATCACATACTCAGTTTAACCAAAATCGTTAGAGCCGTTTTTGAGAAAATCGAAAAAAACTTAAAAAGTTATTAAATAAAGTACCCCCTCCCTTTGAGCAATTTTGATGAAATTTTTGCTGTCACATCGCGGGTATATACATATACTCAATACCCAATTTCAGGTTCGCACGGTTTATAGTTTTTGAGCTAGTCTGTTCACAAACATACACACAGACACACACATACACACACATACACACACACACACACAGACCATTTCGCAGGACTTGGTTATGTGGACTCAAAACGTGTATTTCCGTTGAAAACCGGAAGTCGAAATTTTTCACGATCGCAATACTTCCACTTACTATATATTTCATATATAGGTAAGTGAAAGTAAAAATAACTACGAAAATAAAATAAATAGTCATTTTCCAACATAAACAATAAAATTGTATACCGGTTTCACTTGATACACCATCTTCAGTACAATATAAGATTAATATTTATATAAATCATTTAGTTATATACATATACATTTATGATGTGATATTAATCTTCTAAAATTAAAGCTGTGGCATCGACATCCAGAAGTATTTTCTTTTTTTCCATATAAGGCCTCAAGTTACTGATGTATGGGTCAGATGACACCTACATAAAATTAATCTCTTCGTTTGTTGCTCTTCGAGATTTTCCACGACATTCAGAAAAATCTTTGGTTGGTATTCCCCCCTCCAAAAATTTTTAAAACCAGGCTCGTTTCGCAACTTGGTTGGTCTCACAACCCATCGGTACTAAGGGTATGATAATGTTTTTTTCTAACCATTTACTGTTTTCTTTAAAAAACGTCCTTATTGTACTACGCTTCCTTAAAACATTTATTAAAACGTTCAACAAATCTTTTTATTATCGAAATAATTGTAAATATGGGCTTAACTTCCACCCCTGGAATTAATGCTGGTAACGCCTGCTCTAGCGTATACACATACATCGCGGTATGAAATGACGGATTTATTCATAATACACATTTTTAAATAACCAATTTTCAGGAATCGATTGAAAAAAAATTTCACTCTCTTCGTTGAAAACTGAGACAATTAAACGATTGTTGACATATATTGACAAATCCATGTTTGAATAGAAGCTTTTAAACAATTGAAAACATTGCACGTAGAAGATGGGAGACATAAGAAACGGCTCTCCCTCTCCGCATACCTAACTATAAAATGATCTCATTCAACAATTCCGACGTTTTCGGGTCTGAAATCTTTTGAAACACGTTCAGTGATACCTCAGGATTGATTTAATATCAACCAGAAGACGGAGGTCGACGGAGCTAACATTGAAAAATCTGATGCGTGCGCGCAACACACAACATTCCCTTACCAACTTACTCAGATTAGAAAATAGTGCGTTTTGTTAATTGCCACTTCTCAAATGAACAGAACGGCTTTAATTATGAACAATGGTCTGTCATTAAAGGCGTACTCCGCATGCGTGGGCTCAACGAGTTTTATGAGTTGACTGAATATTTTTCTTTTTTTCTCCTCTTTATGTTTTCTTTATTTTTATCATATCTCATATATAGCCATTTCTTACTTTTAGGCGTAACGAGAAACAGTTAATTTCTCCATGTAAACAAAAACAAAGGTACTTTATAAGAAACAAACAAACAAAAAAGCCCCCTCCCCCCAAAAAAAAACTCAGAACATTTTAATAATGATAAAGCTTACCTGATATTAAAGAAAACCTAATTTTCATTAAACATGACGAATTTGATAAAAATAGTATAGTAAAAGCCGTTTTTGAGATAATCGAAAAAAAGTTAAAAATTGGAAAAAAAGTCATGAAATAAAGTGCCCCCTCAGTTGGACCAATTTCGATGAAATGTTGGTTTTTACATATTTGGTATATATATACAACAAATACCCAGTTTGATCAAATCGTTAAAGCCGTTTTTGAGTAAATAAAAAAAAAAACACGTGAAAATGATACAAAATTTAATAAGTAAAGTCCCCCCTCCGGTTGATCAATTTTGATGGAATTTTTACAGTCATATCTCGGGCATATAAATAGATCAAATACTCAGTTTAATCAAAATCGTTGGAGCCGTTTTCGAGAAAATCGAAAAAAAGTTAAAAAGTTATTATATAATAATAATAATAATAATAATAAAGGTTTAACGAACCCGAAGGTTCGATGCCGACACCACCACTCGCTCCCTGCACACCTCCATCCATCGACCGTCTTCCAGACCTAACTTCGATAGATCCGCCCGAACGCAATCCTCCCACCTCCGTCTCGGCCTGCCCCTCGGACGTTTCCCATCCGGCACCGCGTTTATTAATCTTTTCGGAATACGTTCACAGCCAAGTTTTGCAATTTTACACGCCCATTTTATTCGTCTTGCTGCAATCACGTCAATTATATTTACTGGGTAAAGTTCACTCAGTTCGGCGTTGTGTAAGCGTCTAAATTCTCCGATTATTTCATCCCTCTTCGGTCCAAATATTCTACGCAGTACTTTATTTTCAAAAACTCTAAGCCGTTGCTCATCCCTCAATGTCAGCGGCCAAGTTTCGCATCCGTAAACGACCGTAGGAAGAATAATAGTTTTGTAAATCCTAATTTTTAAGTTTTGGGACAGAAGGCGGGAGCTAAGCAATTTCGCGACTGAAAAGTAGCAAGCATTACCGGCTTTTAATCTAGCCTTAATTTCCACATCGATTTCGTTTTTTCTAGTTACCATCGCCCCTAAATATCTAAATTTCTGTACCTGTTCGTTTCGTCATTCGTCATTCGTCATCGTTACGTTTCGGTCATACACATTTTTACTAAGTTTACTAATTTTTTTGGTATTCCCTGCTCGACCAGAATGTTATACAACTTTTGGCGGTTAATAGAGTCATATGCCTTTTTGAAATCGATAAAAAGCTGATGTACGATTCCGTTATATTCTAATTTTTTCTCTAATATTTGGCGAAGAGAGAATATTTGGTCTACGGTTGATCGGTTCTGCCTGAAACCACATTGATATTCTCCGATAATTTCCTCGGCGTATTCAGTGATTCGACTAGTTCGGATTAACGTAAATATTTTATAGCAAACCGGAAGGAGTGAGATTCCGCGATAGTTATTGCAATCCGTTTTTGATCCCTTTTTGTGAATCGGAATGAGAATAGACTCTTTCCACTCTTCGGGTATCTTTTCTTGTTCCCAGATCTTCTTAACCAAAAGAAATATTTTTGATATCCCAGCTTCCCCGCATGCCTTGATTAGTTCGCTAGGAACATTATCTGTTCCCGCTGCTTTATGAGATTTTAATTTTCCAATGGCTATTTCAACCTCCTCTTTACTCGGTTCTACTACTAACGGTTCAGCACTCTGGTATTCCGAAGAGGAAGGTAGATTATTATTTTCCGTATTTAAAATACTATCGAAATAATCCTTGAATCGTCCTAAGATGTCTACCGGATCGGCCAAGATATTGTTATTTTCATCCCTAATTCCAGTTGTAACCGGGCCCGACCGTTTACGAATTCTGTTTATGCCTTCGTACATGGCTTTAACGTTATTCTCGATTTTGTTACTTTCGAACGCTATTATTTTATTTTTGAGATATTCTCGCTTTTTAAATTTTAGCAGTTTAGTTGTTTCTTTTCTTGATGCTCTAAAGTTAGCAAGATTGATTTCGTTAGGACTATTTAACGCTTCTAATTTAGCAGCTTTTCTTTTGTCGCACATGTCAATACATTCATCATCGAACCAAGGTTTATTTTTATTTTCCCTTTTTCCAAGACACGAGTTACCGACCTCTTTAATACTATCCCTGATACCTTCCCACAACTTATCAATGTCTTCGATATCCTCGTCAGACGATTCCAACGCCTCAAACCTATTTTTGACTTCCAGTTCGAATTGTTTTCTAACCGTTGGAATTTTTAACTTCTCCAAATTATAATTATCATAATTAAAACCAGCCTCATTTTTCTTATGTATTATAAGTCTCTGGCGAATTTTCGCGAATACTAGTTCATGATCCGACCCGCATTCGGCCCCACGATATGATCGAATATTAATTACGCTATTTTGCCACCTACGTTGAACCAAGACGTGATCAATTTGATTGACGGGTTAGCGAATCCGGAGACGTCCAAGTATATTTATGTATATCTTTATGTTTAAACGTAGTACTTTTGATTATTAGGTGGCAAAATTTATTAGTCGTATTCCGTTATCATTACTATATTCATGTAAACTTTCTCTACCGATCGTAGGATAATATACTTGTTCCCTCCCTACCTTTGCATTTGCGTCTCCCAGAATAATTTTTATGTAGCCTCGCGGTAGTTTGTCATAAATCGATTTAAGTTTTTCATAAAATTCACATTTAACTTCATCGTCACTATCTTCAGTAGGTGCGTGTATATTGATCAACGCGATTTTAAACCACCGACCCTAAAATATAGCTACCGATAACCTATCTCCGTAAAATCAAATGTCCTTCAACGCGGAAAGTAACCTATTTCTAATCAGAAATCCGGTGCCTAAACAATAGTTTCCGCTCCCACCGTACCACAGAGTGTACTTCCCTTCCCTTAACGAGCCCTCCCCTGGCCAGCGGACCTCTTGAAGCGCTACGATATCTAATCTATATTCTATTACCTCGTTCGCGACCGATTTTAACCCACCCGCTGTATTTAAACTTCTTATGTTCCACGTCCCTATGCTTAGATCTATATTTTTCAACTTGCGGCATGAATCCCCTAAAGCAGTCCCCACCCGGAGACCCGAACGGGGGACTAGTTTACCTCCGGATAATGAGCGTTTTACTTTAGGGAGATCCATGACTTTTTTTGTGGTGTTTGGGTGAACTAATAAAATGTGAGTAGGGCGTTCAAACCTACGTCACACCCTCCAGCAAGCCTGGGGGGCCGCTCTCATTGTTGGTCAGCGAGTCCTACGGACTTAGCCGGGAGGAACTTCCTAGGAATTTCCACCGACCATCCCCACATCCGCCACCCGTGGGACGCTCCCCATACGCGGTAATGAGACCCGCGCGAGGGTTATTATATAACTTTAACCAATTTTGATAAATTTTTTGCTGTCACATCGCGGGCATATACATACACTAAATACCTAATTTCAGGTTCGGATGGTTTTTTAGCTAGTCTGTTCACACACACACAGACCATTTCACGGGACTTGGTTAATTGGACTCAGGGGACCTTAAAACGTGTATTTCCGTTGATAACCGGAAGTCGAAATTTTTCACGATCGCAATACTTTTATAATTTTATATATAGGTAAGTGAAAGTAAAAAGACCAATAACCATATCGTTTATGACATGTCTCAAGAGATCACCCAATTCTCTTTTCCATCCACCCTGAACTCTTTTTTATTTGAAATCTAGGATAAAAACCTTCATGTTTGGGTCGAAACGTAGGCTCTCCAAATAAAAACATTTTACTGAAAATCCTGATGATTTGTCATCCTAAAAATAATGGATATACGTATCATAGTAATAAAATTAAGGAATGGTGTAATCTTTTAGTATGATTTATCTTCGGGATCCCAAGAGACATTTCCATCTTACCTCTTTGCGGAAAGTTAAAGTGGTTATATCCTCCTATTGCCGTATTCCCTGGCATCCATCCTTTTACAACTTATTTGATCCCACCGTCCATCTTTTATATGCAAACTTCCTCAGCTTAAATCCCGTAAATATGTCTCTAGGTCTTCAGGTTTATATACGGTGTATATACGGTTGCTCACCGAACGAGAGCTTTTGAAGGATTCTTCAATATCCGAACATCATCCCTATGCCATTATATTCTTCCTTTTATCCGTCCATACAATCAGGGATGGAATATCGAAAGCCCAATTGAAATATTATATAGATATAAAATCGATTGTATGTAATTGTGTTGTACATGTGATAATATTATAAATAAGGTTATAAATGTTACTAGAGAGTATTTCTAGTTATTTTTGGACACAGCACTTTTATAAATATTATGAACAGACTAAAATTGGAAGAACTAAAAAAAAAAATAAAAATTAGAAAAACACTCTTTTTTTTATTTTTTTTTTTTTTGCACCCTCAATGCAATGAATAGAAATCTATTTTTGACACTATCTCATCACTTTGCTCTTGATCATGAATTTTATACCAGTATACAGTATCCTAATTTGTCAGGAAGATGAAAAGAAATTAAGAAAATAATAAGGTATGTACATAATTGAAAACATGGGCGTCACCATCATAAAATTATACAATATTCTGCTAGATAGAGCAGGTAGAAATTCTAGAGGCTAGAAGTTGAAATAATAACGCCGTTAAGCAACTTTTTGGGCATTTAATTCATCCTCAAACGATGTGTTTTAAAGGTATTTTTAGTCTCTTAAAACTTGTCAACGTATGTCTTAGTTAGGATAGAGGTATTTTCTAAGGCTTCATGTTAAAGGATGTGGGCCGAAATTTCTGGGTTCAATTTTATCCAAGTTCTCCTTCTGATGCTGATCCTACTAATTTTATTGCTTTCCACCAACTTCTGTAAGCTTCATCAAGTTGATAGAATGTTGGATCAAGCTGTTCGGTTTAAAGAAGAAATGGAAACCAATGCCGGAGATCCAATTTTGTTACTGAATTCATAAAACAATACGGTTCAAGTTGAAATAAAAATTAGATAATTCATCAAATATACAATAGGCGGGCGCAAGCGACGGTGCTGCTTCTGCAACGGCGCTGCAGGAACTAGAGAAACGGGGATAAAAGCGGGGTCATTCCCTTTTATTTCCAAAAAATAAAAAGCTTCTTAAAGAGTGGATTGTAAAATTAAGAATAGATAAGCCTCTTCCGAAACAAATGACGATATGTAGTCTTTATTTTAAAGAAAGAGACTATATTTATCCAGGTAAATATTAGTATTTGACATTTTATTATTCCAAAATGCTAATTTTATGCAAAATAACATTGAGACCACAGTGTCATAGATTTGTTTTTCTTTTTTAATTTTCCCCATTTTTCTATTACATCCGTTGTGCTTAATTGTTCCATGTTTTCAATGCGAAGCCTGAAAGTTTTGACAAATAAATAAATAATATGACAAAGAATCTAAGCTGTCATAACAATGATTGTGTGAATAG
Organism: Aelia acuminata; assembly: GCA_911387785.2. Taxonomy (NCBI): domain Eukaryota; kingdom Metazoa; phylum Arthropoda; class Insecta; order Hemiptera; family Pentatomidae; genus Aelia; species Aelia acuminata. The sequence goes on along the minus strand of OU426982.1, from coordinate 145,677,642 downwards.
GTAATTAATGTTATTTCTAACCGAAAAACGTCGAGTAAAGTTACAATTATGTGTTTGCATTTACCAGAACTACCAGCTTTACACGTACAATGACAAGAAAATTGCTTATTATTATTAATAAATTTGATTTCCACTTTTATTTGATGGGGCAGTCCTTTAAGATTGCTAGTTTAAAGGCACGAGGCTTGTAAAATAACTGTTTTTTTATTTTTAGATATTCCACCTGTAAATATGTGGTTTGCATCTAGAATAGCCTGCCCTTCAATTAATGGTCTTTTAAAATTACCAATTATCTCTATCACATCAACTATGTCTAACACCGTTTTTTCCGACATTTTGTAAAACTACTAGCGCACCCTATAGTCGATTGCGCCCTCCTATACAGCTGACTATGCTTATAAAAAGCGACACGACGCCAGTGCCGTAATTAACTAATATTTTATTAAATTTGATTGGTTAAACTCGGAAAAATTCGTATAATCATATTTTCATTAATGTTTTACATAGGGGGACATTCCCCTCCTGCTGAAATATTGGGGGGGGAGATAGTCCCCCCTGTCCACCCGGCGGTGTCTTCTGTGATTGAAAAACATCGCAGTGCTCCATGAAGCACACTGGAATGCAGTGGCATAACTCAGGGGTGGCGGGATGGCCGGTTGTGCATACGCGTTGCACATGGGAACGTATGATTGGTAACCGGAAGATAGCAAGTTCGAAATCCGGAGCCAGGGGAACATTCAATAATACTCGACATCAATCCCCCACCCTTTCCCCTGGCCCGGGAAGCCGAGTTTAGCCTAATAAAGGAGATAAAGGAGGGGGAAAAATGTGGCATAAGTAAGGCAGAGAAAGTGAAAAATGCTTCAGGTGGCCAAACTAGAGTTTGTTAATAATCAACCAACAAATTATTAATCCATGGGCGGATAATTGAATAACCTTCCAGTGGTTTGGAATTATGGATTCCAGTTGTTATATGGAGAAATTAACTGTCTCTTATTTTTCCGAAAAATCAAAAATGAAAAAAATCAAGAAACAAACACATGAGAAAAAAAAGAAAAATGTTTCAACAACTCTCAAACAAGTTGGACGCACGTGTTCTGAAAGAGTTCTCAACGTGTTTTGGTTGATCCTTATTAATTAAAAAGTATTTATTCCATGGTAACTAAATGAAGTTTTAAACAACTACATAGAGAATTACAAAATCAGACGACTTGGAGTATCATGCTTGCATTGCCGAATTATCAAAAGTAAAAACTTGTATTTAGCAATAAAAAATGTTTACTTTACAGAGTAAATGCGTGATGCTCAAATTGTTTAAAACAATATACAGTGTTGATTGTATTTTAGTTTACAAACTATAGTTCCATCATAGATTTCTGAATGCGATATAAAGTGGTTTTATTTTAGAGGAACAGTAATCATTCTCGGTTTCCGGAAGGGCATATGAGGAAAACAATTGCAAATTCAGTTTTAATTTACTAAGAGCCGTAAATGCACCATCGATTCCCCTTCAGGATACATTTATCAAAAGCAATTCGCAGTAAAAAACTTCGACTATTGATGAAATTAGATTCTTTTAGGCCCCTTAAAAAAAGAAATAAACAAGTATGAATCAAAAAGTTCAGAGAATTTTCAAGTTTTGCAATACAAATTTTAATACTCTATAACTTCGTTGTCCTTCTTAATACAAGGTAAAACTTTCATTGCAAAACGGTGATGTCAGCCACGTGATAATGAGACAGGGGGGGGGGGGGCATAACCAATGTCACCACGAAATTTCGTGATAAATGCGCCCCTGAAATATGTATATAGGTAAATAACGTGAGAACTTTCGCGGTAATGTTCCAGTTATTGTTAAATAACGTTATTTCTGTGTCATCAATCTATTAATTTAACCGTCAGTTAGTTATGGTGGTGAATAGCCGAATCTGTTGCTATAATCACCCAGAACCTCAAAACTATCTCAAATTCATAATCTCTTTCCGAAAGCTGCGAACTGTGAGTCGTCTGAGAGTTTCGGGTGAAAACCACCTGGCACTGTACCATGGGAACATTGCTCATCTTTTAAGGGCTGAAGAAGTCTGTAAGTGGTGCGGCCTCCTAATCACTAACCCTCTAAAGCATTTGGTCCTAGAATGTTTATTTGTTGAGACCTATAGAACGAGATATCTCGACAAATATATCAGTGCGGGCTCGGATGACTTATCACTGATGAGGGTTCTAGATATTAAAAGCCTAGAACACTTGGAAAATGTGTTTTACTTTATTATGTCATCATTTAATGTGGTAATGTACCTGCAAACCAATAACTATAAAATAATCTTTTAATTATTCATAAGCTGGAGTTTCATATAAATAAAGTGCATATTTTCGTACCCTTTTAAATGGCAACAAGTGCATCGCATCATTGTAACTTTAAGAAATGTATATTTAAGAAAATTTGAATAATATTTTATTTTATGTAAACGGTGGTAATTATAAAAAAAAATCATTTTTTCAGTAAGTTTATTTTGTTAGTTGAACTATAGTTAAATTTAGTTTATCCGTTTATTTATTTTTTTTTTTTTGCTATAATTTTATTCTAACCTGTTATCTAACTCTAACTAACATTGATTGGGCCGGACTCCATGGCTACCCTGTCTTGTAAGCCGATAAGTAAATTTAAAAAAAAATAGTTCTAGTGGTGACAGTAAAGTTCTGGCCACACATGTCCGCACCGGATCCGCACCGCAGCACTAATATAGGTTATGTTCAGAATATTTTTAATTAAACTTACATATTACCTTTAGTTATGCCTAAAGGTCAGGCCACACATGTCAGACACAGGCCACTTTAGGCATAACTAAAGGTAATATGTAAGTTAAATTAAAAATATTCTGAACATAACCTGTATTATTGCTACGGTGCGGACATGTGTGACAGACCTTTAATCGATGACTTCGTACGTACTTTAATAATAAAAATTTGTAAACAAATTTGGAAAAATGTGTCAAGTTGAGGAATGGCGTTTGCATATTTATTACAACATAATCTATTTCTAATCTAAGAATGTTGTTAAGTGAAAGTTGTGTGTTGCGCGCATCGCACCAGATTTTTTTCCTACCGACCATTTCCCTCCCCAAAAATATTTTGGACTAGAAGGGGGAGACCTAGTCCGAAATATTTTTTCTTAGACCGCTCTTGTTTTGGAGGAACCTCAAGCCTAATAAAATAGTATATTTCATTACTAGTACCGAAAGTGGCCTTTTCCCGTGCGCTACGGAATTTCACGTGTGAGGCGTAGCCGAACACGGGAATTCGAGTTTCAGGTACGAGGAGAAGCCGAGTACGGGAATAGTTTGAGTAAGCTCGGGAAAAGCACTTTTGGTACGTGTTATGAACGCTATTTTTCATTACACTGCAAACTGGCAGTATAACAGAAATCTCAAACTAACATAATTAATTAACTTAAATTATAATTTCAAACACTAGTATACTGTTTGCTTAGTTTATTGATCAACAAACAAAAGCTGAATACAAATTAAATAAAATAGTGAAATAAATAACGGTTTTAAGAATTTTAGAAATTGAAATTAATATGTACTGTACAGTTTTGATTGTTGGTTATATTTATGATTTTATTTTCTAATTTATTTTGTAGAAAAGTGTAAATTTTTACTTTCACTTACCTATATATGAAATATATAGTAAGTGGAAGTATTGCGATCGTGAAAAAATTCGACTTCCGGTTTTCAACGGAAATACACGTTTTGGGGTCCCCTGAGTCGAAATGACCAAGTCCCGCGAAATGGTCTGTGTGTGTGTGTGTGTGTATGTGAACAGACTAGCTCAAAAACTATAAACCGTGCGATCCTGAAATTGGGTATTTAGTGTAGTTATATGCCCGCGATGTGACAGCATAATTTTCATCAAAATTACTTAAAAGGAGGGGGTACTTTACTTAATAACTTTTTAGGTTTTTTTCGATTTTCTCAAAAACGGCTCTAACGATTTTGATTAAACTGAGTATTTCATCTACTTATATGCCCGAGATATTACTGTAAAAATTTCATCAAAATTGATCAACCGCAGGGGGCACTTTACTTAATAAATTTTGTATCATTTTTACGTGCTTTTTTTTATTTACTCAAAAACGGCTTTCACGATTGTGACCAAACTGGGTATTTGATGTATGTATATGCCAAATATGTGATAGCCAACATTTCATCAAAATTGATCAACCGAAGGGGGGGACTTTACTTAATAAATTTTGTATCATTTTCACGGGGTTTTTTATTTACTCAAAAACGGCTTTAACGATTAATAAAAATAAGATTTGAAGGTAGAAAAATGTGTGACTTTGGGAAATGATATTTAGCAAAACACGTCAATATTTATGACACAAAAACTAATTGTAATCGGAAAATATAATAGATAGAGCCAAAATGCAGAACACCATCTAACATATGCCAGCCTAGATTACAATAGCAATCTTACATACTGTAGATTAAACAACCTAAATGACATTCAACTAATTTTTAAGGCTAGGGGAGACTTGCTAAATCTGAACTATCAACCGTGGATAAATAAAAGAAATGACTGTTCTCTATGCAACATGAAAACGTAAGAGGACACTTTTCATTTCATAGGAGTATGCCCTGTTTTAAAGGAATTCCGGTCAAAACATTTCAAGAAACATACCCTCAATATATTAGAATTCAAAGAAATATTAAACGACAAAAACTGGAAGACACTTATAAATTTTATAAAGAGCGCAGGAAGATACAGAAACTACTTAATCAAAGAATTAAATTTTTAACGTACTGAGATTTATTTTTTGTAATAGTAATTTATTTTTGTGTTTTTCAATTTATGTCTTTACGATATACGCCCTACTCCTAAAGTTTATTTTTTTATTTTTAATTTTCTAAGAGCTCCTTTCTTTTGTTATTATTTTATAATGGAAAACAACCCGTAGACAACTCGACAGACGGCCTAATCTCTGGCCATTGTCTATATACGTTAAGAAAAAAAAAAAAATCTGGTGCGTGCGCGCAACACACAACTTTCACTTACCAACTTACTTAGATTAGAAATTGACGTGTTTTGCTAATAATCATTTCCCAAAGTCACACATTTTTCTACATTCATATCTTATTTTTGTTAATCGTTAAAGCCGTTTTTGAGTAAATAAAAAAACCTGTGAAAATGATACAAAATTTATAAAGTAAAGTCCCCCCTCCCGTAGATCAATTTTGATGAAATTTTTACAGTCATATCTCGGCCATATAAATACATCAAATACCAAGTTTGATCAAAATCGTTAAAACCGTTTTTGAGTAAATAAAAAAAACATGTGAAAATGGTACACAATTTATTAAGTAAAGTCCCCCCTCCCGTAAATCAATTTTGATGAAATTTTTACAGTCACATCTCGGGCATATAAATACATCAAATACCAAGTTTGATCAAAATCGTTAAAACCGTTTTTGAGTAAATAAAAAAAACACGTGAAAATGATACAAAATTTATTAAGTGAAGTCCCCCCTCCGGTTAATCAATTTTGATGAAATTTTTACAGTCATATTTCGGGCATATAAATCGATCAAATACTCAGTTTAATCAAAATCGTTAGAGCCGTTTTTGAGAAAATCGAAAAAAACGTAAAAAGTTATTAAATAAAGTACCCCCTCCCTTTGAGCAATTTTGATGAAATTTTTGCTGTCACATCGCGGGCATATACCTACACTAAATACCCAATTTCAGATTCCCACGGTTTATAGTTTCTGAGCTAGTCTGTTCACATACACACACACACACACACACACACACACACAGACCATTTCGCGGGACTTGGTTATTTCGACTCAGGGGGTCCCAAAACGTGTATTTCCGTTGAAAACCGGAAGTCGAAAATTTTCACGATCGCAATACTTCCACTTACTATATATTTCATATATAGGTAAGTGAAAGTAAAAACAGCTGCAAAAAGAACAAAAATATTCTGCTTTTTCGTCGACCTGAAAGCGGCATTCGATTGTCTGGACAGAAATTCATTATTTTATAAGATGCATAATATGGGAATATCGTCTAAATTTATCGAAATACTGAAAAAATATTATGATAATAATGAGGTATCGATATTGACAAAGAAGGGAATTACTGATAGTTTTAAAACCAATACGGGTCTTAAACAAGGCTGTGTCATATCTCCGTTATTGTTTATTCTTTTTATTAACGATTTGTCGGAATATTTAGGGGGTGGGATACAAATTGAAGGAATTAAAATACGATGTTTATTATTTGCGGATGATATAGTTTTACTCGCGAGTGAACCATCAATTTTACAGGATATGATAAATAGGCTTCATGAGTACTGTGAATTATGGAATATGCAACTAAATTTAGATAAATCTAAAATTATGATAAATGTTATAACATTTAAAAAATATATATTATCAAAAAAGGAAGACTGGATTTTTCACTGAAATATAAATTTAAAATTATGATTTTTAAAAAAGGGGGTAAATTGTCTAGGTTAGAAAAATGGTTCTACAATAATACATTAATAGAAACAGTAAATTATTATACATATTTAGGTATAGGTATTACGCCGAATCTTTCACTAAAAAAACATTTTCAAAAAAAATTAACGGCATCTAAGTTTAGTATTAATATTATATGGAAAGGTGTGTTTAAAAATACAAATATACACTTATCCTCAAAATACCAGGTGTTTAACTCAGTATGCAGGGCAATATTGTGTTATGGGGCACAATATTGGGGCTACCAGTTTGTAGAGGAAATAGAATTGTTAAATAAATTCTTTATGAAAAGACTATTTAATCTACCTAGTAATTGCCCGGATTATATTTTATACTTGGAAACGGACCTAAAACCATTATTTCCTTTTACTTTAGGAATGCACTTAAAATATATTAAAAAGGTATTGATGATGTCATCAGATCGTTTACCTAATATTTTAGCTAAATCTATAATAAAAAACAAAATATCATGGTACAAGGAATTGTTAAACATTAGTACTAAGTTTCAAATAGATATTCAAAACAATCTAACGTCTGATAATATAAATAAAATAATAAGGGATTTTAATGATAAATATCATAATTGGTTTAAGCAGGACTTAATCTGTAAAAAAGAAAAGGCTACATTCCATGTAATTTATAAGCAATTAGATTCCGATTTAGGAGTTAAAAAATATGTAACAGATCAGAATAATATACATTTTATGTCTACGATTCTAAAAGCTAGGGGGGAAATGCTTAAACTTAATTATGCTTTCAATAGAGAGGAAAGACAGTGGATATGTTCATTGTGTAATTCAAATGAAATAGAGGATACTTATCACTTTATAGCAGTTTGTCCAATTCTAACAGAATTTAGAAAACTATACATGGGAAAATGTAAGTTGTCACACCAGGAATTCATACAGATGTTGAATGGTGAAAACTGGAATTCCCTCTATGATTATGTTAAAAGGGCAACTAAATACAGAACATATTTAATAAATGAATTTAATTTCTAAATTTTTGTTTTTTGGTTTTAAAGTGTTTTAGAATACAGTGTATTCTTTCTAAAGTGTTTAGTTTGTTTTGGAATAAATTTATCAGTACAGTAGTACAGATTTAAGCGTGTACTTTATTTTGTTAAATGTTGATTATTGTATTAGGTATAAGTTAGTATTAGTGTATTTTAGTTTGTTATTAAAATATGCATTTTGTTCTTGATCAGAAGTTAATATGTATATATGTTTAAAAATTTTGTTTATAGGTAAAATTTTGTATATTTTATCTTTAAGGCAACTCTAGCAAACGGACTATGTCCATGCTATCGTTATTTTATATTTTTTTTTTATATTTTGAAGAAAATAAATAATTATTCTATTCTATTCTATTCTTACAGCATCGTTTTTGTCTGAGACTATTTTCCTTGTATTTAAAAGGAATGCGATCTTATAAACCTTTAGTGTTATGGGGTCTGTTTGCGAAGACCGCCTTGATGACGCAACATCCAGTTACTTGATGACGCAACATACAGTTACTTTTAGTAAACAGTTACTTCTTTTAAGCACTTATTTTGGCACTAGTACTGAAGTGCGGCTTCAAATTAAGGCCAGATCTTCACTGAAAAGGACCCTTTTGGGGGTTTATTTATCTCTGAAGAGCTAGCGTGGAGAGGGTACTTTATTTAATAAACTTTTTCTTATGTTCACGTGTTTTTTTTATTTACTCAACAACGGCTGTAATGAATTTGATCAGACTGGATATTTGGTGTATGTATATGCTCACGATGTGACAGCCAAAATTTCATCAAAATTGATCAAACGCAGGGGACTCTTTACTTCATAACTTTTTTCCAATTTTTACATTTTTTTTCGAATATCTCAAAAACGGCTTTAATGATTTCGATTAAATTAATCAGTTTTAATCAAAATCAAGTCATCTTTTTTATATTATTTATAGAAATTGCAATTAAAAAAAAATGTCAGTTTCTAATCTAAGTAAGTTGGTAAGTGAAAGTTGTGTGTTGCGCGCATCGCACCAGATTTATTCCTTTATTTTGATGATAAATATTGCTCAGCGTCGGCACTCTACTTTATGTCCGGGCGGCTTACAAAACGCTGACTGACCATCGATAAGCGAATGAATGGTTCTTTGTCGTCTTGTTTATAATCAGCTTCGGCTGATATCTGGGCGGCATCATTTTAAACAGATAACAGACCCGCCGCGAGCTAGCTCAAGGCATCGCTCGAATGTAATCAGTGCTGGCCGTGCATTGATAAAATGGCGGCAGTGCAACTCGGACGGCATCCTTTCAAATAGAAAACACGTATCGCGGTGAACACAACAGATAAGCGAATGAATGGTTCTTTGTCGTCTTGTTAATAATCAGCGGTGGCTGATGCCTTGGCGGCGTCCTTTCACACAGATAACAGACCCGTCGCGAGCTAGATCAAGGTCGAACCGAGAGTATAACAGAATGAGCGTAGTATAATATAATAATATATAGGTTTTTTAACCGACTTCGAACGAAAGAGGAGGTTACTCAATTCGATACGTATGTGCCTTTTTTTTTTTTTTTTTTTTTCTTTTTTTTTTTTTTTTTTTTTTTTTTTTTCTATGTATGTCCACCGATTACTCCGAGATGGATGGACCAATTGGAACGAAACCTTTTGCATCTTGTAGAGTATTTTCCCAAATTGGTCCCATTAAAACCTTTTTTGGGTTCTTAATTTATTTAAAAAGTTATCGGGAAAAAACATGAAAATAAATCTTTAATTATCACTAAAAATTTTACTTAATGGAAAAACATATGGCATATATAACATAAGGTATGCTCCAACAAGCTATTCAACTCATTGGTAACTAAACAATTTCACTATTGTTTTAATGCTGGATGAATCATGTGGGAAAACTACCCAATAAAATCTAGAATCAAAAGAGTGGGGGGAGAACATGAGCAGTCTACTAGTTATCGACGTGTTTTAAGTGCTTGTTGGAACCAACGTATGCATAACCTTAACTGATTTTTCAACAATAAAGATATTTAATATCCGCAAACTATAATATCGCTGTCGTTTTCTGTAGCGTTATTAGTAGATATATTAGATTGATATAGGTATATATTCACCGAAAACAGTAAACCTTCTTAATTTAGATCTAGTCGACGGTTGGTCACCATAAAAATAAGACCACGAAATTCGTGGAATTCCAAGAAAGACTGAGTATTGATAACCGTTTTAAAGCAGAATTTAAGGCTTCTTCAAGTTCCCCAAGGTTCGTTTAAATTTAAAATCGTAGCCATTATTGTTTTAAATTAGATTTTGATTTCCGACTTTCACTCGCTATACACGTTAAAAAGGAATACAATAATTCCTGGAAAAGCTTATTTTCAGTTGATTTGGGGGCCTTAACATTCAGGCACCTCTGTCTTCTTCCGGAATCAGTCGGTCTTATTAATATACAATGTAATAATGAAATCTTGTGCCGATTCTTCATGGAGCGACACTTCTGTTATGTTTTTCGGATTACTACTGTTTGGTTAATTTTTAAAGTTATAGAAATTGTATTAGAATAAAAAACAAAACAATAAAGAAAAACATATGTTAAAATTGTAAATAATTCAGTTTAAAATAAAGGCTTGTTGAAGACGGTCACAAAGTTTATTTTTTCTTATTCGCTGTAATTAACCAGAGGTGGAGCGAACATTGGTCAAACCGGCCGGATGATGAGCGAGAAAGAAAACGAAAACGTGCGTCAGTTGAGGAGCAGGAAAATCCCGCTTTCAGATCCCAGGGTGAGGGAAGAGGATGCCAGCCATGGACCGCCTAGCGTGGTAAGTCAATGTAGAAAATCTGGTGCGTGCGCGCAACACACAACTTTCACTTACCAACTTACTTAGATAAGAAATTGACGTGTTTTGTTAGATATCATTTCCCAAAGTCACACATTTTTCTACATTCATATCTAATTTTTATTAATCGTTAAAGCCGTTTTTGAGTAAATAAAAAACCCCGTGAAAATGATACAAAATTTATTAAGTAAAGTCCCCCCTTCGGTTGATCAATTTTGATGAAATGTTGGCTATCACATATTTGGCATATACATACATCAAATACCCAGTTTGGTCACAATCGTGAAAGCCGTTTTTGAGTAAATAAAAAAAGCACGTAAAAATGATACAAAATTTATTAAGTAAAGTGCCCCCTGCGGTTGATCAATTTTGATGAAATTTTTACAGACATATCTCGGGCATATAAGTAGATCAAATACTAAGTTTAATCAAAATCTTTAAAGCCGATTTAGAGTAAATAAAAAAAACACGTGAAAATGTTACAAAATTTATTAAGTAAAGTCCCCCCTCCGGTTGATCAATTTTGATGAAATTTTTACAGTCATATCTCGGGCATATAAATAGATGAAATACTCAGTTTAATCAAAATCGTTAGAGCCGTTTTTGAGAAAATCGAAAAAAACCTAAAAAGTTATTAAATAAAGTACCCCCTCCCTTTGAGCAATTTTGATGAAATTTTTGCTGTCACATCGCGGGCATATACCTACACTAAATACCCAATTTCAGGTTCGCACGGTTTATAGTTCTTGAGCTAGTCTGTTCACATACACACACACACACACACAGACACACACACACACAGACCATTTCGCGGGACTTGGTCATTTCGACTCAGGGGACCCCAAAACGTGTATTTCCGTTGAAAACCGGAAGTCGAAATTTTTCACGATCGCAATACTTCCACTTACTATATATTACATATATAGGTAAGTGAAAGTAATAATTATGTTATGCATTGTATATTATACCAATAAACGTGTTTATCTATCTATCTATCTATCTATCTAATTGTAATCGGTGGATTTTCAGTTTTCTTGATTTCGATTTTTCATTAAACAGCTTAATGCAATCAGCAAGCGCTACTGGTGGCCGAAAATTGTCGGTGCACTTATAAATTTTCCGTGCGCGTCCAAATTTTCGGTGCACTTTTAGAAGTAAACGGGAAACAGCTGTTTTCTGTACTGTTTGCATGCATCGAAAGTAGTTACTTTCCGTGCAGTGTAATGAAAAATTAGTTAACATTTTATTTAATTTATTTATTAAATTTTATATTGCCTATATGTCTTGGATTTCACTGTCTTGTTTATTCTGTCATAATATCTGGGATATTCTATTTATTTATATATTTATTTGCATATTTATTTATTAGATATAAGGTTTCTATTGGTATACGAGTATCTCTTTTTGTGAGTTTTTTCTCTAGCAGTCTGTATGTGTGCCTCCTATTTGTAATGTGAGAGTTAAGAGAGGGAAGGAAGAGGAAAGGAGTAAGATTACGAGAAATTAGAAAGAAGAAAATAAAAACAAAATATAATAAATGGGAATGAAATAAAGATAAAAAAACATAATTGTAAAAGATATAGAAGGGAAAAAAAAAATATTATGATATGATAATTATAAAGTGAAATGTAACAATTGTATTGATTGGTACGCTGTCTAATGTAGCAACCCAATGTATTTAGGTAGCATTGCTTATTGTTATTGAAATACAATCAAACTGGGTAACTTTGTAGAGTTCGGGGTAATTTTGTACACCGGCCTTGAATGTGTTTCAAAACCATCTACCAACCAAACAATAGGAAGTTTTGATGTGAATTTTTGTTTTGATTATTGTAATCGCTATTTAACTAAAAATACATAGGGATTACAATAATCAAAACAAAAATTAACATCAAAACTTCCTATTGTTTGGTTGGTATATGGCTTTGAAACACATTCAAGGCCGGTGTATAAAGTTACCCCGGACTGTACAAAGTTACCCAGTTTGATTGTAAAGCATTTCTATCTCCCTCTCTGAATGTACGCCAAAATTTTCAATCAGTTTTTCAAAAGTATTGTCGAGTTTGATGAAAGTTATTTGTGATTTTATTTTTGTCTTTTTTGTAAGAAAAAACACATTTTTTTTTTTTTTTTAAGTCGTGAATTACAACAATTTTCAAATTGCTCAGTTGTTCTGTTATTTCTGCCGCTAGACGTTAAGTCTTTTCTATTTCTGTCTGCAAAGTCATCACAGCAAATGCAGCATTTCTGCATTCAGTTACATCAGCAATTCTGGGGCTGATAAAGAAGAATGCCACATTGTACCACATTTGGGGATAAGGCTATTCATTACGGGCACTAGCATCATAATAATCATCTTCTATATTTCATTTCTAACAGCTGTTTTTTTTTTTTTTTTTTTTTTTTTTTTTTTTTTTTTTTTTTTTTTTTTTTTTTTTTTTTTTTTTTTTTTTTTTTTTTTTTTTTTTTTTTTTTCAATACGCCATAAGGTGGGAAAATAGTCAGATCCCACTGAATATTCATAAAAGGAATGCTTTACTTTTAAAAAAAAAAATATTTCACATTTTCTACAAATTAAAAAAAAATCTCGTGCGGTGCGTGCAACACACTTCACTTACCCCACTTACATTAGAAATTGACATTAGTAGAAGTGAGAGATAATCAACTGTTCTTCTGGTAAGCCAACGTTTCGATCCAACTTGTGGATCTTCATCAGGGCTAAAAGAAAACAAATATATGAGTATCTATGCTAGAGGGTGACAATAAATGGACACATTACAGAACTGATAATAATATAAAAGATGGTGTATACATGAATATTAAAATAAGTGGCTGGTTAACAAGATAAAATAGAATCTGATATTTACCTACTGAGTCCAGGTGGATACTAAGACTCAAGATAAAAATAAGGTGAGAGGTAGTGGTAGGGGGTTAGTTTGCCGAAGCTTTTGAAGTGAAAGGCACATGACAACTAAGTGGACAAAATATATTAAAACCTAACAAAATAGATGGTACTGTATACGAATAGTTATGTCTGGACTCAATAATAACATAAAAATGAGATAATTCATAATATAACAATGCGTAAAAAAAATGGAAAAAATACAGAAAGAAGTTATACAATACAAAAAGTTAATAATAGTACAAGAGGTACAGAGATAATTGCAGATATCTATAAAATCAAAACTAGGATTTGAGGATGCGGAAGATGTTAGAATAAGGGAATGAAATTATCTCTTTATCTGTTTTATGATTTACAGGGTTATTTTTTTCCTCATGGATGAAAATGGATTCTGAGAGAAGTCGTTTATCGTGGTTAGGAACAGTAGCTAATATAGAGGGGTTCTCAAAGTCAAAGGAGTGGTTGTGGGAAATGTTTGTGGTCAAATGGCATGTTCTGCTAATTTAGACGTGTATCCATTTATTGTCACCCTCTAGCATAGATACTCATATATTTGTTTTCTTTTAGCACTGATGAAAATCCACAAGTTGGATCGAAACGTTGGCTTACCACAATACAATCATTGTAAACTGAAAATCCTGACTATCATTTAACCTATCGTAGAAATTGACAGGTTTTGATAAATATGTAATCGCCATTCCTCAAATTCATACATTTTCCACATTCATTTACTTATTCCTTTTTTTTTTTTTTTCTATTTGATCTCTAAAGTACACTCTTTTTTTTTTTTTTTTTTTGTTAAATAAAAGTTTTTACTTGTGATAATTAGGTAATGCAAGCATAATATTCCAAGTCGTCTTATAAGTCGATTTTATAACTCTCTATGCAGTTGTTGAAAACTTCATTTAGTTGCCATGGAAACGTATTAATTCCATTAAATATCTTTGTTTCAAAACACCTTCACATCTCTTTCGCATGAACAGAACATCTTTCCTTAAAAGCGTACTACGCATACGTAGAATAAACGGGTTTTATGAGATGTAGGAATATTTATTTTTTTCTCCTGTATATGTTTACTAGATTTTTTATTTTTATATTTAGCCATTTCTTACTTTTAGGCATAACGTGAGACAGTTTATTTCTCCATATAAACAAAAATAAAGTTGTACTTTATAGGAAAACAAAAAAGTCCCCTCCCTATTTAAGCCCCCTCAGAACACTCCAATGATGATGAAACCAACCTGATATTAAAGAAAACTCGATTATTATTAAACATGACGAGTTTATTCAGAATCGTCAGAGCCGGTTTTAATAAAATCGCAAACGTAAAGGGCAGAGGATGGCCTTAGCAATGATATTAGAATGAACTTCAACTAACCAGCTGATTAATATTTATTTGTTTGTTTTAACGTCACTTATGCCACTAAATCTAATCGGACGATGCTGTAGTGGGAGTCCTAAATTTGGCCTATCCAGGTATAATTAGGATAGGGATCTTTAACGGGTACCTGACATCGTACAGGCTCGGGACCTCCATTTTACGTCCTATCCGAGGGAAGGCATAGCTAAGGATTTTCTTACTCTCTTTAAAAAGCTCCCTCCCCCCCCTCTCCCCCCAGAAATATGAGAAACAAAAGCATTCAATAAATTTTACTTCATTTGGTATATTTATTCAGTTTTGTATAAAAACGTATTTTAATTTTCAAATGTGGATAAGTTTAATTTTAAACTTTTATTTCACACGCAAACTTGTGGCAGTGTTGTCCATGTATATCAATTTTGTTATTTTATCAATTTCTTCTTTCTCAAAGTTTTTTATATTTAATAACATATTCTATTTATAAAATATTATTAATTATGTTAGTAGAAAATAACTAGTTAAATATATTATCACGTAAAAATTATATAAATACTTTTTTTTTTAATTTGTGCTACCATATGGCAACACTGTCAATGATCTTTTAAATATTAGAAATCATCTGTATTAGTTAGTGTATGTTGAAACATATATGTGTGAACACGTGGAATTGTTAACCTTATGTGGAATTAATAAAATAGCGATTTCGATCTATGTTTTTTTCCTTGGAGTAATAAGAACTTATTGATTGGTGCAATTAGAAGTACCAAAGACTCACAGACCATTTCGTGGGATTTGTTTATTTGGACCCCAAAATGTGTATTTTTCACGACAGCAATACTTTCCATTAATATATTGTAACACTTAAGGTCTGGCCACACATGTCCGCACCGGATCCGCACCGTAGCAATAATACAGGTCATGTTCAGAATATTTTTAATTTAACTTACATATTACCTTTAGTTATGCCTAAAGTTCAAGCCACACATATCAGACACAGGCCACTTTAGGCATAACTAAAGGTAATATGTAAGTTAAATTAAAAATATTCTGAACATAACCTGTATTATTGCTACGGTGCGGATCCGGTGCGGACATGTGTGGCCAGACCCTTATGAGGGTTAAACATTTTTTTTTTATTAAACGGAAATAATAATTTGCAATGGCTACTCCAAATAATTAAACAGGTTACAAAAAGTATCACGGTACTACTTCGGATGAGGAGCTCCAAGATGGCGGCCGGCGTGAGTAAACAACAAGGTATTCCGATCACGCCCTACACGATATCTACGATTCAGTTCGGGTTACCGAGAGTTCCCGAGATCCGATGTCGGCTTTATCCACATTTTTGGAGGCGAATTCATTTGTTGCTTACTTTCATTAGGTTAGGTCTGATGCAGCTACACAGTTTGTACCTATATCCAAATGGCATATTTATATCACGAATTTCCAACAGCTCGTCGAAACCTGGAAGTATTGATCGAAAAATGATTGAAATATATGTGTAACTTTTAATTGGATAGGGCAGAATAATATTATCAAATATAAACATTTAATTAAATTAACATTGCGCAGAGGCAATATCGTAACCAATGAAGGTCTACTGAAGTGCGATTATTGCTAGTTGAAGCGTATTTAATTAAATTAATTCTATTTAGTGGATTATGATACAGTTAGCCGATAATTATAGTTTAATTGATTTTAATAGATACAATTTCTTAAACCATTTACTCCCTTTCTTCAATCTAATAAATCATGTATAGTTTGTTCTTTTTCCTTTGGAGACATATCATTTAAAATCATCATCAAATCATTTTTAAAAATATCCTTTTTGGTAATTTAAATATATTTTTCTTGAAATACAAAAAAATAATAATCCGTTGGTTAAGAATGCTCGGATTCTTATATTATTAATTATTTGTACCTTGTGCATTTAACTCGATCCCATTTAATAATTTAAACAGGACAATAACATATTTTTAAAAACAAACAAATAAATTAACAAAACAAAATATTACATTTATTTGTTAAATGGTCTGTTTCGTTTAAAATTTAAAATTTTATGCAACCATCTCAGGAAATTTTCATATATTGAAATAATACTTCTACTGATATCTGTTGTTGTACTTTAAATATATTAAAGAAACATTCATTTGTACATTACGTTGGATGTTCCCATTATTGAAGCGGGGAACCTGGTTATCTGGACTACATCTGCTCGGGAACTCTTGGTTAACCAGAACTGAATCGTGGATATCGTGTAAGGCGTTATAGGCGGACGCAATCGAATATAGGGTGCGCTAGTAGTTTTGCAAAATGTCGGAAAGAACGGTGTTAGACCTAGTTGATGTGATAGAGATAATTGGTAATTTTAAAAGACCATTAATTGAAGGGCAGGCTATTCTTGATGCAAACCACATATTTACATGTGGAATAATATCTAAAAATAAAAAAACAGTTATTTTACAAGCCTCATGCCTTTAAACTAGCAATCTTAAAGGACTGCCCCATCAAATAAAAGTGGAAATCAAATTTATTAATAATAATAAGCAATTTTCTTGTCATTGTACGTGTAAAGCTGGTAGTTCTGGTAAATGCAAACACATAATTGTAACTTTACTCGACGTTTTTCGGTTAGTAATAACATTAATTACCTATTCACACAATCATTGTTATGACAGCTTAGATTCTTTGTCATATTATTTATTTATTTGTCAAAACTTTCAGGCTTCGCATTGAAAACATGGAACAATTAAGCACAACGGATGTAATAGAAAAATGGGGAAAATTAAAAAAGAAAAACATCTATGACACTATAGTCTCAATGTTATTTGCATAAAACTAGCATTTTGGAATAATAAAATGTCAAATACTAATATTTACCTGGATAAATATAGTCTCTTTCTTTAAAATAAAGACTACATATCGTCATATGTTTCGAAACAGGCTTATCTATTCTTAATTTTACAATCCACTCTTTAAGATGCTTTTTATTTTTTGGAAATGAAAGGGAATGACACGTCTTTTGATTTTCTATTTGAACACTGAGGGACCGAGCAATACCTAATAGATATTTTTCAAATGATTTTTTGCTCAATCGGGTTTTAATTATGGAAAAATAAATTAAAAACGCCAAAAAAAACCTATGAATCCCAGGTAATGGCCCCGCTTTTATCCCCGTTTCTCTAGTTCCTGCAGCGCCGTCGCAGAAGCAGCACCGTCGCTTGCGCCCGCCTATCGGAATACCTTGTTTTTCACGCCGGCCGCCATCTTGGAGCTCCTCATCCGAATATCAGTATCACTTTGTAACACTACACATTAACACAAAAATAACCATATGACTTGAGCTTCAGAACAAGATCAACTCTTCTGTCCATCGTTTCGTATAGTTAGTATGAGTAAGTACAGCTTGGACGGTTATTGGCAAGCGTAGATGGTACTCGAACATCGTAGTCAGAAACATGTCCAAGAACAGTTTGTCCCAACTGTTAATTAGTTACAACAACAAGTCTAGAACTATTCTAAACCACATTTTTTATGTTTTGTTTTGTTTCACGTTACAATATGTACAGTGAAACGTAAAAAAAAGCAACACGAGTGAAAAGCGTTCTAAACATTTCTTACTTTCACTTACCTATATGTGAAATATATACTAAGGGAAATTATTGCGATCGTGAAAAATTTCGACTTCCGGTTTTCAACGGGAATACACGTTTTGGGGTCCCCTGAGTCAAAATAACCAAGTCCCGCGAAATGGTCTGTGTGTCTGTGTGTGAGTGAACAGACTAGCTCAAAAACTATAAACCGTGCGAACCTGAAATTGGGTATTTAGAGTATGTATAAGCCCGCGATGTGACAGCAAAAATTTCATCAAATTTGCTCAAAGGGAGGGGGTACTTTATTTAATAACTTTTTACGTTTTTTTCGATTTTCTCAAAAACGGCTCTAACGATTTTGATTAAACTGAGTATTTGATCTATTTATATGCCTGAAATATGACTGTAAAAATTACATCAAAATTGATCAACCGGAGGGGGGACTTTACTTAATAAATTTTGTATCATTTTCACATGTTTTTTTTATTTACTCAAAAACGGTTTTAATGATTTTGATCAAACTTGGTATTCGATGTATTTATATGCCAAAGATGTGATAACCAAAATTCCATCACAATTGATCAACCGGAGGGGGGACTTTATTTACTAAATTTTGTATCATTTTCACGTGTTTTTTTTATTTACTCAAAAACGGTTTTAACGATTTTGATCAAACTTGGTATTTGATGTATTTATAATGTCCGAGATATGACTGTAAAAATTTCATCAAAATTGATCTACGGGAGGGGGGACTTTACTTAATAAATTTTGTATCATTTTCACGGGGTTTTTTTATTTACTCAAAAACGGCTTTAACGATTAACAAAAATAAGATATGGATGTAGAAAAATGTGTGACTTTGGGAAATGATATCTAAACTTTTTTTACTTTCACTTACCTATATGTGAAATATATACTAAGGGAAAGTATTGCGATCGTGAAAAATCTCGACTTCCGGTTTTTAACGGGAATACACGTTGTGGGGTCCCCTGAGTCCAAATAACCAAGTCCCGCGAAATGGTCTGTGTGTGTGTGAACAGACTAGCTCAAAAACTATAAACCGTGCGAACCTGAAATTGGGTATTTAGAGTATGTATAAGCCCGCGATGTGACAGCAAAAATTTCATCAAATTTGCTCAAAGGGAGGGGGTACTTTATTTAATAACTTTTTACGTTTTTTTCGATTTTCTCAAAAACAGCTCTAACGATTTTGATTAAACTGAGTATTTGATCTATTTATATGCCTGAAATATGACTGTAAAAATTACATCAAGATTGATCAACCGGAGGGGGGACTTTACTTAATAAATTTTGTATCATTTTCACATGTTTTTTTTATTTACTCAAAAACGGTTTTAATGATTTTGATCAAACTTGGTATTCGATGTATTTATATGCCAAAGATGTGATAACCAAAATTCCATCACAATTGATTAACCGGAGGGGGGACTTTATTTACTAAATTTTGTATCATTTTCACGTGTTTTTTTTATTTACTCAAAAACGGTTTTAACGATTTTGATCAAACTTGGTATTTGATGTATTTATAATGCCCGAGATATGACTGTAAAAATTTCATCAAAATTGATCTACGGGAGGGGGGACTTTACTTAATAAATTTTGTATCATTTTCACGGGGTTTTTTTATTTACTCAAAAACGGCTTTAACGATTAACAAAATTAAGATATGGATGTAGAAAAATGTGTGACTTTGGGAAATGATATCTAAACTTTTTCTACTTTCACTTACCTATATGTGAAATACATACTAAGGGAAAGTATTGCGATCGTGAAAAATCTCGACTTCCGGTTTTCAACGGGAATACACGTTTTGGGGTCCCCTGAGTCCAAATAACCAAGTCCCGCGAAATGGTCTGTGTGTGTGTGAACAGACTAGCTGAAAAACTATAAACCGTGGGAACCTGAAATTGGGTATTTAGTGTATGTATATGCCCGCGATGTGACAGCAAAAATTTCATCAAAATTATTTACTAAATTTCGTATCATTTTCACGTTTTTTTTTTTTTTTTTTTTTTTTTTTTTTTATTTACTCAAAAAAGGCTTTATCGATTTTGATCAAACTTGGTATTTCATGTATGTATATGCCAAAGATGTGATAGCCAACATTTCATCGAAATTGGTCAAACGGAGGGGGCACTTCATTAATTTCATAATTTGTTTTCCAATTATTACCTTTTTTTCGTTGATCTCAAAAACGGCTGTAACGATTTTTATCAAATTCGTCATGTGTAATGAAAATTAGGTGTTCTTTAATATCAGGTATGCTTTATCATTATTAAAATGTTCTGAGGGGGCTTAAATGTTGTAGGGGCTTTTTTTGTTTGTTTGTTTCCTATAAAGTACCTTTGTTTTTGTTTTTATGGAGAAATTAACTGTCTCTCTTCACACCTAAAAATAATAAATGGCTAAATATGAGATGTGATAAAAATAAAGAAAACATATAGAGGAGAAAAAAAGACAAATATTCAGTCAACTCATAAAACTCGTTGAGTCCACACATGCGGAGTACGCCTTTAACGACAGGCCATTGTTCATAATTAAAGCCTTTCTGTTCATTTGAGATGTGGAAATTAACAAAACGCGTTAATTTTTAATCTAAGTAAGTTGGTAAGTGAAAGTTGTGTGTTGCGAGCACGCATCAGATTTTTTTTGTGTTACTGTCCAGTTACAAATTACAGTATTTGTAACCTGTTTAATTATTTGTTTGTTTCTTTTAACGTCACTTTATGCCACTAAGGCTAATCGGACGATGCTAAAGTGGCAGTCCTAAATTTGGCCTATCCAGTTATAATTAGGATAGGGATCTTTAACGAGTACCTGACATCGTACAGGCTCGGGACATCCATTTTACGTCCTATCCGAGGGACGGCATAGACAAGAATTTTGTGCTCCCATTAAAAAAATTCTAGGGCCACCTCGTTACGCGAACCCGTGACCTTTAGTATGGTAAGTTTCTATGCTAACCACTACATCACAGGTGACCCCTGTTATTTGTGTTTTCATAATTTGCGTGGCATTGTAAAAATTATTATTTCCGTTCAATAAATTTTTTTTAACCTACATAAATGTTATAATCTCTCTATATATAAGAGGCTTTGTCCTGACTGACAGAATCAACGCAGAGCAAAAACTACTAATGATAGAAACTTGAAGTTCGGAATTTAGATTTTAAACGCGATGTAGGTAACCACTAAGAAAGGAATTTCAAAAATGTAACCCCTAAGGGGCTTAAATGGCGAAATTGTCGTTTAACTCTAACGGAAATCTATTTTTGAAATTTTAAACCATATGTTTTTTATTTGAATATCGATTTAACATCACAATATTATTAAAATAGACATTTACATAAAATATGGCTACTTATTATTTAAATATTAGTGGTAATCAAATTGTGCACACTGTGATTCCCATGATTGGAGATGGTGTGTGTTTATTTCGATCTCTTCTCCATGATAGGCTTTGTCCTGACTGAGAGAATCAATGCAGAGCAAAAACTACTAATGATAGAAACTTGAAGTTCGGAATTTAGATTTTAGGTAACCGCTAAGAAAGGATTTTCAAAAATGTAACCCCTAAGGGGTTTAAATGGCGAAATTGTCGTTTAACTCTAACGGACACCTATTTTTGCACTTCGAGAAAAAATATCTAATTGGACTCATTTAAAATATCTTGTTGTACGACGAGTTTAACTCGAATGACTCTACGGGGCGTCTAAAACCATGTTTTAAAGCCGAAAAATGAAGCGTTCACGACGAGTAACCAATTTTTTGTTTTGGCGGTTTAATTGAACTCTCTCCATTGCGCGTCTCCCTCTGTTTTACCGAGCCGGCAGCTTCCCCCTCCAACATTCCACCTACCGGAAGCTCCGATCCCTGTTATGTTGTTAATATATAACATATTATATTAAATCAATACCAAGATAACTATCACAGAATTGATTTAAGGCTCGCGGGCAAAGCCGCGACAGGGTATGCTAGTATATTATATGACGACAACGTAAAACATAATCCTGATTTTCAGAACAAGACTAGCTCTCCTGTTCATCGCCCCTTATATTTAGCCTGTATTAGAACAATCTAGAATGTTCCCGACAAGCGTTGAAGTATCGCGAACAATCACGAACGAAAGTTGGGTCAAAATGTTTAGTACATGTTTGTGACTACGATGTACAATCTACGCTTCTGTGATTTGTGTTGTCATAGTTTATGTGGCATTGTAAAAATTAATATTTTCGTTTATTAAAAAATTGTTCAACGCACATACGTGATACAAAATATATTAAGGAAAAGTATTGGGATCGTGGAAAAATAAACATTTTTGGGTTCACACAAACAAGTCCCAAATGACCTGTGAGTGTGTGTGTACTACTGATTCCCAGGCCCTAACCATCCTTAGTCCCAGTTCCCGAGCCTGCTTGCATTAAATCATGTCACCCATATGTCATGAAACCACAAGATCCTGGCCATTAGGACCTTTAGTCAGTGGTCAGGCACTAACCTCTTTTTGCTAGTACACTTGGTGAAGCTGCATCCTGCTGTTTGATACTTCTTCAGTATCCTGTATCCTCAAGGTGCCTTTACACCTTACGAACCTCACCTTCGAACCTTGCCATACCGACGTGAAGCGAACAGCCATTTATACTTCACGTGACGTTAAGCGAACCAATATGACTGACGCACCCAACGCTAGCTTATGATAAAGAAAAACCTCCCTTATCAATATATTTTATATTATCTGAAAAATAAAAGAATAGGAGACGATTTACAACGTTTCACAAATTACACTAGTATCACAAACAACTCCTGTCAGTTAGGAAAAACCCAAATCAAAAGTGACACTTGCGCAGTCGACGTGAAGGCTTCACGAAGTTTTGTTCGAGGGTGGTGTTCGAAGGTAAAGTTCATAAGGTGTAAAGGCACCTTCAGATGGTCTTCATTAAACTTGATGGCCTCAACGACCACCTGGAAGGCCCCACTCCTCCCGAATCCAGGTCATCTCCATCTCTGCTGTCCAGATGTATATAGCCCTGTAATGGATAGCCCTGTAAAATTAGTAATAAGAATTTTAATATATTAACTCTAAATTTGATGTAATATTCTCCATCATTTTAAATTAAAATACGTACTTTGTAATATTGGTATTTTTTACTAAGATAACCTACTTTTTTTATATACCTGATATTTATTTTACACGTATTTATCGAAAAAATAAAATCTGCTACATTCAAGGGCAATTAGTATTATTTATCTAAGGATACAATCACACAAGGCAACTAAAGAATAAACAAAATGGCAATAAGTGGCCATTGCCTGGACTTCAATAGATCTATTTACAAAAGGTCTCGAGGCCACGGCCGTTTCGATCTTAGGTGAGGATTTTAGGGGTGGTTGGAGATTGAGAGGAGTTATGCAACAGCATAAGGCTCTTAAAGAAGTTTGATACTTTGTTGGGATAGATCATCGAGGATGTTGAGGTCATGATGTAGGTTTTGTTTGCAACGTGGTATGAATATGGCTCGAAGGACATTACACTGTAAGGATTGTATGCGTTTGGTTTTCGAAAGTTTTGCCGTATCCCACAGTTCGAGATCTAAGTTCCAGATGGGTTCCAACATGTTTTTTTAAATTAATAATTTGTTTCCAGTTGAGAGATTGGAGGTCCTGTTTAGTATTCGATGTAGTTGACTAAATCATCTGTCTAGCTCTTGTGTTTTAAGTCTAGTATGTGCGTTCTATGTCAGTCTTTTGTCCAGGATGAAACCAAGGTATTGGAGTGAGTTTTGGTTCGTAATATTTAGCAAGATTGTCTTCATCGTATTTTTTACTGAAATTACCTACTTAATAAAATTTAGTAACATTACTGTTCCCCAATCATATGTTGGAGTTACTGGCAGGTTACATTACTTAGACATCTAAGAAAAGGTATATGTTCCGATTTCGAAAAACTTTATTAGCTGTTATCATTTCGTTGTGTTGAAGTGGTCACTTATTTCGGTATAAGGTTTAGAAAAAGATTTAATGTGACCACTCATTTCTACTTCCTGGGAAGGCACCTCATTGAGGTCGATGAAGTTTCTGATATATCTGAAAGTTATCCTGCCTGATCAAATGAAATTAAAAAGATGAAAGAGAGAGAAAAAAAAGATTTACTATCAAGTATAAGTTTTTTGGAGTAATAAAAACAATAGGCAAGTGTTACATTACCAATACACGTGTGGCCTAAAGGTAAATTGGGAGAAGTTACAATAAAGATAATAATGAATAGTTCATATCCTTCATCAACCGAATTAAAGTACTTTCTATTCTGTCTTGTAATGGACCTGAGAGACATAAGGATTCATTAATTGTATGAGTTCACGCAAGACTTTGCTTTTAGTTGGATTTATCTGGAATTCTCCTCACTTTAACAATCCATTCCATTCCACAAAAGATGACTGAAGAACGTAATGTAAATCAGTTACCGTTAGAGAATATTATAGAGCATTATTAATTCGGCTGTTTACAATAACCCTGGAAAATGTACGTTGTGAAGTTCAGTTAAGGATCGTGAAATTCAAATACCTCGGAGTAACTGCAAAAGCAACTAATGAGATTTCAACACCAATTAAAGCAGGAGGAAACAGGCTCAACTTTAGTCTACTTTGGAGAAAGCTCATGACGTAACTAATTAAGTCGCAGATGTATAAAGACCACAGAAGGACAGAGCCACCTATGCAATACATATATTGGGAGCTTGCCTGAGGAATGAAGGGTCCCAATAAAGCGTGCTCAGTAACTTTTAGTATATGTATATATATCGATAAAAATAAAAATTATTACATAAAAGCTTCTGGTAATAGAAGAAACAAAAAAATAACACTTCTTTGAAATAAATATAAAAAATAATGGTCTCCTCTGACTCCTAAATCAATATATATTATAAACCAAAGTGTACAATGTGCGTGCCGAAAAGGCTCAAAAACGACTACACGTTCTATCAAGAATGTTATGTCGTCGTGTTGCCCTATTGCCCCTAACGATGAAGAAGGTTTCAGTTTTCATTTTAAGTGTGTAATGTTGAAGGGACAAGGGCTGTAATTTTAAGCCTCTCGCTACATGTAATTAGCCCCTCTAATAAGCCCAGGTGAGTTATGAATGAAAAAATTAAGTTCGACATTTGGAAGCCAGGAGCGCTAGCTAAACTTAATTCATAAGGTTATCGTTCATTAGTTTTGTTTGTTATGGTTTTAGCTTCAGCTGTTTTTTTTTTAAATTACACGATATTATTTATAAATAATTATTTTTTCCTTTTTATTTTTAAAAAAGGTCAGGTCATTACATCTCTGGAATGAATTGAAATTAAAAATAAACAAAACCAACTGGATTCCTAAGCGAATTAAGTTTTACAGAAGAGGTAAGAATTGGTCGAAACATTGCCTTTAATCAATATACAATATAAGAGTAAATTTACAACAATAGAAAAATTGCTTATCAGTGTAGTGAGCGAATAAAAACTAACACTAGATACACTAGATAATATGAATAAAAGATATAACCTGATGGAATATATATCGAAAATAAAGTGTTCATACAATATTTCTGTTCTGTTCGTAAATTTTCAACCGAATTCGAAAAAGGAGAAGTTAGTCTACTTGATAAGGATGCGGTATCATCATGAGAATGGTCTGAATGGAACCGGAACATAGAAACCATAAAAAATGGTACATACCAGGACATATTTGTTGCCAAAATAAATTTTCTTAATCTAGGAAAGGGAAGAAAACGCATTAAGAGAACCGCATTAATAGGGTCTCTGATAGTCAAACCAAATATGGGCGGACTCTGAGGTTTCGAAACTTACCACTAATACTAACATGAAGTTTCAGGATGGTACAAAATTTGTTTTAATCATGATTAATTTTGGTCTATTTTCCTGTTCTATTACATTTTAAAGTTATTCTTTCATTCCATCTATTCCACAACTCCCTGAGCGAAGCTGGGCCCCACAGCTAGTAACAAAATAAAATTAACTGATGTATGTCATTGAAAGTCCTACTAATGAACGGAGTAATAAGCAGTTTCACTCACCGGTGCGCTGCGGTATTCCTTTCCCAAGCTCGGCTCCGAGTTCGTAACTGAGGGATGTGGAACAACAGGTATAAAAGTCCCATTTTACACTTATATTACAGTTCGTGGAAGCCAACACTCGTAATCATAACAACCTTTTCTCAGAAGTCACCATGATGCCTTTTCTTCGAATTCGATCACTAACGCTCATTTGAAAATCAATTGATCGATCCTGATCGATCCGCTACACATACTTAGGAAGAATCGGAACTCCATGCTCTACTTATATCAATGTTAAAGGGATCAACCTGGAGAGGTTGAGTTGGGCGGAACATGTACCAAGAATGTATAAAACAGAGATCATGGTTGTTTAAGCTTAGGGGCGATAAATAAAACTTTAATAATTAAACTTCAGGCCATGGTTAGAGAAAAATCGAGATTCTGAAACTTGCTCACTCTGTAATTCTAACCGCCGAGAAGACACTTATCACTTTCTAGGAGGATGTAGCATATTATCCGAATTGAGGCTTATTTATTTTGGGAAGCTTTCCCTCTCAAGGGGAGAAATTATTTTGTACCTAACTGGTCAACAAGACCAACGCCCTTTCTTACGCTATGCTCGCCATGCTTGGAAATCAAAGTACAACTGGCTCTCTGATATACAGGGTACCATGCTACTCGTGCGACAAACTTCACCAGTAGATTCTTCACCATAAAATGAATAAAAAATCTGGTGCGTGCGCGCAACACACAACTTTCACTTACCAACTTCCTTAGATTAGAAATTGACGTGTTTTGCTAAATATCTATTCCCAAAGTCACACATTTTTCTACATTCATATCTTATTTTTTTTAATCGTTAAGGCCGTTTTTGAGTAAATAAAAAAACCCGTGAAAATTATTCAAAATTTATTAAGTAAAGTCCCCCCTTCGGTTGATCAATTTTGATGAAATGTTGGCCATCACATATTTAGCATATACATACATCAAATACCCAGTTTGATCAAAATCTTTAAAGCCGTTTTTAAGTAAATAAAAAAAACATGTGAAAATGATATAAAATTTATTAAGTAAAGTCCCCCCTCCGGTTGATCAATTTTGATGAAATTTTTACAGTCATATCTCGGGCATATAAATAGATCAAATACTCAGTTTAATCAAAATCGTTAGAGCCGTTTTTGAGAAAATCGAAAAAAACGTAAAAAGTTATTAAATAAAGTACCCCCTCCCTTTGAGCAATTTTGATAAAAATTTTGCTGTCACATCGCGGGCATATACTTACACTAAATACCCAATTTCAAGTTCCCACGGTTTATAGTTTTTGAGCTAGTCTGTTCACACACACACGAACAAACACAGACACACAGACACATAGACACACACACACACACAGACCATTTCGCGGGACTTGGTTATTTCGACTCAGGGGGTCCCAAAACGTGTATTTCCGTTGAAAACCGGAAGTCGAATTTGTTCACGATCGCAATACTTCCACTTACTATATATTTCATATATAGGTAAGTGAAAGTAAAAAGTTCATATTGACCATGGTCCGATTCTCAACCAATTCGTAATAATTTCGCTTTTTATTTTTATTATCGCTTTGAAAGATATCACGACCTGGCATCGGAAAACCGTGATACCTTTAAATCTGAAAATTTCTCCGAAAAGCTTATAGCACCGTTGCAATCTACATTAATTGTTCAATAATAAATTTTTGGTCCAATTTTTGGTGTTTTATTTCAGCCAGAACAATAAAATAAGTGAAAAATTTTATGAATAGGAAAGTGTTTAACGTTATCCAGAGTTTCTAATTTTAGTTTCAGAAGGCAGCCAATTTGAGGAAAAATACCTCATTTAATAACGCTTCCAACGCACTCTTCATTTTTTAATTTGGTGTTTCTAAGACCACGATATCGATGACGAAAAGTGAAAAACTGCATTTCCTAAGGCGTTTTTCAATCAGTGTTTGGGCGGAAGTTATTGGAGATGTACTCATCGGGCCCTACATAGATTTTCCGGCTAGATTAACTGGCCCATTTTATTTAAATATTATCAAAAACAAGCGGCCTACCTTGTGGAGGACCTTCTTTTACAATTGAGGGGAAACATAATTTTTCAGAACGATTGTGCGTCTCCTCACTCCTCTAGAATAGTTTAAGCGTATTTGACAGAACATCGAAATACACGAAACGTAGATCGGCCGTGAGCCGGACAGTTCTATGGCCACCAAGATCTCTTGATCTAAATCCCATGGAATATTTCATCTGGGGATATCTCAAGGAACTGATCTATCGCACTGAAGTGACAAACATAGACAATTTGAGAGCAAGGATCTTCGCCGCTGCAGAAAAACTTCGACGTTTTCTCATTTTTGGCGTGACAGTTGGGATTAGAGAAAACGGGCACATTTGTGTATTTCAGAGAACGGCTTCCAATTAGAACATAAATAAAATGATTAAAAATAAATTTATTTTAAAGATATTGGTGAGTTGTATTAGTTTTTACTTTCACTTGCCTATATATGAAATATATAGTAAGTGGAAGTATTGCGATCGTGAAAAATTTCGACTTCCGGTTTTCAACAGAAATACACGTTTTGGGGTCCCCTGAGTCTAATTAACCAAGTCCCGCGAAATGGTCTGAGTGTGTGTGTGTGTGTCTCTGTGTGTGTGTGTGTGTGTGTGTGTGTGTGTGTGTGTGTGTGTGTGTGTGTGTGTGTGTGTGTGTGTGTGTGTGTGTGTGTGTGTGTGTGTGTGTGTGTGTGTGTGTGTGTGTGTGTGTGTGTGTGTGTGTGTGTGTGAACAGACTAGCTCAAAAACTATAAACCGTGCGAACCTGAAATTGGGTATTTAGTGTATGTATAAGCCCGCGATGTGACAGCAAAAATTTTATCAAATTTGCTCAAAGGGAGGGGGTACTTTATTTAATAACTTTTTAAGTATTTTTCGATTTTCTCAAAAACGGTTCTAACGATTTTGATTAAACTGAGTATTTGATCCATTTATATGCCCGAGATACAACTGTAAAAATTTCATCAAAATTGATCAACCGTAGGGGGTACTTTACTTAATAAATTGTGTCCCACTTTTACGTGTTTTTTTCATTTACCCAAAAACGGCTTTTTTGATTTCGATCAAACTTGGTATTTAGTATATGTATGTGCCCGCGATGTGACAGTAAACATTTCATCAAAATTGATCAATTGGAGGGGGCACTTTACTGAATACATGTAGTCTCATTTTCACGTGTTTTTTTATTTACTCAAAAATGGTTTTCACGATTTTGATCAACCTGAGTATTTGATGTATTAATATGCCCGAGATATGGCTGTAAAAATTTCATCAACATAGATCAAATGGAGGGGGTACTTTACTTAATAAATTTTGTATCATTTTCACATGTGTTTTCAATTACTCATAAAAGGAAAAAATAAGAAATGAATGTGAAAAGATTTGTGACTTTGTGAAGTGGCAATTAACAAAACACGTCAATTCCTAATCAAAATAAGTTGGTAAGTGAAAGTTGTGTGTTGCGCGCACGCACCAGATTTTTTTAACTTTAAAATGTAAATTCTCAAGTATTAACAATCCTTGAACCATAATTTTTTCTCTTTTTGTCATCCATATCTTGGTCTTAGAAACACCAAATTAAAAAAATGAAGAGTGCGTTATTAGTTGAGGTATTTTCTCTCTTCTTTGCTGCCGTGTGAAACTAAAATTAGAAACTCTGGATTATGTTAAACACTTTCCGATTTGTAAAATTTTTCACTTATTTTGTTGTTCTGGCTAAAATAAAACACGAAAAATTGGACCAAAAATTTTGAAATGACCGTTGTATTATTGAGCAATTGATGTAGATTTCAACGGTGCTATCAGCTTTTCGGAGAAATATTCAGATTTAAAGATATCACGGTTTTCCGATGCCAGGTCGTGATATCTTTCAAAATCGATAAAAAGCGAAATTATTCTAAAATGGTTGAGAATCGGACCATGGTCAATATGAACTTTTTTATTCATTTTATAGTGGAGAATCTACTGGTGAAGTTTGTCGCAAGAGTAGCATGTCAGCCTGTATAAACTGTTTTCATTTTCTTGGTATTTATTTTTATTTTTTATTTTATTTAATTGAATTTTTTATTTTACATCCTGAACTCAGTAAAAAATATGACTTCCTTAAATTGTAAAATAATAATTCATATGTCTGTAAAAAATTATTTTCTTACTCTGTAAAACATGGCAGTTAACTCTGACAGACGGCTTTTGCCATTGTCAATAATATTTTTCAATTTTTTATTGTATTATATATTAATGTGTAAATAAATATTATTCATTCATTCATAAAACAGAAATCACAAAAAAAAATCTCCAGAGAAATTCTACATCGTAATAGGAGGGACGTCTTTGGGATTTGTGGATGTTCCATCTGATGCTCTGAGCATTCTTGAAACCGGAACTGGCTGATTATTGAGGAAAGCAAGATCCAACATAGGTTACCTGATTCAGAGTGATTCATTATGCATTACCTGATTCAGTGGAATTGTCTGAATTTTCTAATAATAACCGTTTAGGATTCTGCTTTTGCACACCATCCATGAGTCATCCACAAGAAGGATCAAAAGCAGCAAATTAATATTGTACTCCTATTTTTCGTGATGTGTTCATGAGTGTTCCTGAGCTCCATATGGAGAAAACCGGATCCTTAAAAAATAGCTTTTATGGAGTCATACAAACCACCTTTATATGTAAAGATAAAGATTGTTGCGTAACCATAAAGATTTTTAACGTCTACATATAATAAATAATTACTGGGTTATGTAGAATAATACTCATTTAAATATTTATTGTTAGCTTTAGCATACCGGGAAACGACTTGGCAAATACCTCCCCTTATCCCCTTTTCAAAAAACTGTACTATATCAATATCTTTTATTACGTCTAATTTTATTTTTGTATATTTTAACATTGCATTCCAAGATTACTGCGGTAAAGTAAAAAAACATGCAGGGTCAAGGTGATAAAGTTGTTGACAGAGAAGTCGGAAGGTTTCAAAAACTTCGCACAACAGAATTACATCTGTTTTTACATATAATTCTGCATAATCTTTTAATGTTTGGATTTTAAACGTTTCCCAGACATTTTTTGCATGATCATAATCTACATTGCTAATGGATTGTTTTGTTAAATCATTAAAAAAATGAATTTTTAGATGGTAGTTTTGTTTCATTTAGGCATTCAAACGAACTAAAATAATTATATGGAAATACACCTTTCCTTGTCAGCAATTTAACTTTGTTTTCATCATTAATAATACTAGCCATATTTGGAAATATTTCACTAATTGATTTTGATTGATTTTTTAAATTGTTTACTAATGTATCCAAACTTGATGAAAGAAATTTAAACGAGTCAACAAATCGTATTTTGGTTCTACACCATTTAAATTTTATGCTAAAACTAATATATTTTTCAGTATTACTGGGGATTACAAAAACATTTTCACAACGGTCTAAGAAAGGGATTATAAAATGAGAATCATAGCCTTGCAAGTTCTCATGAAAACGGGTAGAAAATCAGACTTTTTTGCTCTTAAATTACACGCATTATGTGCTGGTCCAATACATTTTCCTGTAAAGTGGCAATGATGACGCACGCGATCGTGTTCATCTAAAGGGTATTGACATAATATACAGTCTTTAGCAGAATAAAAGGCTGACTCTTCACTCATTTCTTCCATCGGAAGCGGATTAGCATATATATTATCCGCTTCAACAGCTATTTGTTCAAGTTTTTCTAAAAAAAACTTGCATACAGTTTTCTCCTGTATAAACAAATGGTTTCAAATCAAACATATTAGACTTGACCAGAAGTGAAACAGAAAAGGCTCGATGCTCGTGTATAGCTTTGTTCCAAGGTGTTGACGGATTCGGACAAGCCCCTGAAATTGGTATTAAAAGAGATTCTATATCCGCATAAACTACAATTGGAATGGGTTGTGTAAATTCCACATGTTTAAATTCAATTTTATCTTCTTTCGGAAAATCAGATCGAATTGGTTTATGATTACGACAAAATAATTCATGTTCTCGCTT
Source organism: Aelia acuminata (assembly GCA_911387785.2). Classification (NCBI taxonomy): domain Eukaryota; kingdom Metazoa; phylum Arthropoda; class Insecta; order Hemiptera; family Pentatomidae; genus Aelia; species Aelia acuminata. The sequence continues at coordinate 145,645,277 of OU426982.1, read as the reverse complement.
TCGCTCATCGCCATTTTTCCCAAACTTGTTTACATACGTCTTTGGAAATGTGGTCAGACATCTACGACATAAAATATGTGCATGTTCTTTCAACGATATTTGAGAACTTACTAATCGTGAAAGATTCGTAATCAAACAATAGTGAAAATTTTCCCCATTTTGTAAAAACAATAAATCGAACATTTTATTATAATTTTCCTTTTTACTAATTCTAATTGGATACACATTATTTTTCTCGTCTAAGCCATAAACATTTATAGACACATTATTTAAATTTTCAAATCGCTTTACCCTCTTTTATTGGAGTCGGGAACCATATCGAATCAAAGGAATATGTGGTTTGAATATTTTTGTATTCATTAAATTTATTTGATCTAATATCATCACTAAGTATAGCTAAACGGAAGCAATCATTAGTATTATTTTTTACATTTATAACACAACGTTTATCCTTAATTTTTTTAGGTAATTCAATATACTGGGATCCTCCAAAAGGTCTTTATTTTGTTAAATGTAAGCATATGTAGTTTGATGAAATATATATCCAACCAGAACCTTTTTTTTCAAACTCGTCCTGTTCCGCTAAAATTTTTTCAAAAGTTGTTTCAACATAATTTTCAACATTTATGATAATGTTACGGGCTTCGGGTTCGATAAAATAAACAATTAACACTAGGACAATAATTTATTAATCAATACTCACAAGGGTAATTACTGCCTTATTATCAGATACAAACCAGGCTGTGTATGCAGACTCTAATTACTTATAACTAACCGCACGGGTTAAAACAAGAGTCTTTTCTACGACATACACTATCACCACAATAACTTATCACAATAAGGCTTACCACTTATCACACTATCTTATCACAATAGACTTATCACTGTTCACTACGAAGTCCACACCACGGGTGTTGCCAAACAACTCCCCTGAGGCCTGTTAGAGCCGGTATTTATTAGTCTTGGATAGATTCTAGAAGGTTCGGGGATCATCTAGAACAGAGTCTTTGATCTTCCCCGACAGCCAGTGCGGCACCGAACAACGGACGTATTGTTCACCAAAGGCGCTTTGTCTACTACCGCTGACCGCAACACTACCCCCTCCTTCATGCTGATCTGTCCCAGATCAGGTCGTGAATGGGGTGTAATAGGCTCAGGTGTTTTCTCCTCTTCAGCTTCCAGCAGGACTTTTCCTGTTTCCTGACCGAGTGTTAGAAGCACAGCGAGTTTCTTGAAACTACCAGGCGAAGCCACCTTCAACGAAAGGACACTGGCCGGTGCAACAGAGTCGAGCTCCACAATGCCAAACGCATTTGACATTACACAAACACCAGAAGTTGGGTCCGGGACCTGGCTTGGATCAATCCTTACAACACTTGCTTTGGAAACCAGCACCTGTTGGTTGTGAGGGTCTAGACCAATGCTCTGCTCAACTAAGATTCCGTTAACAGCACCATGAGCAGCTGATGGTTTGCTCTCATCACCATTCGATTCGAGTCCTACTACCGCTGTTGGACTTTCTGTAGTCCCATGGGTAATATTGGGCTTAGGAGGAGGCCGTCCAGGTCCTCGAATGATGCCACTCACTGTCACTTCATTGTCAGTTTCTCTCTCCAATTTCAATTTCTCTGCTAAGGGGTCATCATCCTCATCAGAATCAGTAACATGCGTTCTCCTGTTTAACATTTCAAGTTCAGCATCATCAGGCTTCATAGACCCACACCAAGCCTTTCCCTGATTCAAGGTTCTTTGCTTGCTGTACCTGATTAGCCGACCACTGATTGAAAAGGTTCCAGAGTTTGTCACTTGATCGTTTCCAGCCCTCCCCGATATGGCAGTCCTATGTTCATTTAAAGACCGCTTGGCCAAACTCTTCTCAAATGCTCCAAACAGACGCCGACAAGCCTCCAAGCTTCCAGCCGGCTCCCAGCCACTCTGTTCAGAAGGGCATCCCTCCCATCCAAGGGTGTATCCGGCCCTCCTCGATACGGCTGACCTCTGTCCATTCAAAGACCGCCTGGCCAAACTCTCCTCAAATGCTCCAAGCAGACGCCGACAAGCCTCCAAGCTTCCAGCCGGCTCCCAGCCACTCTGTTCAGAAGGGCATCCCTCCCATCCAAGGGTGTATCCGGCCCTCCTCGATACGGCTGACCTCTGTCCATTCAAAGACCGCTCGGCCAAACTCTCCTCAAATGCTCCAAACAGACGCCGACAAGCCTCCAAGCTTCCAGCCGGCTCCCAGCCACTCTGTTCAGAAGGGCATCCCTCCCATCCAAGGGAGTATCCGTATTGCTTTTTTCCTGGATGGAACCTACGGGAAACAACAAACTCTTCTTCCTTATCTTGGGAGCTATCACCATCCTCGAGATGATCTCTTAAGTTCTCAATATCCTCCCTTCCTTTTTCAACACCAGTGGTTGACTCAACTTCCATGACTTCTCTTGTCGAATCCACCTGAACAAGCCTTCCCACTTCAACAGGCGTTTCCTCAGCGCCTTCATCGCAATCTTCCTTGTCAGGTTTAGCATACCTAAAAGTACTAGAATCCATGACAGTCTGTACAGCAGCTAACCCTGCATTTCCTATTCTTTCAGGCTTGGGTTTCATGAACTCCTCCTCGAAATGAACACCACAAGAGGATCCACACACAAGAGCATCCACCTCTCTCAATCCGCCAAGCGGGACCTTCACATCTTCAACACTCACTTGAGGATCAAGGTCGAAGGGCTCTTCTTTTTCTTCTTTATCATTAGTTTCCCCTTCACCTTTCGATTCGTTGAAATGAAACACTTCATCAACTTGCGTAGCACTAAGAACCTTCTTAACCGAAATCTTAGGAATATCACTATCAACTAACTTATTTTCTAAAGTAGTAAAAAATTCTGATAACGTAGAAAATAACTCATTTTGATTTTCTAACAACTCATTTTTCAATTTACTAAATTCTGTTTCAAAAAGAACGTGATCTGGATCCTCTCCACTACTAATTAAAGCTTCCCTGAGCCTTTGTTGCAATATAGACTTGTTCCCAGAAGTATCCAAATCGCGTTCTTCTAATTCACTTTTTAAATCTGCTACTTTCAAATCATACAATCTCAAGCCACCGGTTGACATTTTAAATATTATATACAATTATCAAAATTAAAATTAACAAATCAAAACTTAAAGACTAACAACAATAATTTGATTATAACTAACAACGAAAAAAAGAAATCTAATCCTATACACAGTTACTAAGATTTAAATTACAAATGAAATTCCCAACACTATAAACAATAAACTAAATTATTAAAAGAAACCAAAAAGATTAGATAAAACTCAAATATTAAATAAAATAAACAATATTCAATATAGACAAACAAATTTTCAATAGCCTAAATTACAATAATTAACTAAAGTAATAAACAGAAAAATTATTTACAACAAACTAAATAAATACACTAATGCTAAAAATATCCCACTTCTGACACCAGTTGTTACGGGCTTCGGGTTCGATAAAATAAACAATTAACACTAGGACAATAATTTATTAATCAATACTCACAAGGGTAATTACTGCCTTATTATCAGATACAAACCAGGCTGTGTATGCAGACTCTAATTACTTATAACTAACCGCACGGGTTAAAACAAGAGTCTTTTCTACGACATACACTATCACCACAATAACTTATCACAATAAGGCTTACCACTTATCACACTATCTTATCACAATAGACTTATCACTGTTCACTACGAAGTCCACACCACGGGTGTTGCCAAACAACTCCCCTGAGGCCTGTTAGAGCCGGTATTTATTAGTCTTGGATAGATTCTAGAAGGTTCGGGGATCATCTAGAACAGAGTCTTTGATCTTCCCCGACAGCCAGTGCGGCACCGAACAACGGACGTATTGTTCACCAAAGGCGCTTTGTCTACTACCGCTGACCGCAACAATAACATCTATCGTATTACTTTTCGATTTAAAATTAAAATCCGTTCTTTCACTAATAGTGTTTCCGTTTTTCTTAATATATGTACATTCTAACATTACATTTATTTTATACGTTTTCCAATCTTCAACATAAGAATTTAATAATTTTACTAAGAGTTCTTTTTTATTGTTTAAAAATTCGGTAGCTACTAATTTTTTACTATCGTTAGGAATGTATACGTCCTCAACCGAATTTCCTAAAGAAGCTCTAATAATCCCGTTTTCTTCAACAATCGCCTTCTCTCGCATCTGTCTATGAAACATGCTATATTTTCTTTTTTTATTCGGTATTTCCATTGTGCTCACGTTGAACGTATTATTACTACTAAACCCCACTAACAACTTGACAGTTTATTTTATGACGTTCAAATTTGAACTTTCTATTAAATTCTTTCCCACAGCTTTGACAATAAAAAAACAACCATTTACATCTGTGCCGTCTATTTGGAACCAATAACCCACATTGCTCACACAACTAATTGTTTTTATTATTCATTTTATTAAATATTTAAATTAAATTAAACATAAATTATAACTAGGTCTTACACGGTAGTAATATTTACATAAACGTTAATTCATATGAATTTTTCTTTTTCCCGCAATATTTAAATTTCAGTTGACCTAAAAACATAAAACATCAATTAGCTGAGTATAGTAATGTTTTTACAACTTTATTAAGTATTTTAATAATAAAAACCATTGTAGGGGAAGGGATATTATTATTAATTCAAATACTATCCTTCACATCTAATATTCGCTAATTCATTTTTATTATTTTCCTATATAAATAATAACTCTGTTTTGTTGATTAATCATATGTTCAATATTCAATTGAAAAAAAAATACTATCACTGAAATTGATTAACGAGTTTAGAAGAACATTTATTGTTGCACACAAAACAAAATACAATGTTTGAATATTAACAGAATAATAACAAAGAAAAATTCTTCCACAAGGTCAAAGAAGAAAAGAAAACTTATGTATAGTTTATCTAAAATTAACCAATACAAAAAAAAAAAAAAAAACTGTGATTTTTAACCTAAAGTAAACTAAAATAGATAAACAAATGTAACTAAGTTGTTTTATGTTTTCTAAAGAAGTGTTTCTATTTAAACAAAATCAAAATATAAACTTAGTGTCTTCAAATTACAAAAAATAAACCTTTTGCTGTAGACCGATGTTTAAATGGAGGTCGCCAGGGCGATGAATGAAGGCCGGGCCCGGTGGTAGGGTTGGCTCTCTGGTGGTGTTCCAATAAAAAAATGGGGAAGATGCATTAAATTTTACTTTTTGCACTATTGAAGGTAACACTTGATCTTTTTTCTCGAGACTGGCAAAGCACGTGGCGTCAGCTGTTTTTTAACTAACTAATTAACACCACCTGGTGTTATAAACAATGCGCTTATTTACGTTCTATTGTTAAATAAACATAATTGAAATTAAACTTATTTTAAATAAAATATAACTACTTTATGTTGACATAAATTTAAATTATATTCTAAAAATAAAAATAAAATAAACTTTTATTCAGGCTTTAACAACCATCATACTGTGCTATATCTTCATCAGTTATAACAAACAGATATCTTTTCGGCAAATATGTTCTTATCTGTCCCTCGTCAACTTCCAAGTTCTCAATAATGGCTTCAATGCCTAAGCCATATTCTGTCTCATTTTTTCTTAATTTGTTAATTTTTTATGTTTTTCCTATAGTCAGTTCCCCAATGTTTTTGTAAATGGGTTTTGTTTCATTCAATTTTTTAAGGAGAGACATCTAAAACATGCACACAAAAAATACATTATATAGGCAATGACAGACATTCACATGCTAATTATTCAACGAACAGTTCTTAAATTACTTAGTACTTACTGCGGTTGAGGAGGTGAGGACTGTATTTGACGTCTGACGCATGCGCTGGTCTCTAAGGCAGGGCTTCCTCTTCGCCTTCTATTTATTCAAAGATCACACAAATGGAATCATTCAAAGAGCAGCGTCGCTGATATCTGGGCGGCATCCTTTTAAACAGATAACAGACCCGTCGACCCGCTCAAGGCATCGCTCGAATGTAATCTGGCTATGCATTGATAAAATGGCGGCGGTGCTCGGACGGCATCCTTTCAAATAGAAAACACAGATAAGCGAATGAATGATATCGTCTTGTCTCCACCTGCAGTAGGAAATGCATCTGCAGCGATTCATCGCGGCATCCTTTCAAATAGATAGCGATTCATCTGCTGACATTGATAAAATACTACTTCATGTCTAGGCGGCTTACAAAACGCTGACTGACTATCGATAAGCAAATTCTTTGTCGTCCTCTCGATTATCATAGTGCAGAGCTCGCGCTGACTGAGCTTAGATAAGGCGGAGATATGTATGAATGGTTCTTTGTCCAGCGGCAGCTGATGTCTGCCCCCCTTTCAAATAGATAACAAGTAGCGAACGGCATCTCCCCCGCCACTGTTTTTTTGTATTCAATAGCTAGTAAAACCATACTAGAACTTTTTCAATAAGTACCAATTCATTTAATGTAACATGTAAGTAGGTATTTAAATAAAGACGAATCCAAAATAGGTTCCGATCTTTTTCAGGACCTTATTTATTTTTTCGACAAAACATCGCGAAGCAGTTGCTGTCGATCCAAGTAAAATAAATACCTAATGACCATTACTAACCTGTATAAGCTCTTTGGTAATGTGCCTTAGTGAACTTGTTATTTATTCATATTTTTTATTACGAGCTATAATTTAAATTATTCAAGAATTGTTTCATTGATTTTTTTTTAGTTGATTATTTTAACAATATTTACTGCTTATAAACCATAAATAATATTTATGAAAATACAACTTTTCATGATCGATCATTGTAAAAAGTCTTTCTGGCGCCATTACCGCTTGGATTGTTTACGTCTTTGGTTCTTTAGTCGCGTCCTTTTACTAGGTTGTTACAAAAGTCCTTGTGCATATCAAGTTGTTTACATTGAGGTCTCTAATTGAATCCTTATTTAATCTCTGACGAATACAATTCTTATGTCAATGTTTACATTAACTAATCCTCTAATTACACTGTTCTGCAAAAAAAAACTTTTCTCCCCTCCCTTGAACAATTTTGCCTGTTTCTCATGTTTTCAGGTGTGCTGAGTCCGAATCAGAACTCAGAAAAATTCTATCACCCTCTGATTTTGAGAGAAAAGAGGTGAAACTTGGAAAAAATGAAAAATTGTATTTGAAAATTATTGTCTTTATTATAACAGATTTTTTTTTTCAACGATAAAATATAATTAATTGAATTCTGCATGCTATCAGGTATAATACTAGATATGACGCAACTCAAAAAATATACACACATCGACAATGAGTTGTTTTTTTTCTTTTGTACTCTTCCTCCTCTGTCTCCCGCTGCAGTGTCCAGCAGTAATCTGCCAGCATCTTCTTATTCCATTTGCCAGAATATCTTTTTTCCATTCTGGATATGTCTTGGTGGAATCTTTCTCCATGTTCGTCCAAAACTGCACCCATATTTGGGGCGAAAAAGTCTAGGTGGCTATGCAGGAAATGTATCTTTAAGGACATATTGCGTCCCAATGTTTTATATGAAGTAAGCAGTTCTTGGACTATTTTTCGGTAGTCTCTAGGTTTTTTGTTTCTCAAAAACTTATTAAGGATTTGAATGAAAAGGGTACCACCATAAAAGACCATAAAAGATAAAGGAGGGTCATTCCCCTAAAGATCCAGGTAGAGACCAAATCCCTGCCTCAAGCTCAAAAACTGAAAAAACACTTTTAGCCATATTTCTTTAACTACTTGTAATACTCCCATCAATTTTTTTTCGTTCAAATATACTTCATTGCGCTCAAAATCATCGGGCTTTTGAATTTTTTTCACTATGTTTTGATGCCGAAAAAAAATTCGTCAAATCCACAAAAAACTCACCTTTTTGGATAAAAAACTAGAATTTCTCAGGAAACTGTGCGTGATAGACAAAATCTGACTTCAAATTCGTGTTCAGCACCTCTGATAACAGTAAGAAAGCATGTTTTGGTTTGAAGGAGGATTTTCGTGCAGAACAGTGTTATCTATGTACGCCAACTGTCCCTGCCTTTTATTCAGTTTATTAAATTTCACTAGAAATGTCGGAAGAAAAATTTGTCATCCGCGGCCTTCTTAGGCGTTATTGGAAAAAAGGTTTTAGTGCAAAGGCCTCAGCCGAGGAAATTTGTGCAGTGGAAGGGGAAAGTGTGGTGCATCGAAACACGGTCGCATTTTGGTTCAGGCGGTTTAATTCTGGGAATACAAGCCTTGAAGATGAACCTAGATCAGGTCGTCCTTCAGTCGTCAAATACAACTTTTGGCTGAAAGATGGGTTAAAGTAGTTGAAAATGATGGCCTGTATTTTGAAGAATAAATTTGATTTGTAAATTTTGTACTCACATTTGAATAAAATTAATTTTGTGAACAAGGACGTTTGTAACAACCTAGTATACTCGTATGTATTCTGTTTGTAACGATGTACAGTGCTTTAGTTCTTAGTCATCGTGTTTATTATACCTCAAGGCTTTAATCACGTAACAACAATACTTTTTGTATTATACTTATAACTTTTATACTTATAATGTTTCTTTGTTTTAACGTCACTTTATGCTACTAAGGCTAATCGGACGATGCTACATTGAGAGTCTTAAATTTTTCCTATCCAGGTATAATTACGATAGGGATCTTTAACGAGTACCTGATATAGCACAGGCTCGGGACCTCCATTTTTCGTCTTATCCGTGGGACGGTATAGACAAGGATTTAAACTCCCATTAAAAAATCCTAGGGCCACCTAGGGTTGCGACCTTTAGTATTATAGGTAAACTTATAATGTTTATAACTACGAAAAACAGCTATACTTTACTACAGCAGCAGATCCAAGTGTTGGGCGCGAGGTAACGACACCAATCAATTACTATTTCTGTATAAAAATGCCTATGTTTAGTAATTTGTTTGTTTGTTTGTTTGTTTAACGTCCATTTTTATGCTACTTAGGCTAATCGGACGATGCTACAGTGGGAGTCCTAAATTTTGCCTATCCAGGTATAATTAGGATAGGGATCTTTAACTAGTACCTGACATCGTACAGGCTCGGGACCTCCATTTTCGTCCTATCCGAGGGACGGCATAACTAAGGATTTTTTACTCCCATTAAAAAATCCTAGGGCCACCGCTGGAATTGAACCCGCGATCTTTAGTATTGTAGGTTGCCATGCTAACCACAACACCACAGGTGACCCCTGTTAGTAATTTTTTTAATCTCTTAAAATGAAAAATGGATTGCATTTAAACATTTAATAGAAATTTACAACCTAACTGTACACTAACATTTTAAATTAGATCCTTCATGAAATAAAAATATATAAAAAAGTGCGCCTCCCCTTTTTTATTATTATAATTATATAAAAAAAGAGGTCAACAACTTAAAACATCGATGTTAACATCGACACACAACCATGGATGTTCACAATGTCACATCCATAATAGCGACAATAGGCTCCTGAGAACACGTCTCAGATGAAAGGGTGCTTTACTAAAGCTAACCCTGAGGTCGGGGACTACATCGGCAAAAATGCTACTCTTTCCTGAAGTAGTGGAGAATAATGAACCAGAAAACTCGGTTCATTCTTCGGCTCAAGATTAACAAGTATATAAAGCTTTAGACGTTGATATCTAATAATTTTTTACTTTTAAATAAATTTATAAACAATTTCATTAGAAAAGACAAGATTCGACCACGGCCGGGAATCGGATCCAGGTCCTCTGCACATCCGTGGGACCATTCCCAACGGTCAGCCTATATATCCTCTAAGAAACCTTTAGTCTATAATTAATAAACCTTTTCCTTCTATTCGCAGAAGAAAAAGGTTCGAACACAGTTGCGAATAGCCCTAACAGTTGTAAGAGCGCTGCAACGGATATGCTGAGGACCTGGGTTCGATTCCCAGACGTGGTCGAATCATTTCTCTTCTGATAATTTTTTAAAAAAATTGAAGGACAGAACTTTAGAGTATCCAGATACGAACGAATTATCAAGCCACGTATTCGGGTATTCCTGTATAAAGTATTCTAATATAAGTAGAATGCTTGAAGTGCAAAATAACATGGATTGACCAGAAGATGTTTTAGAAGCTTTTTAGAGATGAGCCAGAACTTGAAAATAATTCCTTTAATCAAAACTTATCGGCGTTCCAAAACGCAATGCCAAATAAAGGTTTTAATATAATGAATAATCAGAATTTTACAATAAATATTAATGTATGTTTATACAAGTACTATTATTCTATTATAGGGGGGTAGGTGCGGTGGAAGGTGTCCCCCCTAATTCCCCTATGGAATTTGCGAGAAGTAACTAGTTAGGAGGAAAAAGAAAACCGTATTAATTACGGTTTGAAAATTTAAGTGTGCGAGAGCTAACTAGAGCGCGCGGGTTAACAGTTAGGGACAGAGGTAGTCAAGGGGGGGGGGGCGAAAGTCCCACCCCCACCACTACACCTACCTAATAAAGACTCTTTGAATATTTACCTTTGCGAGAAGTAATTAACTAAAAAAAAAAAAATCATTGTAATTAGCTTTTTAAAATTTAGGTGTGCGAAAGGCCTACCCTCTTTTTGCTAGTACACTTGTTGAAGCTGCATCCTGATTTTTGATACTTCTTCAGTATCCTGTGTCCTCAGATGGTCTTCATTAAACTTGATGTCCTCAACGACCACCTGGAAGACCCCTCTCCTCCCGAGGTCATCCCCATCTCTGCTCTCCAGATATATAAGGCCCTGTAAAATTATTAATAAGAATTTTATTTTATAAACTCTAAATTTGATGTTACATTCTCCGTCATTATAAATTAAACTACGCACTTTGTAATATTTCGTTAGGTTATTTTCTTGTTTTTTTTTACTGAGATTACCTACTTCTATTTTTTATCTACCTAATATATTTTGTATAACTATTTATTGAAAAAATAAAATAAAATCTACAACATTCAACATTCAAGGGCAGTCAGTATTATTGATCTAAGGATACATTCACACAAAGCAACTAAAGAATAAACAAAATTAATTTTTAAAAATACAAAAAGAAATATAAGTATGAATATATATCCCTATCTATGTAGACAATATTTACAATCCGCATAGGAAACTATGAAACAGAATTTACCACCCACTGGAGGGAGGCAATCCAAAACCCTAGGATATCCCAGTGTTCCTCCCCCTGCCGCTTCACTGGTTTAAGAACCAATGGAGGCAGAACACTAGAGCTAAATGCGCTGAAGGCTTGAGTGGCCATTGCCTGGACTTCAATAGATCTATTTACAAAAGGTCTCGAGGCCACGGCCGTTTCGATCTTAGGTGAGGATTGTAGGGGTGGTTGGAAATGGAGAGGGGTTCTAGTACATCATTGGTATGATGGCTAAGATCTTATAAAAGTTTGATACTTTGGTTAGGATAAATCGTTGAGGATGTTGAGGTCGTGATGTAGGTTTTGTTTGCAACGTAGTATGGAGTGTTGACTATGGCTCGAAGGACTTTAGACTGTAAGGATTCTATGCGTGTGATTTTCGAAAGTTTTGCCTACCCCACAGTTCAAGATCTAAGGTCCAGATGGGTTCCAACATGTTTTTGTAAATTAATAATTTGTTTTTAGTTGAGAGATTGGAGGATCTGATTAGTATTCGATGTAGTTGACTAAATCATCTAGCTCTTGTGTTTTAAGTCTCGTATGTGCGTTCCATGTGAATCATTTGTCCAGGATGAAACCAAGGTATTTGTGTGAGTTTTGGTTCGTAATATTTACCAAGATTTTCTTCATCGTGTTTTTTACTGAAATTACCTACTTATTAATGTTTAGTAAGGTTACTTTTCCTCAGTCGTATATTGGAGTTACTGGCAGGTGTTTTTTTTTTTTAAACCTCTAAGAAAAGGTATAAGTTCTGATTTCGAAAACCTTTATTAGCTGTTATCATTTCGTTGTGTTGAAGTGGTCACTTATTTCGGTATAAGGTTTAGAAAAAGATTTAATGTGACCACTCATTTGTACTTCCTGGGAAGGCACCTTATTGAGGTCGATGGAGTTTCTGATATATCTGAAAGTTATCCTGCCTGATCAAATGAAATTAAAAAGATGAAAGAGAGAAAAAAAAAGATTTACTATCAAGTATAAGTTTTTTGGGGTAATAAAAACAATAGGAAAGTGTTACATTACCAATACACATGTGGGCTAAAGGTAAATTGGGAGAAGTTACAATAAAGATAATAATGAATAGTTCATATCCTTGATCAACCGAATTAAAGTACTTTCTATTCTGTCTTGTAATGGACCTGAGAGACATAAGGATTCATTAATTGTATGAGTTCACGCAAGACTTTGCTTTTAGTTGGATTTATCTGGAATTCTCCTCACTTTAACAATCCATTCCATTCCACAAAAGATGACTGAAGAACGTACTGTAAATCAGTTATCGGAAGCCCTCCGCATATTTTTATCGTGCTTATAACACCATCAAATGACAATAACCGTTAGAGAATATTATAGAGCATTATTAATTCGGCTGTTTACAATAACCCTGAAAATGTACGTAGTGAAGTTCAGTGGTATAGTGGAACTGCAGTGTTTGGACCGCATCGTTGTTTTCTAACTTCCTTTTTTTTTGTTGTTTACTCGTTGCTTTAGGTTTATACCATTTCTAATGAATGAAGATTATAAGATGTATACAGAAAAGGATGGCAAAAAATAAAATAAATTAAAATAGCTTTGGCGATAAAAAAAAAACCTACAATTGGTAGTATAATGAATAGAGATAATGTAATAATAAATTGCTTATTATAATAAATGTTGCTCATATGAAGATAGGAATAATGGTGGAAGATGGTTGACAGTTGTTATAATGAAAAGGAAATGGTTGGGGGTGCGGTCAAAATAAATAGCACTAATATGTATGAATCAATTTTATTTTTGCCAACGTTTCGTTCATCGTTCGTTCATAAGTGCTCGAATTGTAATAATAAACATTGGCGTAGATCTAAGGGTTAATGTTGCACGAATACTAATTCAGCAAAACAAAACTAAAAATAATTGTATGTGTAAAAATATTTCAAACAATATTATAAAACATAAAAACCAAAATACTTGCATTTTATTTTGTAAAGAAAGAGCAGAAAACGATAAAATAATTCAGCAGAAATTGTCAGAATCTGTAACACGAAAGTGCGCGCAAGTGTTTGGACCGCACTTACAGACCTACTGCAAATAAGACAGTATAACTATTGAGGAAAACCGGAAGATAGCGGGCTCGACCGTCTAATGCTGTCAGAACATGTCGGTCTACAAATACCTGCAACCCTCAGCTAACGGATTCTATTAGTATTCCTAATATTTCGACAAATGTTCAGATTGTCCAAATGCCACAGCGCGTCCGCCGGAGGGTTAAAGACCAAGGACAGTGCCACCTATGCAATACATACTTAGGAAAAATCGGAACTCCATTCTCTACTGATATCAATGTTAAAGGGATCAACCTGGAGAGGTTGAGTTGGGCGGAACATGTACCAAGAATGTATAAAACATATATCACAAAAAAAATCTCCAGAGAAATTCTATATCGTAGTAGGAGAAACGTATTGGGGATTTGTGGATGTTTCATCTGATGCTATGAGCATTCTTGAAACCGGAACTGGCAGATTATTGAAGAAAGCAAGATCCAACATAGGTCACCTGATTCAGAGTGATTCATTATTCATTACCTGATTCAGTGGAATTGTCCCATTTTCTAATAATAATCGTTTGGATTCTGCTTTTACACACCATCGATGAGTTATCCACAAGAAGGATCAAAAGCAGCGAATTAATATTGTACTCCTATTTTTCGTGATGTGTTCATGAGTGTTTCTCAGCCCCCTATAGAGAATACCGGATCCTTAAAAAATAACTTTAATTAGACCGCCATTTTCGATTCGCGTAAAACTACGCTCGCTCGAAATGGATAAGCAATCCACAAAAGAAGTCATAATTTAGCTTTCACCTTGGATCCATGTGGAGAAGTGAAACCTATGATGGAGTACTTAAAGTTTATTACTAAACATGATTTTACTCCTTTTCTGCAGAGGTCCATCTACCTACAAGACATGGAGACGTTATGACTGAACAGTTCTCGAACGACTAAGAAAGGCTTATCCTTGCACGCCGGAAAACATGGCCTCTCCATCCTGGCCGTCATATCCTGGAAACCGTTTCTAAAGAAGGTTGCAAAACGAATAGAAAGTTGGAAACGGATCCAAACCGCCTTACGAGGTTAGAAAGCTTGCAAAAGGATTACACCGCAATGGCAGTGTTCTACTTTCTAGTAGGTCAGTACTATTTTTATATTTCACATGAAAAACAGTGAAAGGCAATTTGATACGTCTCATTGCCTTGGAAATGGTAAGAGAAAAATTACACTTCTGATGACTGAATTGTGTACAATAGCGATCTTCATGGTTAAAACTAGTAAAACCGTACCAGAACTCTTTCAATAAGTACCTATTTATTTTATGTAACATGTAAGTAGGTATTTAAATAAAGACAAATCAAAATTACGTTCCGATCACTTACAGGACCTTATTTGTATTTTCGATAAAACATCGCGAAGCAGGTGATGTCGATCCAAGTAAAATAAATATCGACAATTACGTGAGTATATAAAAGTTTATTCAGGAATAAAAAATTTTTGTCTGTTTTGTTTTTCTTTTAGTTTTGTTGCCATATTCCGGACTAAACTTTGTCTATGACTATAAGCTCTTTGGTAATATGCCTTAGTGAACTTGTTATTTATTTAAAAGTTTTATTACGAACGATAATTTAATATTCAAGGATTGTTTCATTGATTTTTTTTAAATTGATTATTTTAACAATCCGTACTACCTATAAACCATAAATAATATTTCTGAAAATACAACTACTCATGATCGATCATTGTAAAAAGTCTTTATGGCGCCATTGCCGTTTGGGTTGTTTACGTGTTTAGTTCTTTAGTGACGTCCTTTTGTATGTATTCCGTTTGTATCGATATAAAGTGCTTTATTACTTAGTCATTGTGTATATTATACCTCAAGGCATGTAACAACAATATTACTGTTTTATACTTATTTTATAAGAAAAACAGCCATACTTTACTACAGTAGCAGACCCAGGTGAGTACGTCAATCAAATACTATTTCTGTATAAAAATGGCTATCTTTAGTAATTTTTTGGGTCTGTTTGAGAAGACCACATCCAGTTACTTTCACGACGCGACATCCAGTTACTTTTAGTAAACAGCTACTTTCAACAATCTGTAGTGGTTATAAACAGTGATAACCTTGATTTGTAATTTCAGTGATAATAAAAATGGGCCTTTTGAAATTAGCTCTAGTAATTTCTTACAAAAACAAGGCATTACAGTTTTGGCAAGAAAATGAAATATTACATAGAACAAGGGTGTGTTCTATTATAAATAAATATTCATAGCTGAAATATATTCTTGTTATCATCAAGGCCATTATTCGCAAATACAGGTTATAAATATTGTTATCAAAATAAGGGTAAAGGTACTGAAGAGCGGCTGATGAGCGTGGCCTGTTTTGAGAGGTTATGTGACCGTAATATTATCGAACTCCCATCGCCTTTATTTCGGTTAAATGGATTGGCTTTAATGGATTCTAGCTTTCGACTCCCGCTCGCTGCGCTCGCTTCAGATATAAATAAACCCCCAAACGGGTCATTTTCAGTGGAGATCGGGCCTTAATTTGAAGCCGCACTTCAGTACTTGTGCCAAAATAAGTATTTAATAGAAGTTACTGTTTACTAAAAGTAATTGGATGTGGCCTTCGCAAACAGACCCATTTTTTTAAACTCCTTAAATGAAAAATAGATTGCATTTAAACATTTAATAAAAATTTACAACATAACTATACACTAATATTTTAAATTAGGTCCTTAATGAAATATAAATATTTAAAAAATAAAAAATATTTGCACTGCAGCATTCTACTTATATTAGAATATCTTATACTAGAATACCCGATTACGTGGCTTTATAATTCGTTCGTATCTGGATACTCTAAACTTCTGTCCTTCAATTTTTAAAAAAAAATTATCAGAAGAAAAATGATTCGACCACTGCTGGGAATCGAACCCAGGTCCTCTGCTTATCCGTTGCAGCGCTCTTACCACTGAGCTAACTCTTAGGGCCACTCGCAACTGTGTTCGAACCTTTCTCTTCTGCAAATGGAAGAAAAAGGTTTATTACCTATAGGCTAAAGGTTTCTTAGAGGATAATAGGCTGACCGTTGGGAATGGTCCCACGGATGTGCAGAGGACCTGGATCCGATTCCCGGCCGTGGTCGAATCTTTTCTCATCTAATGAAATTGTTTATAAATTTGCTTAAAAGTATAAAATAATTAGATTTTAACGTCTGAAGTTGTTTAGACTTTATATTCTTGTTAATCTTAAGCCGAAGAATGAACCGAGTTTTCTGTTTCACTATTCTCCACTACTTCAGGAAAGAGTAGCATTTTTGCCGATGTAGTCCCGTCCTTAGGGTTAGCTTTAGTAAAGGATCCTTTCATCTGAGACGTGTTCTCAGGAGCCTATTGTCGCTATTATGGATGTGACATTGACCAAAAAATCGATGTTAAGCAGCCTATCTTTTGTGAACATCCATGGTTGTGTGTGGATGTTACCATCGATGTTTTAAGTTTTTGACCTGTTTCTTTTTTTTTTTTTTTTTTTTTTATATAAGGGATATTTTAAGAAAAATGCCTACAATTTAACCGCATAAAACAGTATTTACACTCCGTAAATGCAAGCTTGAAAGGGATGTAGAAAAGATTTTATATTATTATTTAACAAACCTTTCTCTTCAGGGATTGAAAAATAAATTGATAATAATTGAGGCAAAGGCATGAACAGCTTCAGGTGATTCAATGTAAATTGGTGTTTCATGTGTGCCTGTACGACACTGTTCTATACGCTGTTAGATGCAGTGTAGACCCGCCTTAATAAGCAAAGCTATTGAGTCTATATAATGAAGCTACTCATCTTCTAGCATCGTACTCGAGAGTGTGGGTAGGAATCACGGTAGTGGGAGGCCATTGCCGAAACCGCGTAATGTTTGTATCATGGATGTGATTAAAAAAATAAGTACCTCCCAGGCTTCATATTTCTTGTTCAACGTCGGTTACCCCATAAATGCAATCATTGCCAAATGTAAACTTCCAACTTCCACCTAGTTAATATTTTCATAATCCCTTTTTGTTTATTGTTTATTTCAATTTACAACTGTATAATAACAATACAATAAGGAAATGTGATGTATGTATGCTAATTATATGTGTTGCATCTATTATAGAATTTAAATTAAATGAGTGAGGGTTATAATAAAGGGAAAAAATAATTTAGTAAGAATAACACTTCAATAACTGATAACACCAAAGGAACATACATTTATTAAAATTAAACATGAAGAGCATGTGAATCATTTGAGAATGAAATGATGAAATAAAGTAAATAAGTTGAACTGAACCACAATTGAAAATAACGATCTTATGTGTATCTTAAAAATAACAAAGGTTATAATTATAAAAGAGCTCTGTTAAATAATGAACTAAAGGCCTTATGACTATTAAACAATTAACGAAAACAAAACATATATAAAATGGTGCAATCCATCAAATCAAAACACATTTCTTTGAATTAACCATGGTTAATTTAATAATAATATTAATTGAATTGTCGGCGAACTGGTCACTAATAATTTTCATGATGAATGAACGTCTTTACAAGTGACTTCTCGACGAACTGGGTCCCCAGGTGAATATTAATGTTAGGCGAACTAATAACAATAAGGTCTTTACTCACTGTGGGCGGTAAGAATAGCCTTACTCAAAAGGAAGGTGGTAACATCAACATACAATTGGTAAATAATTTGATCTGGCATCAGTAATGACTTCTGACTGGTAATGACTCCTGGTTGCTGGAGAGAGAAGCGTATACAACGGCAACATTATATGAGAGTGTCTGAAGCCTCGTGGTGGGGTGAGAGCGGGAGATAAGTCAGATGTTCGTAGCCTCCTATATTGCCACGGCCACTGAATAACTCGCAGATTCGTATGAGGAACTTACCTTTTTTACGTATACAACGGCAACATTATATGAGAGTGTCTGAAGCCTCGTGGTGGGGTGAGAGCGGGAGATAAGTCAGATGTTCGTAGCCTCCTATATTGCCACGGCCACTGAATAACTCGCAGATTCGTATGAGGAACTTACCTTTTTTACATGTGGTAATCTGGAAGCATTGGATGAGCGGGAATTTCAACGTATTTGAATTTAAACAAACTACCTTGAGACTGAACAATATGGATAGTCAAAAAGAGAAACTACCCACTGGTAGCACTCAAATGAATTTTCTAATTTAGCAGATCTCGAGACCACCTTCTTTTTAGCCGCCTCGGAATATTTTCCGGGATTGAGGTAGAAGCAGGTTTGGAAAGAAGTGGGTTAGGAGGAGAGGAGGGTTCATTGTGAAAGGTCTGGTGTCTGGATCGGTGACGTAAGGAACATTAAGGTCTTCGTGGATAATTTTATTTGGGACGAAATAAGGATTTTACTAGTGACCGACCGAAGTTTCGGTTTCGGTTTCGACCAGTTTCGGCCGAAAAACCTGGTTTCTGAAACTAGCTCCTGTGTCTAATATCTCTAAGAAGGAAGTAGGACTACACGATTTCAGCTTCTAAGCTCGATCTCTTTCATGGCATTTAACACCCTTGAATTTAATAGTGGGAAGTATCTGTTATTTTAGTTAATTACACTTGTATTGTATTTCGGTAAAACATAAATTTTTCTCATTCTTTCGGTATCTTTACTTGATCGAAAACTTTAAGTTGGGTGTGGAGATAAAAATTTCAGAGTGACAAACAGGAATGTCCTCGTAAATCATATTAAGTCTTAACATGTAATGAAAGCATGCTCTTCATACAGAATTCTATACGTTAAGTGTAAAGAATAGTATTTATTCTTTACCTTGAGCGTTAAGAACCATTTTGTGCTTTTAATCATCTCCTCATTAATAATGAAATTTGTTTTCATGCCCGAAACTAGGTCTATGGCCGAAATTCGGTTTCGGCTAAAATTTTGGTTTGGGTAGATTTTACAAAGGATTTTGATTGTTATTATTATTATCAATGGCGCAACGATCGATTTAGTGAGTCAAGGCCTCCTTAGGAAGATTCCCCTATCGCTCACTATCTTGCGCAGGCGCAATCCAATTCCGAGAACATAGAAGATGTCTTGAATCCTTTGAGACTCCATCTGTCCACCGAAGTTTCGGTCTTCCGACAACTCTCGACCATAGATTTTGTCGGACATCGTTGTTTTATGGAATGCTCTCAATGTGGCCAGCCCGTCTAAGCCATCCAATGCGGATGACTCTAATAATGTCCGGCTGTCCATAAAGCGTTTGAAGCTCCAAGTTGCTTCGTAATCTCCAATTTCCGCCCACTTTTACTGGACAGTAGATTCGGCGTAGAATTTTTCTCTCGATATCTCTCGATTTTGAGTTGTAGTTTTTATAATCTATTAGGCAGTCTAATAATTGCTAATTAAATCGAAAGAGTAGAAGGGACTAATTAAATCGAAATATTAAAAAAGAAAAAAAAGAATCGAGCGTAAGTAAGTAGAGCGTAATCCACGGCTCTAAGGGTAGACGCTAACTATCGGTGATGGAAATTTGATGAGGCTAAAAATAGGGGGATAGGTGCAGTATAAAAGAAATATACTTGAAGCAATAGAAAAAAGAAAACTTAAATGGTACGGCCACTTGAAAAGAATGGGTTCAAATAGAATACCAAGAATGATATTTGAATGGGAGGCAGAAGGAAGAAGAAAAAGAGGAAGACCACGTATACAGTGGATAAATTAAGTAAAGGAAAGTATGGCCGGTCATGGATTGAGGGAAGAGGAAACGAAAGACAGGAAGGTTTGGAAGATGAGGCTGGAAGAAGAGTTCGGTTGAGGGAAACTTCAAACATGAAGAAATCTATATAAATAAAGTTGAAATTCTGTTCGTTTGTTTGTTTATTTGTTCTTAATAGAAATCCATACCGTTTGTCCTAAATTCTCCAAATTTCGCTCAGTGGTTCTTTGATACCAGGTGAGAACACCTGTTCATATTAAAATTGCATAACTTCAGCTGATATTCACTATTCTCCAAATTTCGCTCAGTGGTTCTTTCAGACCAGGTGCGAACATCTGTTCATTTTAAAATTGCATATCTTCAGCCATCTTCAGCTGATATTCTTTATTGTTATAAAAATCATAATGATCTCACTTTACAATGTTTTTTTTTTACGAAATCGACCGTTTCTTTAGCTATAATCTCTATGTATATAAAGATAAAATTCTGTTTGTTCTTTATAGAAATCCATACCGTTTGTCCTTAATTCTCCTAATTTCGCTCAGTGGTTCTTTCAGACCAGGTGCGAACATCTGTCCATATTAAAATTGCATAACTTCAGCCGATCTCTGGATATATTCTTTATTGTTATAATAATCCTTTTGATCTCGCTTTACATTGGTTTTTTCGAAATCGACAGTTTGAGTCGATAAAAGTCTCCCTTAATAGATTTTAAAAATGAAATTCTCCGGGTGATACAGCTAGTTCTTAATAAATAAAAAAAAAAAAAAGTTTTTATAATCCTAATAATTTTGGCGGAGCAGTTCGCCTTGGTTGTAATGTCATTATCTCACACCTCGCAGGAAATAAAACAGGTGTGCATTGCATTCAAACCTTAGCATGGTTTTCCGTAAACAAAATTATAATAAAAAATTCAGCAAAGAATATTTGAATTGGACTATTGTTAGTTATCGTTATGTCTGAATCGATGAAAAATTCCTTTTGAGTGGATAGATTTTTTTTGTTTATTTGTGAAATTCAAAAAATAGATGTAAGAGATTTGATGTGATCAAAAAACCCGAAATAATTGAACCTAATTAATTATTTCACAAAGCCTAAATAGAAAAGATGGCCATGATGCAATCCTCTGATCCCTATTTCATAGGTTTCATAATCGATTGTATCTCCACTATAATATACCAGGGGTCGCCTCAAGTCTATAAATAATTCGACATTAGATTTTAGAAATTTACGATTGTATAGAATCGATATTGCTCTTAAATGTTTAAAACCATATCTTAGGATTTGAATTTGGCAAGGCAATGGAAATTGTTATTGAAATGTGAAAACTGTGGTGCTGTTTATAAAATTCGAGAAGATAACAGCACTCCTACATCTGCTCTTATCAATATGCAATATTTTAGGTCATGAAAATAATATATATATAAAATATGGTAACAAATAAATATCTTATCGCATTCTCTCCCTTCGATTCTGATAAGAAACAGTGGTGACAAGTAAATATTTAATTTTATAAAAAAACTAGCTGTATATCCCGGTTTCACACCGGGGAATTTCATTTTTCGACGTCTCGAACTGTATTTTGTAAAAACCAATGTAAAGCGAGATCATAATGATTTTTATAACAATAAAGAATATACCCACAGATTAGTTGAAGTTATGCAATTTTAATATGCTCAGTTTCCCGCGATTATGCCTGTCTAAGCCTCTGTTTTCCAATCTTATTTTGATGCTCGTCAAGAGTTTCAGCTGCTCGTATTTGACGTTGTTTTTTAGCTTTTGAGCTCACTACACACCTGTCTAGAAGCTCGCTTCTTAGGAGGCATTTTTAAAAAATAAATTCACCATACATGTAAATAAACGTATTGTAATGTTGAAAAAAAACATATGGTTTAAAAATCCCAGAACTCGACGCCTGCCAAGGTACGATCTTACTGGGCCTTGTTGACCTCTTCAAAATCTATAAAATGATTTTTTAGGCCGTTTTTTCGACTCAAACGGTCGATTTCGTAAAAAAAAGTAAAAAACCATTGTAAAGCGAGATTATGACGAATTTTTTAACAATAAAGAATATACCCAGAGATTGGCTGAAGTTATGCAATTTTAATATGGACAGGTGTTCGCACCTGGTATCAAAGAACCACTGAGCGAAATTTGGAGAATTTAGGACAAACGGTATGGATTTCTATAAAGAACAAATAAACAAACAAACAGAATTTCATCTTTATATATATATATATATATATATATATATATATTTTTTTTTTAAACACTACTAAATTGTCATCTGTTATTATTATTAAATATTAAATATTCAGAATTTTTCCAACCAGTTTCAAAAGTTGCTACACTAACATAGCCGAAGCGAATAATTTACACTCAGGTTAATTATACGGTAATTGGTTTTCGTATTAGTAATCGATCGGAGTATTTTTAGGCAGTGAAATGGCGTTCGATACTGGAAGCTGTAGCCGACTATGATGAAACAGTGTATGAAATGTGTAAAAAGAGTAGAATGGACTTAAATAATATTTGGAGTATTTAAATATCGACATTATATCACTGGTGATGGTCAAAAGGGGTTAAGTCATCGAATGTGAAGCTTAAACAACGATTTTCCAAGCTATTAAAAATCATTATAAATTCTTTCTGATAGTATTTCTTTATTCCAGAATAATAAAAGAAACTATATTCTTTCATCAGAGAGTGTGATAAATTATGAATAACGTATAAATTATAGTCAATCATGAATTTTAAGAAGACAATACAAAAAAATTTTTTTTATGACTTAACCCCTGTTGCCCAAACATGAATGATATGTCGTTAGTATAATAATAGGCTCTTATAAGCAGTGGTTTTTGATCAATGAGGTTTTTAAAAAAAAAAAAAAAAATCTGGTGCGATGCGCGCAACACATAACTTTCACTTACTAACATACTTAAACTAGAAATTGACTTGTTTTGATTAATATGCAAACGCCATTCGTCAAAATCACACTTTTTTCAACATTCACTTACTTATTTTTTATTTTATTTTTTTTTTGTTTAATGTCCATTTTGATGCTTCTAAGGCTAATCGGACGATGCTACAGTGGGAGTCCTAAATTTTGCCTATCCAGGTATAATTAGGTTAGGGTTCTTTAACGAGTACCTGACATCGTACAGGCTTTGGACATCCATTTTACTTCTTATCCGAGGGAGGGCATAGCTAAGGATTTTTTACTCCTTTTAAAACACCCTACCACGGGGCACGAACCCGCGACCTTTAGTATTGTAGGTTGCCATGCTAACTAACCACTATACCACAGGTGACCCCACTTTTTTTTTGTTTGAATTGCTCTCAAAAGTTCACTAAATTTTTTCAATGTGAAACAAAAGTTTTTACTGAAGATTATTCGGTAAGCTTTATACTCCACCGCGTCTGATTTTATAATCTCTATTTAATGGCTGAAAAATTTATTTAGTTAGCATGAAAACAAATAATTTCCATTAAATATGTATTTTTCAAAGCAGGTTGACCTCTTCCCCATGAGCAGAACGTCTTTAACACGTTCACGACGGCGTGTACCACCGGTGGCTCACACTTGACTGCCTCATTAGGTGGCGTGTATCACCGCTGGCTTACACTAGAATGCCTCCAAATAATTAGATCTTTAACACTTTTACTGCCGAAAAAGATACCTCAGAGTCACGCTCTCGTTTCGACGCAATTTTAATATTTGATTCTCTGACAAGAGAACAGTTACTCGATTTCAGGTGACATGGCAGCCAAAGTGTTAAGAAAGTAAAAATAATTTCTGTATAGCTGAAAAAAAATTACGTAAATTCATTTATTTGTATTTATTTATATTTATATTCATATACTTATAAACGTATAAACATTTATTTCTTAATAACAACTATAAATAATATCGCATTATAAACATAACTAGTAGGATAATATTTTTTTTATTGTTTATTTTATTATAGTTTAAATACCAATACTGCATAATGCCCTGGAATAGCTCCCATCCGAGAGCGCAAAGCATTTACACTCAGCCGCCAATGGGCGAGGAATGAGAATCAGTGTCCCGATGTTAACGTATTTAATTATAATAAAGTGCCCCCTCCGTATGATCAATTTCGATGAAATTTTTGCAGTCACATCTTTGGCATATACATACATCAAATACCCAGTTTGATCAAAATTGTTAAAGCCATTTTTGAGAAAGTCGAAAAAAACGTAAATATGTAGTAAATATAATGCCCCCTCCGTTTGAGCAATTTCGATGAAATTTTTGTTGTCACATCGCGGATGTATACGTAGATCAAATACCCAGTTTCAGGTTCGTACGGTTTATAGTTTTAGAGCAAGTCTGTTCACAATAACACAGTGTATTTTCATCCCAAGATTAATTATAAAACTTGACCATGTAAACAACTTTATTTTGTCCAATTTAATCGCCCCTGACGGTCAAAATAGAAAGCAGCATTTAGTTCCAAACTTCCTTACAAAACTTAAACCAAGTAAACAGGACTTCCGATGAAATAAGGCTTTGATTTGAATGTTCTTGGAAGGGGTTACGTGTGATATATATTTTTATGTTGTATATTATCTTTGTTTTCGAAAAACTTCCACTAACTGATAAGATAACTTATCAACGTGCGTGTGTGTACAGGAAAATAGATAAGATATGTGGTATCATTTCTAGATTCAGCAAACAACCTTATCTTTTTATATGAATAAGGTTGAAGTTTAACCATATCCCACCAGATATAATATTGCGGATAATGCTAGGGAATGACATAGATCCATATACCTCTTTTAAAATCTGGGTTCCAAATGAATAATTATTTTCTCTCCGAGAGAATAAAAGTAAGGATGTGACTTTTTGTTAAAAATAAATAAATAAAAATAAAATCGTGGCTTTTATTTTTTTATCCTTAAAAATATAATCCAAAGGTCTATTATTAGGTTATCCTGGGTGCTAATTATGAAAAAATAAAATTGCTGAGGTATCGATTTATTAAAACTTATGCAATGTCCTCGATATTAGGGTTGACTATTAGACTATCGAGGGCAGTGATATGAAATCATATTAGAAACGATTGTTAGGTTGTTGCGGGTGCTGATTATGTAAATAATATAGGTTTTAAGATTACACGCTCAAGTATCGATTTATTGTAACTAATGCAATATCCTCAACATTGTTGATGAATATTAGACTTTCGAGATTCCTGATTATAATACATTATGTTGTAGTGCAAATTATAATACCACGCTTGAAAAGTTGTTTTTTATGTGGTTGTAAAAGGTTTTTTTTTTTTTAAATTTTAAAATTGCTAGTACGATCTCATCCTCACCTGGGGGTTGAAAATTGTCAATCGATTTAATTTTTTAATTTTCAGATAAGTAAAAAATTAAATTAAGATAATTTTTAAATAATTTATTTTTTGAAGAGAAAAGATTTGGCTCCGCCGGGAGTCGAACCCGGGTCTCCCGCGTGTCATGCGCGGATGTTAACCACTACACCACAGTGCTCGGCTCCAAGTAGAGCCAATCCTTCCTCTTCACTGATACCTACTACCCGATCACGCAAATTTTGCGAGTGGTGTAGTGGTTAGCATCCGCGCATGTCACGCGGGAGACCCGGGATCGACTCCCGGCGGAGCCAAATCTTTTCTCTTCAAAAAATAAATTATTTAAAAATAATTTAAAAAAAGGTTGTCACCCCCAGATTAAGATTAGATTAATATAAATTAAGATAACTTTTTTTAAATTACATATCAGAGTTGGGCATATTTATATTTATAAATACGAATATGAATTTATTTTTATCTTAATTTTAATGTGAATATGAATATAAATTTATTTATATCACAATATTTGTGAATATGAATATAAATAAATTCGTATTTACAAGTGTGAATATAAATAAATTCATATTAACAGGTGTGAATACGAATTTATTCATATATACAAATTTTTCTGTAAATAAAAAAAAAAATCACAGGGAAAATTGTGAATATTCACAAAAAAATGTGAATCTCAGCTGTGAATTCGGCCGTATTTACAAATAGAGATGTGAATATGGAAAAAATTCTAATTGTAAATTCTAAAAAATAATAATTGGCTTGGTAGTCGTGCTATTTTGGCAGCAAAAAATGTTGATTTCGATGAAATAAACTTCCAAAATCAATTGACAATGTTCTAGATGTAAACGAAGCCGTAAATTTCACATCTGAATTTTTTAATTCCCTGGATATACACCCAATCTCCAGTTGAAGATTGGCTCACCGATCATTCTTCTTCCTAACTTAAATCCACCTCAATTGTGCAACGGTACACGTTTGGTCATTAAATGGATCACAGGAAATGTTATTGAAGCAAAAATGTTTTCTGGAAGGTTTACAGGAGATATAGCCCTGTTGCCACCTATTCCCCTGGAATCGTCAGAATTTTCAATAAAATTTAAAAGGCTTCAATATACTATTCGTTTGGCTTTTGCCGCGACCATAAACAAATCCCAAGGGCAAACAATGTTCACTTGGACTTTGAAAATCCGTGTTTTTCCCATGGGCAATGGCATAACTCACGTGGGAAATGGGCATCGCCTGCTCACGTGTGTGGAAACCATCAAATCTTTGGTTTGTGTTAAAAAAACAAAATAGGTTAACCCAAAACATTTTGAACAAATTAGTACTTGAATAAATTAAAATTCTTAATTGTATTATGTAAAAACCTCTTTAAGAAGAGATTTCTTATCACTCATATGTATTGCTAAATTAAAAGCTTCAACACACCACCTTCCTACCGAACACTTATTTGCCGAAGGGTCGGGAAATCTAGGTCTCAAAGAAATTGAGAAAAACACCTATCAAATGGACATATATGACGCGTTAACCAAGATTGGCATGACCCTGAGCAAAATTAAACCCGTTGTTAAACTAACAATACCAAGCTGAAGTAGTGTTAGGCCAATAATCAATAGATGAATGGCTGAGGTTACCAAAACTTACTTCAGTCATGCTTTTCGAGTTAATTTATACCGATCCATCAAAAAAGGGCGAGAGTGTTGGCAGCTCTGTGAGTCGTAAACACAATCAGCTCCTTTTTAATCAAACTACATTAAAATATGAGATGTAAAAAATAAAAACTTTAACTTTCCTATATTCTTTACCAAATACTTTTAAATGGTGTAATGCTCTATTCACAATCACGTTGGATTTTGATTAGCTGAGAGGTTTTGATCTTTGTCAAAAGACAAATATTGGTATCATACAAATGAATATTGGTATCAAAGTATTTGTTTAAAAATAGTAGGATATAATTACTGAGCCACAGCAACGCGTGGCCGGGTCTACCAGTAAGTTTATAAGTATATGAATATAAATAAAAATATGTGAAAATTTTATGTTAAATTTTCATTATTTTATTTTTCAGCTATATAGAAATTATTTCTGCATGTAGAATGCAAGGCCTCAAAGTCTCGTATTATTTCAATAATTCACTTAATCATGCAGATTACATGCCAATTTTTGGAAGGAGGGCTAACCGGGAAATATACAGTGTTGCTAACATTCAAACAAATTTAGATAACAGAAATAATAACTCAATAAGGTCTATAGAAAATTGCTATGCTAATCACTACACCGCAGGTTACCCCAAAAACGTAGTTATTATAATTTGCGTTTATCGGTCGGTGAACAATAAATCAAATATAATATCTCACTACTGTTAAGACCTTTTTCAACTTTAATTTTGTTTTTAATTTTCTTTAGACCTTATTGAGTTATTATTTCTGTTATCTAAATTTGTTTGAATGTTGGCAACACTGTATATTTCCCGGTTAGCCCTCCTTCCATATGGGAAGGTTTCAGTCTGTTTCTAGCTTGCTTGCAATAAACTTGTAGCCCTGAAGATGCCTGAATAGGCAAAAATTTGGCGTGTAATCTGCATGATTAAGTGAATTATTGACATAATACGAGACTTTGAGGCCTTTCATTCTACATCTATAATTCAATAGACTCTTCCTAAAAACTTGTTTACTAAATTATTTCTACTTTCTTAACACTTTGGCTGCCATATCACCTGAAATCGAGTAACTGTTCTCTTGTCAGAGGATCAAATATTATAATTGTGTCGAAACGAGAGCGTGACTCTCAGGTATTCTTTTTCGGCAGTCAAGGTGTTAAAGAAATAATAATCGATTTTTTTTTTTTTAATATTTCGATCTAATTAGTCCTTTCTACTCTTTCGATTTAGTTTGCAATTTTTATACTGCCTAACACTCCGTTCTCGTTCAATTCGTATGCTTTCGAGGTATGATATCTGTAGCCCGAAAATAGGGTTAAGGGGGTGGGTAGGAGAGGTTACACCGATTTTTAATATTATTCCCGCACCTACCCCCTATTTTTGGCCTCATCCAATTTCCATCACCGATAATTAGCTTCTACCCTTGGAGCCGTGGCTAAGCTCGATTTTTTTTTTTTTTTTTTTTTTTTTTTTTATTATTAAGATTCAAGTAGTCCTTTTTACTCTTTCGATCTAATTGGCAATTTTTATACTGCCTAACACTCCGTTCTCGTTCAATTCGCATGCTTTCTAGGTATGATAACTCAAGCCAGAAAAATAGGGTTAAGGGGGTGGGTAAGAGCGGTTACACCGATTTTTAATATTATTCCCGCACCTACCCCCCTATTTTTGGCCTCATCCAATTTCCATCACCGTTATATATATTCAATATATAATATATAATCTATATAAATAAAGTTGAAATTCTCTTTATTTGTTTGTTTATTTGTTCTTTATAGAAATCCATACCGTTTGTCCTAAATTCTCCAAATTTCGCTCAGTGGTTCTTTGATACCAGGTGCGAACACCTGTCCAAATTAAAATTGCGTAACTTCAGCCAACTCTTGGTATATTCTTTATTTTTAAAAAATTCGTCATGATATCGCTTTACAATGGTTTTTTTTACGAAATCGACCGTTTGAGTCGAAAAAACGGCCTAAAAAATCAGTTTATAGATTTTGAAGAGGCCAACAAGGCCCGGTAGGACCGTCGTAGGCGTCGAGTTCTGGGATTTTTAAACCATATGTTTTTTTTTTTTTGTTTTCTTTTAACATTACAATACGTTTATTTACATGTATGGTGAATTTATTTTTTATAAATGCCTCCTAAGAGTCGAGCTTCAAGAGGAGTAGTGAGCACAAAAACTAAAAAACAACGTCAAATACGAGCAGCTGAAACTCTGGACGAACATCAAAATAGGATTGAACAACAGAGGCTTAGACAGGCAGAATCGCGGGAAACTGAAGCTGCCCAGGAATACGAGGCCCGCTTTGCACCACAATAGCTTAGGCAAGCCGATTTGCGAGAAGCTGAAACTGCAGGCCAATATTTCTGTTTGTTCTTTATAGAAATCCATACCGTTTATCCTAAATTCTCCAAATTTCGCCAGTAGTTCTTTCATACCAGGTGCGAACACCTGTACATATTAAAATTGCATAACTTCAGCCGATCTTCAGCTGATATTCTTTATTTTTATAGAAGTCGTAATGAACTCACTTTACAATATTTTTTTTACGAAATCAACCGTTTCATTAGAAAAATGAAATTCCCCGATCAAACCGGGTTATACAGCTTAAAGATGAATTTCTGTTAGTTTGTTTTTTCTTAGTAAAAATCCATACCGTTTGTCCTAAATTCCCCTAATTTCGTTCAGTGGTTCTTTCTTACTAGGTGCGAACACCTGTCCATATTAAAATTTCATAACTTCAGCCAATCTGTGAGTATATTCTTTATTGTTATAAAAATCGTTATGATCTCACTTTAAATTTGTTCACGTTTATTAGAAAAATGAAATTCCCCGGGTGAAACCGGGATATACAGCTAGTATAATAATAATTTCAGATTTCTACCGAGAATTTTCTGATTAAAAAAACTTGTAAAACTCCTTGGATAATTTTATTAGTATTGTAATCCATATAAATAAAGATGAAATTCTGTTTGTTTGTTCTTTATAGAAATCCATACCGTTTGTCCTGAATTCTCCAAATTTCGCTCAGCGGTTCTTTCATACCAGATGCGAACACCTGTCCATGTTAAAGTTGCATAACTTCAGCCGATCTTCAGCTGATATTCTTTACTGTTACAAAAATCGTAATGATCTCGCTTTACAAGGTTTTTTTTTACGAAATCGACCGTTTCATTAGAAAAATGAAATTCCCCAGGTGAAACCAGGATATACAGCTATAATCTATGTACATAAAGATAAAATTCTGTTTGTTCTTTATAGAAATCCATACTGTTTGTCCTAAATTCTCCAAATTTAGCTCAGTGGTTCTTTGATCCCAGATGCGAACACCTATCCATATTAAAGTTGCATAACTTCAGCCAATCTCTGGGTAAGCAATTTTTTTTGTTATAAAAACCGTTTTGATCTCGCTGTACATTGGTTTTTACGAAATCGACCTTTTGAGTCGATAAAAGTCTTACTTTATATATTTTATAGATTTAAAAAATGAAATTCTCCGGGTGAAACCGGTATATACAGCTAGTATCTAATTATTTTTTAAAAATTATTGTGTTTTTAAAATATTTTAATATTCCACAGGGCATCGGAAGAGTCACGAAACATATTTAGAGAGCTGGTGACCCACGGGAAAATCGAAATCGTAACCGGTGGTTGGGTCATGCCCGACGAAGCGACCACGCATATTTTTTCGCTCCTCAATCAGCTGGTGGAAGGTAATATTGTTTATTGCGTTTTTTTTTTTCACGAAATTGAGTTAGCTTCGGATTTTTATTCTGTACATTTAAGTAACTCAAAATTATATGTCGAGGTTAAGGTCAACATGTTAAATTTGATTGTAGAAGAGCCTTGTGTATCTGTTCAGGCAAGTTAGGTTTCAATAATAAAAACCTTTCGCTTCCCTGATCAAGAAAGTATAGCCGGTGCTCAATGCTCTTAGTTTTGTTGGTTAATGTATTAAAAGTTTTATATAATAAAAGAATAAGATGAAAGATATTTAACATAAAGTTTACCTGCGTAATTTAGAAAATAATAGCATAATAAAAAAGGAGAACAAAATAATGAAGGAAATTTGTTGACCGTAGAAGAATATGAGATGGAAATGGTTGGGGGTGCGGTCATATGAAAACACTATATGTGAACCTTAACCTCGAGAACAAAATAATATGAATGAAAGAAAATTCTCTGATATTTAAAGCTTAAACTATAATTTATTAAATACAAATAATTTATTAAACAAGAATGAAACTAAAATGATTGAATGAAAATGAAACACAACTTATAAACTATTAGAGTCGAAAATATGCTTTAATCGAATGGCCATTGATGATCTATAGAGTAGAGTAATAAACAAATGATTAATAACTATAATGCATAGATAGATATAATAACTGAATTCAGCAATTTGATTTAATGTTAAAAAGTATAGTTCAATATTCAGAGAATGTTTTTTAAATTTGAAGATTAAACACAATGTAATGTTCATAAATAATTAAAAACCATAATAATGGAATCATTTTACTTTAAATGTCCACCCCGCTGGGAACTTAATCTTCCTCTTCACTCAGTCTTCTAAAATAATGTCTGCAAATGTGCACAATACACAACTGAACACTCTGGGTGTACGAGAATGACATAAGATGTTTTTTAATGAATGTTTAAGCGTGAGGAGTAATGCGTACTCGGCAGCCGAGAATCAACAGCTGACTCGCTTGGTGAAGCGTCTTTTGTTTGTCCAGAGCGTCTTCGACCAATCAAAAACGCCCACGCACATAACACTAAACTAATGCTAATTAAATACTTAATATCGATTGGTATGATATTCAATGTTAAATTTGATTAATAAATACAATATATTAATTACTTAATTTACAGCTTATTAATTATTGAATTTAGAATTAATTTAAAAATGCTGAACTAAAAATTACACTAAAGAAATATATAAAATGACAAATGGGTTCCCTGAACAGTATCTATATACGTATCCTACATATATAAATATTGTAACGTGAAAATCAAAACAAAAACATATGATTGGAAACAGTTCTAGATTATTGTTGGAACAGTTGAAACAAACTGTTTTAGTAAATGTTCGTGACAGTTCGAGGATAATCTACGCTGTTCTGGAGTTAGATGGTCTGATAGACTAAAAGTGTTTTTAAAAAGATTTATTGAACTAGATTACAATAAACTGGATAACAGAACTAAATCTAACAGACTGAGAACAATCGGCTCTAGTTGCCGGGGTTTATGTACTGTAGGAATGCGGAGTCAGCTTTGAGTCTGCAGGAGGCATATTCCTTGGGTATGAAATGGGACCTTCGAGAGTGTTCTATTTCAGACTAGATAGATAGATTTATAATGAAAAGAAGTTTTACATTTTGAAAAAAATTACTAAGTGAAAAAAAGAACCTAGCAGAAAAAATTTACAATAAGCTTTCATTGGCATGGTAAATCACCGTCTGCCATGAGCTTTCTCTATAGAATTAATTTTACTAATTACTATCTTACTACATTAGAAAAATAAATAAATAGAAATTCTTTAAAAATTAAAAAACATTAATCAAATCATATGAAAATCAATTTCCTTTTTATAACTATGTACAAAGAAAAAATAACAATGAAAGACAAGAACAAGAATAATGAAAAACAAAAACAATAAAATAAGATAGCATTATTCACCTTAAATCATACGCAACGAATAAAAATAATTTACATTTACATTTTTATGAATTAAACTGTTGTATCAAATACGTTCGGTATTTATAAGCAGCTGCGTGAAACAAAAACAGACCATTCCAGTCCTCCCCATTCAATAATCCTATAATTTCATTCTTACTCAGTTCTTTTCTCTTTAAAAACCTCCACCTAAACTCTCGGAGAACAGGACAGACACCAATATAATGATTACGATCCTCAATAGCCTTCATATTTCAAAGTGTACACAGTCTTTGTTCTTCGCTCCTTCCCACGTTATTATTGAGGTATATCAACTGTCCCCGCAGTTTGAAAATTACTTTAATAAAATTCATTTTATTACCATCCGACATATAGTGTCTTTCCCATAAGTCCACGTGTAATTCACTGTAGAGCACATGAAAATTAGAAAATCTAGTCTGTTAGAAGTTCTAATTCAGACTAAATATAAGGACTGGAGAGTTAGTCTGAAGCTCGAATTATATGGTTATTTTTGTGTTAATGTATCGTTACAAGTTGATACTTTTTGTATCCTTGTTTAAGAGTTCATACCCTGATTATTTGAGTTTCTAGTAGATTATTGTTAGTGTCGCATTTTAAATTATGATTTTCTTCGAAGAAAATAATTTAGAACCGCATAAGTATTACAATAATATTTTTTTTTGTTTTGTTGACTTTTCGATCAGATACTTTTCCTACAGTATCGATTTTACTGGAAGAAAAATATCGATACTTGCTTATACCGATACTTAAGAAATAATATAATTTAGCTGATCTATAGACTAAACGTAAATATGATTGTTCTCTTGGCACCACAGACCGAAGTGGTCCTTGGTAATGATCCCGTGACTCCGACCTGGATCCCCCGGTGCCTTGACCTACCTCAACATCTGCTGCCGCAAATTAAATGAACTGACAACAGTGAAACTTAATATAAAGACTTTTATTTATTACAGAATTACAACATGAACATTATACTTTGAGTTTACTAACTAGAATGCCTATTACTAATTTCACAGGCCCTTAATATATTTAAAGAGAAGAGGTGGGGATGAGATTTTCTGAGGAGAGTGGGTAAAACCTTTGTCCGTGTCTTCTGATATGCCGGCGGGGGGCAGCCGTCGGACATCTACGAGTAGATAAATGATACCATAAATGAGCCATATTTATGATACCATAAATAAAGATAAATTAGGACCAATAAATCTGAGGACACAGCATGCTGAAGGAAGTAAAGAGCAGGATGCAGCTGGGGCAAGTGTTCTAGGAAAAAGGGTTGGGCTTGGACCACTGGTAGAAGGCCCTAAGGTGGTGTAAACCATGTGGGTGACATAACTCAATGCCAGCGGACGTGGGAACTGGACCTTAGGGATGGTTAAGGCGGAAATTATGACCTGGGACCATTCACTGATGTTAATGTTATTGTTTATAACAAAGACTAATAAAAATAATTATTAGACTTGAGAATTATTTGTTAACTCGCATATCACCCTCCGCCTTCTCCTTCCATCGTATTCTTGGACGTCCCTTTGCTCTGATGGCGAAGAACCTTATTATGTATATTTTCTTCACCTGCCTGTCTTTCTTCATGCGGCGAGCCTGATTTCTTCAGCTATTTCAGCCTGATTATTTTTATCAAATTTGGCAGACGTACAGATCATCATTGTATAGATCGTACACCCAATCATCCCCCGCATTTCCAATGCTCTAACAATAAACAGTGCCAACATGTTCCTACTAGTTTTTTTCTTTTTATGACAGTTTACGGAAAAAAAGAAAGAATACTAAGTATCGATAATATTAGATATTTCCGATGTATCAAAGAAAACTTATATCAGTAATATCGAAAGCAAAATATCGAAACGTTCCTAGACAGTTCTCTGATAAATATCGACACTTAACCATCTCATCGATAATGAATATTTCAAATATCATTGCAGGCCACCAATGGGTGATGGAGAACTTGGGCATCGCTCCGGAAACTGCCTGGTCGATCGACCCGTTCGGATGCAGCTCGGCGATGGCATACCTCCTGGCGGAGTCCGGGATCGACTCGTTGGTCATCCAGAGGATCCACTACTCGTGGAAGAGGTTCTTCTCCGAAGAGGGCTCCCTCGACCTCCTGTGGGAGCAGGACTTCGAGGCGCCCCGGGTGAAGTTGAGGGTGCAGCAGAACCCGGGCTACACGGTCACCGACAGCTGCGGACCCGCCATCGGACTCTGCCCGGACTACGACTTCAACTTCGAAATACGGGACTCGGAGCACATAACGTTCGCAAATGTGCGGAGGAAAGCCGAGGTAAAGTAAGTTACTCCATAATAGATGCAGAGAGTAATCCTTTTGGTCCCTCTAAGACTTCAGAGACTAAAGTTATCGGTCACTTCCTTTAACAATGAAGGATAAATAGTGTGTCAATAGTATAAAAAAATAATGCACGCAAGAGACAACTTTCACTTACCAACTTACTTAGATTAGAAATGGACGTGTTTTGATAAATAGGTAAACCATAATCACACATTTTTATTTTATTTCCAAATCACTTTCACTTACCCAGATATGAAATATACAGTAAGGGAAAGTATTGCAATCGTGAAAAATTTCGACTTCCGGTTTTTAACGGAAATACATGTTTTGGGGTCCCCTCAAGCCAAATAACCAAGTCCCGCAAAATGGTCTGTGTGTGTGTGAACAGACTATGTTTATGAATGTCTCCTAAACAATTAATTATTCGTACACCAAGCGGACACGGCACTGTCCCAGAGGTGCTGCCACCTAGCGGCGGCAAGAGGAAGGAAAAGTCGAAAAGAGGTGACTAAGAGCATTTTGAAAGAGCCTCATAATCGGCCGAACCAATCTGATCAACCAAAGTGATCTTTTTATTGCATCTCATAATTTCATTAAGAAAATGTGAGTAATCACAACACTTCACTGACCCACCTGAAGCCAGGAGGAGGAGAGGAATGGAGAAAGAAATACTGGAGTTAATGGAAGAAGAAGCACCACAAGATGAGTAAAATAATTAAATTAAATTCAACTTCACTTAGAATAGATCCAGTAGTTCACATTCTCAAAAATGCAATAGTCTATCCCCAAATTAAGTAACATACTAACATATAATGTATCCTTCATTTGGCAACCCCCCCCCCCCAATTTTCTACACATGTAACAATAGCATTATATTCAGTTATCATGGATAGTTTTCATTCATTACAGTCCATTCCTTAGTATCGAGCCAAATTTATTGTTATAAGGTAATATCTCCTTTATAGAGAATATCTTTTACAGACTAGCTCCAAAACTATAAACTCTAAAAACCTGAAATTGGGTATTTGGTGTATGTATATACCCGCAATGTGAGAGCAAAAATTTCATCAAAATTGGTTATAGCTTTTTACATTTTTTAAAAAACAGCTCTAAAGGTGCCTTTACACTCTACGAACTTTACCTTCGAACCTCACCCTCGAACAGCCTTCACGAAGACTATTGGGTATTGTTGGTACTTCATCTGTTCGCCTGTGTTCTGGGGTAGCGCTAGTGTCACTTTTGATTTGGGTTGTTCCCAAGTTTGTAAGGGTCTAGACTGGGGTTTTTGTACAGGATGGATCATGCAAGAGCAGCCAAAAGATTATATACATCCATGACCCAGATGGGAAGCTCTCGAGAGTTAGACCCAAAACAAGGTGGCGAGATAATGTCAGCAGTGACCCCCGAAAGCTGGTTACCACGGTTATCTTATGGCACGTGAGCCGTGCCGTTTCACGTGCTGCGATTACCATAAATCAGGAACTGTCAACATAAATGTTTGTAAGGGTCTAGCGTCTTAGACTGTAGTTTGTGTACAGGAGGAGGTTAGAAGGTAAGGATAGTAGTATAGGATGCATTAATGCAAATGAGAATTGTCTAAGCGAGGATGTCAAAATTTTATCATATAATATTAATGGGCTAGTTAGGAAAAATATTTCTTTTTATAATTATGTAAATAATTTTAATATAATATTGTTTTTTGAGACACATACAGAGGAAAAAGATTTTAACAAATATGAACAATATTTTGATAATTTTAATATAAAATGGATTCCCGCAACCCGACTATCAAAATTTGGGCGAGCGAGAGGTGGGTGTTTATATGGTATCAGTATTAAGTTAGGGGATAAGTATAGGGCAAGCTTCCAACAACAAACTGGGTATGAGATAATACGACTGGGAACCGGAACCAGAACTGTTTACATTGCACCTGTTTACCTCAACGATTGGGAAAAGGACTTCCTAGCCTTGGAAAAAATGATTATGACACACAGAAATTCAAAATTTGTGCTGTTAGGAGATTTCAACGGGAGAATAGCCGAGTTACAAGTTATTCCTAAACAGGCAATTAAAGGTAACACACTAATAATAAATCGCAACCGACGCTCAAAAGATAAAATTAAAGATAATAGGGGTCGTAAACTAATAGATTTTTTTAATATAGCAGATCTTATCATCCTAAATGGCAGAACTAAAAATGATATAAACGGTGAGTTTACATTTCTTAATAAAAATGGATAATGCAAGAGCAGCCAAAAGATTATACATCCATGACCCAGATGGAAGCGCTCGAGAGGTAGAACCAAAACAAGGTGGCGAGATAATGTCAGCAGTGACCCACGGTTATCTTATGGCACGTGAGCCTCCACCTGGCTGATGGACTTGCGGCTGTCCTCTGACAGTGAAATACATATTAACAGACTGCAAGAAAACTTATGCCACGTACAGGGATCACCTTGAAATAACTATTGATCTATAGACAGCACTAAGGTGCCTTTACACTCTGCGAACTTTACCTACGGAACACCACTCTCGAACAGCCTTCACGTCGACTGTTCGGGTGTTCTAGGTACTTCATCTGTTCACCTGTGTTCGGGGCTAGTGCTAGCTTCACATTTGATTTAGGTTTTTCCCAGGTAACAGGAGTTGTTTGTGATACTAGTGCGACGTTGTAATTCGTCTCCTATTTATTTATTTTTCAGATAATATAAAATATATTGATAATGGAAATTTTTTTTCATCATAAGCAAGCGTTGGGTGCGTTATGTATCAATGGCTGTTCGCTTCACGTCGGTACGGCAAGGTTCGGAGGAGAACCTGTTCGAAGGTGAGGTTCGTTGAGTGTAAAGGCACCTTAACGATTTTGACAAACTGGGTATTTGATGTAGGTATATGCCCGCGAAGTGATAGCAAAAATGTAATCAAACGGAGGGGGCACTTTATTTCAAAACCTTTTTTTCAATTTTTTCCGATTTTCTCAAAAACGGTATTAATGATTTTGAAAGATGCACTGGTCTCTAAGGCAGGGCTTCCTCTGCGCAGTCTGGCTCCTTCTATTTGTTCCCCGACGAACGATATCAGCGGCACTCTTTCAAGTCGGGCGGCGCACAGTGGTTGAAAGGCGGAAAAAACCTATTTTTTTAAGGTATTGGAATATTCTTTTTCTTTTCATTATTAATTAATAGAATAGTAACCTGACACAATCCATCAATTTATTCGGAGATATTCTGATTTTTAAACTTGTTAGGACCCTTTGAAAATCGATCATTGAAAAAGTTTATTTTTCAATGGAAAATTTATAACACTATAATAATTTTTTAAGCTCCCATTTTTGTTTCTTAGAGCGATTTTCCTTCATAATCATGAAAAGCGATCTCACATATTACACTAGCATAAAAATGATGCTATTTGGTCTATGTTTTAACCCAGATATAAAATCCCGAATAAATGCAATAAAATTAAGAAAAATTTTTTTTGGTAATCCATATTTTTCAAGCGCAGCCGAGCGCAGTTTTAAAATCCATTTTTTTAAGAAGAAGATACATTCAAGGAAATATTAAAACATATTCTAGCTGCGTCCACCTGCGTCTGTACATGTGGGATATTTTCTTTATTGAAATACCTACGCTATTTTGTGCAGTTTATTCGCTACGGAGCTTGTGCCTCGAATTAGGTTATTACTAATCGTTTAGTAAAACATCATGCCTTACTTACCAGGTCTGTAGTATCATTTATAAAGTCAGTCTGAATCGTTATTAGGTCGATAATAAATCAACTTTTTCACCTACCGAGAATTTAGAATGAATTTGGAAATTATTAATAATAAGTTTTTTAACATGACCTCGGCCCTTTTCATTTTTAAGCATCCATTTGATTTTAGAAAATTGGTATAAAAAAATAGTTCAGCTACTATTTAGCGTGAATAAGGGATCTGAATTTTCACAGATAGAGTTGCAGTTATTAAATCTATATTGACCAGTCTATCCCACCATCTCCTATCAAAATTATATTAAAGTCGGATGACCCCAATCTTATATTTTAATATGATATATATTTAATAGTTAAGAATTAAAACATAACGACAAAAATAATTGATAGTTCCTATGTATGATTTTTTTTTTTTGTTTTACCTAACTTGAGTGTTTTCATGAAATAAAATGATATTGCAAGTACTATCAAGGATATTACTAGCATAAAACAGCAAAAGTGTTTAAACTAGCCGATCTCGAGTCGAAAATTGATGTATAATTTTTTTTCCTATTTTCCTTACACTGCCGGTTAATCCGAATAGCCGGTTAATCGGGGCACAAACCTATACATTTTATAGGAAGTTCAATCGTGGTAATGCTAATAATAACTTTATTTTTTTGCGGCTTACAGATCGGGTTTGACAAGGTTTTTTCCGAAAATAGTCGATTTCCAACCACTGTGCGGCGTCCTTTCAAATACGAGTAGATAACAGACCCGTCGCGAGATATCTCGAGGTCGAACCATGAACCCTCGAACATGTGCGGTTCCTTTACTAGCTACGCTAACTATACAGTACCAGTCAAAAGTTTAGACTCACTTGTATTTAATTCACAATCTTCAAGTTTAAAAAAATAATTGTAACTCAAGAGATAACATTTCAAAAATTATATGATTGTTTCGAATACAATCTATATAAATAAAGATGAAATTCTGTTAGTTTGTTTTTTTTGTTTGTTCTTTATAGAAATACATACCGTTTGTCCTAAATTCTCCGAATTTCGCTTAGTGGTTCTTTCATATCAGGTGCGAACACCTGTCCATATTAAAATTGCATAACAGCCAATTTCTGGGTATATTCTTTATTGTTATAAAAATCGTTATGATCTCGCTTTACATTAGATTTTTACGAAATCAACCGTTGGAGTAAAAAATAATCTCATTTCTGTCCTAACGAACTTTTCTGGACCCACGGCTTTTCTCATTGTTTTCAAAATTCCGTGGGTGAAACCGGGATATTAAAGCTAGTTATAAATAAATTAAAAATAAAATTATAGTTTTTACTTTGTCCAATAAATAAAATGTTGCTACTTATTTATTTTACGAAATCTAAGGGTGAGTCTAAACTTATGACTGGTTCTGTATGAAATTATTTTTTAATAAAAGTGTTCTGAGGTAATACATTAAAAATCGAAAGACGGATTTGATGATTGTTCTCTAATGAGATTGCAAAATTCGTCATGTCTTTTTTAATATCAAGTAAGCTTTATCATTATAAAAATTTACTGAGGGGGCTTAAATGAGAAAGGGGCCTTTTTACTTTCACTTACCTTTATATGAAATATATAGTAAGTGGAAGTATTGCGATCGTGAAAAAATTCGACTTCCGGTTTTCAACGGAAATACACGTTTTGGGGTTCCCCTGAGTCGAAATGACCAAGTCCCGCGAAATGGTCTGTGTGTGTGTGTGTGTGTGTGTGTGTGTGTGTGTGTGTGTGTGTGTGTGTGTGTGTGTGTGTGTGTGTGTGTGTGTGTGTGTGTGTGTGTGTGTGTGTGTGTGTGTGTGTGTGTGTGT
This sequence comes from Aelia acuminata, assembly GCA_911387785.2. NCBI lineage: Eukaryota > Metazoa > Arthropoda > Insecta > Hemiptera > Pentatomidae > Aelia > Aelia acuminata. The sequence goes on along the minus strand of OU426982.1, from coordinate 145,604,785 downwards.
GTGAACAGACTAGCTCAAAAACTATAAACCGTGCGATCCTGGAATTGGGTATTTAGTGTAGGTATATGCCCGCGATGTGACAGCATAAATTTCATCAAAATTACTTAAAGGGAGGGCGTACTTTATTTAATAACTTTTTACGTTTTTTTTCGATTTTCTCAAAAACGGCTCTAACGATTTTGATTAAACTGAGTATTTAATCTATTTATATGCCCGAGATATGACTGTTAAAATTTGATTAAAATTAATTAACCGGAGGGGGGACTTTACTTAATAAATTTTGTAACATTTTCAGGTGTTTTTTTTATTTACTCAAAAGCATACATTTGATGTATGTATATGCCAAATATGTGATAGCCAACATTTCATCAAAATTGATCAACCGAAGGGGGGACTTTACTTAATAAATTTTGTATCATTTACACGGGGTTTTTTTATTTACTCAAAAACGGCTTTAACTGCTTAATCTGGTGCGTGCGCGCAACACACAACTTTCACTTACCAACATACTTAGATAAGAAATTGACGTGTTTTGTTAAATATCATTTCCCAAAGTCACACATTTTTCTACATTCATATCTTATTTTTGTTAATCGTTAAAGCCGTTTTTGAGTAAATAAAAAAAACACGTGAAAATGTTACAAAATTTATTAAGTAAAGTCCCCCCTCCGGTTAATCAATTTTGATGAAATTTTTACAGTCACATCTCAGGCATATTAATACATAAAATACTCAGTTTAATCAAAATCGTTAGAGCCGTTTTTGAGAAAATCGGAAAAAAATTAAAAAGTTATTAAGTAAAGTACCCCCTCCCTTCAAGTAATTTTGATGAAATTTACGCTGTCACATCGCGGACATATACCTACACTAAATACCCAATTTCATGATCGCACGGTTTATAGTTTTTGAGCTAGTCTGTTCACACACACACACACAGACACACAGACACACACACACACAGACCATTTCGCGGGACTTGGTCATTTCGACCCAGGGGACCCCAAAACGTGTATTTCCGTTGAAAACCGGAAGTCGAATTTTTTCACGATCGCAATACTTCCACTTACTATATATTTCATATATAGGTAAGTGAAAGTAAAAAGAAAAATATTCCGTCAACTCATAAAACAGAGCCCACGCACAGTACGCCTTTAATGACAGACGGTATTTTATAATTAATAAGTATGTTCTGATCATATAATGGAAATTATTTGTTTCATGGTAACTATATGAAGTTTTCAATAACTACATAGAGAATTATAAAATCAGACAACTTGCATTACCGAATATCACAATTAAAAACTTTTATTTAATAAAAAAAAAAAAATAGTGTACTTAAAAGAGGAAATACAAAAAAAATAAAAATAAGTAAATAAATATGGAAAAGTGTGTGACTTTGAGAAATGGCATTTTACGAAACGCGTCTATTTCTAATCAAAGTAAGTTGGTAAGTGAAAGTTGTGTGTGGCGCCCATCGCACCAGATTATTTTTGTTTGTACTCACTCTCTAAATACACACAGTACCATTTAAAATCATCATCAAATAATTTTAAAAAATATCCTTTTTGGTTATTTAAATACATTTATCTTGAAATAACAAAAAAAATAATAATCTGATGGTTAGGAATACTGGTATTCTCGACTACATCTGCTCGGAAACACTCGGGTAAACCCGAACTGAATCGTGGATATTGGGTAGGGTGTGATCGGAATACCTTGTTTTTTACTGACGCTGACCGCCATCTTGCAGCTGCTTGACCGAAGCATACAAGCAGAAGAATACCTTTTTAATTAATTAATATTTTATGCTGAAAATAACTCGAATAGTTTGAAATCCTTAATGGCTTAACTTCTACTTTATGGAAATAAAACGCTTTAAGGCAGGAAGAAAACTAAATAATGTATATAGAGATTTAGAGGTGTTTGCATGTACATAAGAGTCAGTAAAACCACTACTACTGCCCCAAGGTCAACTTATGCATTACCTTGTACTTGCAAGCATTAACAACGTTGGTCGCGGTAGTCGGGGACGAGGGGCGGAGCCCCACCCACCCTCCCCACCGCTACACCACATAATAAGGACTTTTTGAATATTTACCTTTGCGAGAGGTAATTAGCGAGGAAAAAAAAAACCATAGTAATTAATTAATGAAAATTAACGAGTGCGAGAGCTAACTGAAGCGCGGGGACAACTAGTTGGCGACGGTGGTGGTCCCTGGTGGGGTCGGGGAAAATCCGCCCCCCCTCCCTATCCTATAGTCTTACCTAATAAAGATTTTTGGACTAATTACCTTTGCGAGAGGTAACTAGTCGCGAAAAAAAAAAGCCGTATTAATTACGGTTTTTAAAATTTTAGTTCGCGAGAACTAACAACAGATCGCATTGACAGAGTTGCTCGCGGTGGTGGGAACGTGGGGCGGATTGGGTACAACGTGGGTACAAGCTTTCGAAGTGAGGTTCAAATTTCTGATACTTTGCTTACCAGGCATGCGCACTAAACAATCAGTGATTGCCTAGAAAAGTGCATACTTCGTCTTGTGGTGGGAACAAACCTGTTATTTTCTAAAATATCATTTAAAGGTATTAAAGATACGCACCAGATTTTTACTTTCACTTACCAATATATGAAATATATAGTAAGTGGAAGTATTGCGATCGTGAAAAATTTCGACTTCCGGTTTTCAACGGAAATACACGTTTTGGGGTCCCCTGAGTCCAAATGACCAAGTCCCGCGAAATGGTCTGTGTATGTGTGTGTGTGTGTGTGTGTGTGTGTGTGTGTGTGTGTGTGTGTGTGTGTGTGTGTGTGTGTGTGTGTGTGTGTGTGTTTGTGTGTGTGTGTGTGTGTGTGTGTGTGTGTGAACAGACTAGCTCAAAAACTATAAACCAGGCGAATCTGAAATTGGGTATTTAGTGTATGTATATGCCCGTGATGTGACAGCAAAAATTTCATCAAATTTGCTCAAAGGGAGGGGGTACTTTATTTAGTAACTTTTTAAGTTTTTTTTCGATTTTCTCAAAAACGGCTCTAACGATTTTGATTAAACTGAGTATTTGATCTATTTATATGCCCGAGATATGACTGCATAAATTTCATCAAAATTGATCAACCGGAGGGGGGACTTTACTTGATAAATTTTGTATAATTTTCACGTGTTTTTTTTTAGTTACTCAAAAACGGTTTTAACAATTTTGATCATACTGGGTATTTGAAGTATGTGTATACCAAAGATGCGATAGCCAACATTACATCAAAATTGATCAACCGGACGGTGGACTTTACTTACTAAATTTAGTATCATTCTCACGTGTTTTTTTTTTATTTACTCAAAAAAGGCTTTAACGATTTTGATCAAACTGGGTATTTGATGTATGTAGATACCAAAGATGTGATAGCCAACATTTCATCAAAATTGGTTTAACGGAGGGGGCACTTTATTTCATAACTTTGTAACCAATGTTTACCTTTTTTTCGATTATCTCAAAAACGGCTTTAACGATTTTCATCAAATTCGTCATGTTTAATGGAAATTAGGTTTTCTTTAATATCAGGTAAGCTTTATCATTATTAAAATGTTCTGAGGGGGCTTAAATGGGAAGGGGCCTTTTTTGTTTTCCTATAAAGTACCTTTGTATTTGTTTATATGGAGAAATTATCTGTCTCTCGTTTTGCCTAAAAATAAGAAATGGCTAAATATGAGATATGATAAAAATCAAGGAAACATATAAAGGAGAAAAAAAGAAAAATATTCAGTCAACTCATAAAACTCGTTGAGCGCAAGCGGGGTACGCCTTTAATGACAGACCATTGTTCATAATTAAAGCCGTTCTGTTCATTTGAGAAGTGGCAATTAACAAAACGCATTAATTTCTAATCTAAGTAAGTTTGTAAGTGAAAGTTGTGTTTGGCGAGCACGCACCAGATTTTTTTGTATATTTGATGATTTATCAACGTGTCCTGTATTGTTTTATGAATTCTTTAACAAAGTTGGAATTTCTTTTTTTATAGCAAGCAGCTTGATACTACTTTCCATTAACTCCATGATTTTTTTAAAAAGCCAACGTTTCGATTTCAACATTTGGATTTAGCTCAGGGCTAAAAGGGGATCTTCTTTTGTCTCTGTTTTTAGCCCAGATGAAGAACAACATGTTGGGATCAAAACGTTGGCTTTTCAAAATAGAAAAATGTTGTGATTAACAAGGTTGCTTTACACACACGCATTAAATCACACCCTGCATGACTAATGGAATAAAAAAAAAAAAAAAAAAATGACGCAACTCCTAATGAAATCGCTTCAGATACATATTACGCAGATCTAATTTTTTTTTAAGTTTCGCCATACAGTGCTTTGACCTGCGGACAAATACCGAATATAAACAAAAAACGGAAATAATGAACGGGTAAGATGTGGGACAGTCTTTAAGCTCTCCTGTAAAATTAGAAAAAGTGGACATCTGCCCTTTAACATTAATAAACGATTGAATTATTGCCATTTTTATTATTTTATAGGCGTGCGCAAGCGACGGTGCTGCTTCTGCGACGGCGCTGCAGGAACTAGAGAAACGGGGATAAAAGCGGGGCCATTACCTGGGATTCATAGGTTTTTTGGAGTTTTTAATTTATTTTTCCATAATTAAAACCCGATCGAGCAAAAAATCATTTGAAAAATATCTAATAGGTATTGCTCGGTCCCTCAGTGTTCAATTAGAAAATCAAAAGACGTGTCATTCCCTTTTATTTCCAAAAAATAAAAAGCTTCTTAAAGAGTGGATTGTAAAATTAAGAATAGATAAGCCTGTTTCGAAACATATGACGATATGTAGTCTTTATTTTAAAGAAAGAGACTATATTTATCCAGGTAAATATTAGTATTTGACATTTTATTATTCCAAAATGCTAATTTTATGCAAATAACATTGAGACCAGAGTGTCATAGATTTGTTTTTCTTTTTTAATTTTCACCATTTTTCTATTACATCCGTTGTGCTTAATTGTTCTATGTTTTCAATGCGAAGCCTGAAAGTTTTGACAAATAAATAAATAATATGACAAAGAATCTAAGCTGTCATAACAGTGATTGTGTGAACAGGTAATTAATGTTATTACTAACCGAAAAACGTCGAGTAAAGTTACAATGATGTGTTAGCATTTACCAGAACTACCAGCTTTACACGTACAATGACAAGAAAATTGCTTATTATTATTAATAAATTTGATTTCCACTTTAATTTGATGTGGCAGTCCTTTAAGATGCTAGTTTAAAGGCACGAGGCTTGTAAAATAACTGTTTTTTTATTTTTAGATGTTATTCCACATGTAAATATGTGGTTTGCATCAAGAATAGCCTGCCCTTCAATTAATGGTCTTTTAAAATTACCAATTATCTCTATCACATCAACTAAGTCTAACACCGTTCTTTCCGACATTTTGCAAAACTACTAGCGCACCCTATAGTCGATTGCGCCCGCCTATCTGATTTCGACTATATTAGAAAAACACATTTCTTTGTCGTGTTTCACAACTGTAGAAGGTTAGTTGCACATAAATATTATCATAGATGAGTTTTGAAAGGGAAGATGGGGGAAGATAATTATTGATTTTTCACTGGTATATCCGATTTCATGGATTTTGATACAATTGATTTAAACAGCTGATCACTGACATTGAACTACCTTGATCTCTTTACCAAACAAAGGAGCATAGGCGTCACCAGCACCAAATTATTGGGAAGTAGGGGGCTCAATATTCTCATGGGTAGGGTAAATAGAAATTCGAGGGGCTAAAATTTGAAATAATGACGCCTAAAACTACTGTTGGGACATTTATTTCATCCTTCAACAAAGTATTTTAAAGGTATATACAGTGGGTAAAAAAAGTATTGGCAATAACACATTTTTCTTTATAAAAATTAATAAATCAAATGTTATCAAAAAATTTCACAATTTTATTAATAACAATTTATAAAGAATATAGAAAACACAGTGTAATTTTTTTTAACATCAACAAATTATAAACGAATATTAAAAAAGTGAAAAATCACACCCAAAAAAGTATTGGCAATTTAACATGAACACATTATAATCGGAAATAGAAACATATATGTCAATTCGGAAGTATTTCTAGTACTTGGTGTGTCCTCCTCGGGCCTCTCTTATTGCTCTAAGCCTTTGAGGAATTGACTGTACTAAATTTTTTGTACTATCAGGTGAAATGTTATGCCATTCTTCTTGCAAAATTCTTTTTAGGTCTGTCTTGGAGGAAATTTTTCTTTTTCTTACTTTTAAATCTAATATTCTCTATAGATTTTCTATTAAGGTTAAGGTTAAGGGTTAAGGTCAGGACTCTGGGGCGGGGTTTTGAGCTGCCGGGGCGCATTATAAAGAAGCCATTGCCGGGTTTTGTGAGCAGTGTGCTTCGGGTCGTTGTCCTGCTGGAAAATGAAGGTGCGTTCTAGACCCAATGTTTGTGCACTTTCCCTTAAATTACGGCGCAAAATATCTATACAAATATCCGCAGTCATTGTGTCATCAATAAAATGTAAGTTCCCCACACCATTGGCTGCAATGCATCCCCAAACCATAACTGAACCTCCCCCATGTTTTACTGTCGGAATAATATTTTGTTCCTGGTACTCAGAATTTTTCCGACGCCATACAAACTTCCTACCGTCTGAACCAAAAATATTAAACTTTGATTCATCCGAGAAAATTACATTATTCCAAAAATCTGGAGTTTTAGCTAGGTATTCTTGAGCAAAATTTAACCTTTTTTTACGGTTTACTTCAGATATGAAAGGCTTCTTACGTGCAGCTCTGCCATAAAATTGTCCCTCATGCAACAAATTTCTTATGGTTTGGGCATGTACAGACTTACCACTTGTTGTTGCAAGGTCTCTGGCAATGGCCTGTGCACTGGTTTTTGGGGATATCTTAACTTTCCTAATAATGTCTCTCTTTTCACGCTCAGTAAGAACCCTTGGCCTGCCTTTTCTTGGTAAATTTTCTATTCTACCCGTATTTTCATACTTCTTCACCACACTTCTAGCTGTGAAAAGGCTAATTCCTAGCAGCTCCACTATTTTCTTGTATGTTAGGCCACTATTTCTCAAAGAAATTATTCTATCTTTAATCACTAAAGAAAGTTCCTTGGATTTGCGGGACATAGTTTGTAATGTAAAAAAAACTACTTCACGCTCGAAAGAAAGACACACAATGATGCAAGGCACTGACTGGTATGAGATAAGTTTAATGTTTAGAGTTACAATTGAGAGGATTAACAATTGCTAATACTTTTTTGGCACTAAAGATTACATCTTCTGCTTCCAGCTCTGCTTAAAAAGAAATGCCCTCCACTTCTATTTCTATTTTTTTACTTCTTAATGAGAAAGGTTTATAAAAATTCAGGAACCATTGAAATTTTAATAAGTATTGTAACATAACAAAAACATCAATTGCCAATACTTTTTTTACCCACTGTATAATCTCTTAAAACCTTGTCAATTTATGTCTCAGTTAGAATATATAGAATGATTTGGGCCTAAATCCCTTGATTAAATTTTATCCAAGTTCTCCTTCTATTCCTGATGATCCTACTAATTCCATTCCTTTCCATCAACTTCTATAAGCTACATGGAGTTAATGGAAAGTAGTATCAAGCTGCTTGCTGTTGGTATGGAGTCCAACTCCGGAGATCCAACTTTGTTAAAGAATTCATAAAACAATACAGGACACGTTGATAAATCATCAAATATACAAAAAATCTGGTGCGTGCGCGCAACACACAACTTTCACTTACAAACTTACTTAGATTAGAAATTAATGCGTTTTGTTAATTGCCACTTCTCAAATGCACAGAACGGCTTTAATTATGAACAATGGTCTGGTCATTAAAGGCGTACTCCGCATGCGCTCAACGAGTTTTATGAGTTGACTGAATATTTTTCTTTTTTTTTCTCCTCTATATGTTTTCTTTATTTTTATCATATCTCATATTTAGCCATTTCTTATTTTTAGGCGTAACGAGAGACAGTTAATTTCTCCATATAAACTAAAACAAAGGTACTTTATTAAGGATCAAACAATAAAGTCCCAACCCCCCCCCCAAAAAATGCCCCCTCAGAACATTTTAATAATGATAAAGCTTACCTGATATTAAAGAACACCTAATTTTCATTTAACATGACGAATTTGATAAAAATCGTTAAAGCCTTTTCGAGTAAATAAAAAAAATACGTGAAAATGATACAAAATTTATTAAGTAAAGTCCCCCCCCCCGGTTGATCAATTTTGATGTAATGTTGGCTATCGCATCTTTGGCATACACATACATCAAATACCCAGTTTGATCAAAATCGTTAAAACCGTTTTTGAGTAACTAAAAAAAAACACGTGAAAATTATACAAAATTTATTAAGTAAAGTCCCCCCTCCGGTTGATCAATTTTGATGAAATTTTGACAGTCATATCTCGGGCATATAAATAGATCAAATACTCAGTTTAATCAAAATCGTTAGAGCCGTTTTTGAGAAAATCGAAAAAAACCTAAAAAGTTATTAAGTAAATTACCCCCTCCCTTTAAGTAATTTTGATGAAATTTATGCTGTCACATCGCGGGCATATACTTACACTAAATATCCAATTTCAGGATCGCACGGTTAATAGTTTTTGAGCTAGTCTGTTCACACACACACACACACACACAGAGACCATTTCGCGGGACTTGGTTAATTGGACTCAGGGGACCCCAAAACGTGTATTTCCGTTGAAAACCGGAAGTCGAAATTTTTCACGATCGCAATACTTCCACTTACTATATATTTCATATATAGGTAAGTGAAAGTAAAAATTATATGATTCACGAAATATACAATACGCCTGACGATGCTTATTAGAAGCGACACGGTACCACTTTGTGAATATAATGTATCAGATAGAGAAGATATATGCTGTTATTAACCACTAATTTATATTTATATTGTATTAAATTTGATTTGTTAAAGTCGGACAAATTCGTAAATCGAATTTTTATTTAATTTTTTACATTGTGGGGACAGTACCCTCCTGCCAAATCTTGGGGGGGGGTGCTTTTTTTTAGATCTTTTAAGATCCACATATAAAATGTTATTTGAAATTATATAACTGGTTGATAACTTATTACGTTAAGCATGGGCGTCACCAGCACCAAATTATTGGTGGGGGTAATATTGGGGGGGGGGGGGCTCAATACTTTCCTAGATAAGTTAGGTAGAAATTCGAGGGGCTAAAAGTTGAAATAACCCCTAAAAACAACTGTTGGGGCATTTAAATTCATCCTCCAACGCTGTATTTTAAAGGTATTTATAGTCTCTTAAAACTTGTCAATTTATGACTCTGTGATAAAATAGGGAATTGTTAAGGCTTAATGTTGAAGGATGTGGGCTAAAATTTCTTGATTGAATTTTATCCAAGTTTTTCTTATAATTCTGATCCCACCAATTTCATTGTTCCCATTAACTGCTATAAGCTTCATCAAATTGATGGAAAGTAGGATCAAGCTGCTTGGTTTAAAAAAGAAATTTAGAACAGTAAAACAAAAAGGTTCGTGCTGAAATAAAAAATATATTATTCATCAAATGAGGCGTTTGCTATCAAAACCAGCTCATTCCATTTTTGGAAATTTTACAGGAGAGACAAAAAACTTCTCACGCCCACAGTAATAAAGCTAATGTTTTTAAAAAATTTCTTATTGTAGGTGTGACCGCCTAGAATTTGATTAGTTTTTCATTTTCATTCCAGGTGCATTACCTTAGGCGTAATTTCACTAATTAGGTTGGAATGAGCTGATTTTGATGCAGAAATACTTTTCATGTTTTTTTTTTTCAGTTTTTTGTTCAATTAAGTTATGTGAAATTGTTTTTTTCCAGTTCACCAGCTAATATTTGTGTCTTTACGCGTTTTAAATAAATGACATCCACTTATCGAATGATCTGAAATTTAACAGTTGAGACGTAAACTGTGGTACAATGTGAAAAAAATTATAAATTACAAAGCCTAACGGAACAGAATGTTTTTTTTTTTATTTATCAAGGAAAAATAATATTTTAAATAAAATGCAGAAAGCAAGGAGAGAAAGGAAAAAGAAGGTTCGTTATTTAAATGAAATTGATGTCGTCGTAATACATCGGTTCACATTCTTGGTTTTCTTCTGCTGGCCTTCCTTCCTAGAATGAGCTGGATTTGAGCTATACCCCTTCGTCAGGTTATGAAGGACCCTCTAAATTATCAAAATATGCAAAAAAAAGTAGATTACAGAAAAATATGGAATGAGCTGGTTTTGATAGCAAACGCCTCAAATATACAATACGCCAGACTATCTTCTAACAATAGAGTGTGCTAAAATTAACTAATATTTTATATCTATATTTTATTGTTTAAACTCGGATAAATTCGTGATATCGCATTTTTATTTATTTTTACTTTCACTTACCTATACATGAAATATATAGTAAGTGGAAGTATTGCGATCTTGAAAAATTTTGACTTCCGGTTTTCGACGGAAATACACGTTTTGGGGTCCCCTGAGTCAAAATAACCAAGTCCCACGAAATGGTCTGTGTGTGTGTGTGTGAACAGACTAGCTCAAAAACTATAAACCGTGCGATCCTGAAATTGGGGATTTAGTGTATGTATATGCCTGCGATGTGACAGCAAAAATTTCTTCAAAATTGCTCAAAGGGAGGGGGTACTTTATTTAATAACTTTTTAAGTTTTTTTTTCGATTTTCTCAAAAACGGCTCTAACGATTTTGATTAAACTGAATATTTGATCTGTTTATATGCCTGAAATATTGCTGTAAAAATTTCATCAAAATTGATCAACCGGAGGGGGGACTTTACTTAATAAATTTTGTATCATTTTCACATGTTTTTCTTATTTACTCAACAACGGTTTTAACGATTTTGATCAAACTTGGTATTTGATGTATTTATATGCCCGAGATATGACTGTAAAAATTTCATCAAAATTTATCTACGGGAGGGGGGACTTTACTTAATAAATTTTGTATCATTTTCACTTTTTTTTTTTATTTACTCAAAAACGGCTTTAACGATTAACAAAAATAAGATACGAATGTAGAAAAATGTGTGACTTTGGGAAATGATATTTAGCAAAACAGGTCAATTTCTTATCTAAGTAAGTTGGTAAGTGAAAGTTGTGTGTTGCGCGCACGCACCAGATTTTTTTACATTGGTCCCCTACTTTCAAAATATTGGGGGGGGGGACGCATCCCCTCAGTCCACCCCCCCCCCCCGGCGTTGACGCGACAACAGAGAAGAGAGTCAGAGAAGAAAGTTAGAGAAGATATCCCAAGAACATTTTATAAGCTACTCCGTAGCCTGTGATTAATTTGAACAATGCTCACCAGGAATCGATATTCTTGAAACATTAAAACTTCTTGTGCATTGAAAAGGAAACCTCTTGCCAGTCATACGAGGCGGACATATTAATGCGGAGTTGAATATTAAGCGCCGATTACCACAAGAACTAAATGTTTTATATCACATCGCGGTAGCTAGCTCATTGCTGTTAATTCATTATTTACAGCTAACTCTTCGATTTGAGATCTCCCTATTCGTCCATTACTGATTCAGCCCAGGTGGGCAGCTATATATTTCCCTAATCTTTTAATTGCCCGAAAACTTTTTGAAGAAGTGTCATTTTCTCGGAAACTTGCTGAAATATTTATCGGATCACTTTTCTAAGATTCCAAATGGAAGGACACAAACCTATCTTTATCAAGAACTTTTCCACTTTTAGCACAATTCGATTATATATTATTAATTCATATTCCTGAATAAATAAATAAAATAAAAATCTTTACACTATAAATAATAAAATAAATCCTTTTCGGCTCCCAGAAGCGATCTATTTAGATAATCGATTGATCAAACGATAATTTTGCTCAGAGTTCGGCATTATTCGAATAACTTATTATTTAAATGAGGGATGACGACTAATGATCTTTTTTTCGTTATTGAACAAACGAATAATCCGTTATTCGCATCACCTTCAAATTATTCCTCATTCGTTTAGTTGTTACCGGTTTTTGATCATCTGTTTTTTATAAAGTTGTGTTTGTTTAATTAACTTCACTTTATGCTACTAAGGTTAATCGGATAATTCTATAGTGGGAGTCGTAAATTTTGCCTATCCAGCATAGTCCAGCCTTCTCCATCGTATTTGAATGTAAGTAGATAAACCGACTTATATATTAAAAAAAAAAACCAAGGACCACTGCGGGACTCGAAACCGCGACCTGCTTTAGTATTGTAGGTTGCTAAGCTAACCACTATACTGTAAGTATTTCAAAATAACTAACATTTAACATGTTATTTGTTTGTTTCAACAAGGAGAATTTTTCCATCGTTAATGTCTTTCGATAAACTAAATTTAAATAAGCTAGAACTAAGGGTGATAAAAGATTTATTGTCCCCATCACATACCCAAAGTTTGTGACTTAATACAAAAACAACTCAATAAATCAGTCATCAGGTAGGGCTAATAAACAACTGTTGTAACATTTAATTCACCCTTCAACACATTATTTTAAAGGTATATATAATCTCTCAAAACCTTGTCAATTTATGTCTCAGTTAGAATATATAGAATGATTTGGGCCTAAATCCCTTGATTAAATTTTATCCAAGTTCTCTTTCTGATTATGATCCCAGTGAAGTAAGTGAAATTTCCTAAGTTTTCTGAATTTAATTGTGACGGATCGCGAGTGAACGACTAACGTTTTATAGTATATTTCGTACCAAGGCCCGAAAGTGGGCGTTTGCCGGCCCGAGATATTTTTTGACCGAGACGTAGTCGAGGTCATGAAAAGTTCGAGGGCCTGCAAAAGCACTTTGGCCCGAGGCACGAACGCTATTTTTCACCACACTACAATAAATATTAATACGATATAACATTAATCAAAAACAAGATTTTCTTTTGGTTAAGTGTACCTCTTTGTTAGAAGGTTATCTTGTGGTTATGGGGACATGATGAATGTTTAATGTATGGATTGTTTTACGTTATGTTTTTATGTAAGTTAATAAAGAGAGATGAACATATGTGTGTTTCATTTAATACAACTGATATATTTCAAAATGCTAAAAAAAGTTAGTTCGTAGGTTTTACATTTTCCATTTTTAACCAGTTCAAAAACTTTGTATACTCTTCGTCATACCTATCTTTTGATTTTGCTGGTAACAAATCTGCTATGATTTCTTTTGCTCTTCTATTTATAGATTCTGATATATTATTAGCCATAATTACTAAATAACTAAACAATAATACGAGAAAAACAAACTTACGTAATGAAATAATGAAATGAATGAATTAAAATAATAAACAGCTGATTTTGCGGCCCTAGGGCGAAATATTCATTTTCGGCCCTAGGGCGGCGAAGTGTAGCTTTCGGACCGCAAATTAGGTGTGTAAAACAGGTGATTACATCGTAGTATGGTGGAAATTAAATTTAATTGCCACTGATTACAGTTTTATATCCTTTGTTTTTTATTTAACATCCCTTTATGCTACTAAAGCTAATCGAACGATGCTACAGTGGGAGTCCTAAATTTTGCCTATCCAGGTATAATCAGAACAGGGATCTTTAACGAGTACCTGACATCGTACAGGCTCGTACAGACCTCCATTTTTCGTCCTATCCGCGGGACGGCATATCCAAGGATTTTTCACTCCCATTAAATCCCATTGAAAAATCCTAGGGCCACCTCGGTGCGCAAACCCGCGAACTTTAGTATTGGAGGTTGCCATACTAACCACTACCCCACAGGTGACCCCTTTATATCCATTTCTATTATTTTTTAATCTTACTATTTTATTTAAGCGTGGTTTTTTTTTTTTTTTTTTATTCTTGTTTTGGCGATGGCGTCAATGAACAACAAGATATTCCGAACACGCGCTACCCGATACCCACAGTTCACTTCGGGTTCACCGAGAGTTACCAAGCAGAAGCAGTATTTAGCAATATTTAACTAATAAATTTAATCTTTTGTTTGATTTTAAAAATATGTTATTGTCCTCCTTAAATGATTAAATGGGTTTGAATTAAATGCTCATATAAATTCAAAAGGTACAAATAAATTAATAATATAAGAATCCGAGTATTCATAACCATTACATTATTATATTTTTGTTATTTCAAGACAAATGTATATAAATAAAACCAAAAAGGATGTTTTTTAAAAGTGATTTGAAGATGATTTTAAATGATATGACACCATAGGAAAAAGAACAAATTGTATTATATATAATATATAATAACGACTTTATTGACAAACATTGTGTTCATATGTCGTTTCCAAAAAGAATAGTATTCCATTCGTTCTTGTCCTGCCATTGGCCTTCTCTAAGCCCTCGTGCAGCCATCCCTGCATACACCGCATCCATCCATTGCTTCTTTGGTCGTCCTCTCTTTCTTCTCTCTTCTGGAGTGAACTCAAGCATGCGTTTGGGCCATCGGTCAGCTCGCGTCCTCATGACATGCCCATACCAACTGAGCTGTTTGGTTTCTATGGAGTAAAGTATTGTCTTTTCTTGGTTAACTGTCCTTCTTATTTCAGCGTTCGGGACGTGGTCAAGCTTTGAGATCCTGCTACTTCTTCTCCAGAAGTCCATTTCTAAGGCTAGCAGTTTTCTTTCTTCATTCTTTTTTATTGTCCATGTTTCTGAACCGTGTGAGACAGTGCCTTCTGTAATCAATATATATTATAAAGCAAAGTGTACAATGTGCGTGCCGATAAGGCTCTAAAACCACTCAACGTATGTTTAATAAAGTAATGTCAGCGTGTTGCTATGCAACCCCTAACGGAGATGAAGGTTTCCGTTTTTCTCTTAAGGGTGTAAAATTAAAGAGAAAAGGACTGGAATTTTAAGCTTCTCGCACCATGTAATTAGCCTACCTGAGAAAGACATACGAGTTTATGAATGAAAAATTTAGTTCGAGCTGCAGACTACGAGGAAGCGCTAGGGTACGTTTCAATCAATGTTTATTGTTCATTCATTCCGTTCAGATTGTAAAGGTTATATATTTTACGGCTGTTCTTTTTAAATTACTAAAACATCAAGCGAAAATAAATAGTTTCACCTTTGCGTTCAAAGAAAATAATGATTTTACATCTCTGCAATCAATTAGAAAACCGCCTGGATACCTTACAAAATTAATTTTCCCATAAGAAGGTTAATTGATTTAACACATTACATTTAATCAATATATAACATATACTTAAGTAAATTTAATGCAATATGAGTGAACACGTTTTTGTTGTACAATGAGCGAATAAAAACAGACATAAAAAAAAGAGATAAATTGACTAAATATAAATCGAAAATAAAAAGTTTTAAGTGTTCTTATTGTATGTAATTATGAAAAAGAAGTTGGTTATATTACTATGTATGATGAGGATTCCAGTTGACAAAATAACTAACTCCAATTACACCAATTTTTTCAATCAGATTTTTTTTTCAATTAGATTTTTTCAATCAGATCACCCCTCATAGTTCAGGATAAAAAGAAATATGGTGAAAAAATTGTGACTTCATGAAATTTTGGTTTTCACTTTGTGATAGCAGTAAGATTCGAGATCTGCAGAGTCCGCCCAAATTACGGGGGGATAACTTAAGGGAGGTTGAAACGGAAGAAAGGTATTTAAAAAAAGTTTCTATGAATATTCAATAGTTTCTATACTTCTGTATATTATAGGACCATCACTGTAGTCGGCGCTTAGGTTGTACTGGAAATATAACTTTTTAACATTTATCTAATAACTTATTATCTGCTGACTGCTTGGAATGGACTTATAGGATTCAGAATCACAGAAACCATAAAAAAACGATGCATAACTCGACTAAGTTGCAGCAAAATTGATTGTTCATTCACTATTTTCAATCTCCCTCTAAAGTATATAGGGTTCCTTATTTGGGCGGACTCTGCAGATCTTGAATTTTAATATTGATACTAAGTTAAAACTGAAGTTTCGAGAAATTGCTAATTTTGTTCAATATTTCCATTAATTTTAAAGTTTTTCTGTTATTAAAACTACCACACAACTACCGGAGCGAAGCCGGGCACCTTAGCTAGTGGATTTATATATCCGCTTCTTGGTCTTCATTGTCACTTCGTTACTCCACAGTACGGAATTCAAACAACCTATCAGTTTCTTTCCTTTTTGTACTTTTTGTACAATATCTTCTTCGCACGTACCTTCTGTAGATATCCATGTACCCAAGTATTTAAATTTCGGGCAGCTATTCAATGTCCAATTCTCTAATTCTAGAAAAATTTGTATTGGAATTGAAGACCATGTATTCCGTCTTGTCCTTGCTGACCTCCAAGCCCCATTGATCGTATATCTCAATGAGCTTCCGAAGCATGTACTGTGAATCATATTCGTCTTCAGCTATAAGTATTTGGTCATCTGCAAACTGGAGAGTGTAAAGAAATTGATCTCCGATCCTGATGCCCATTTTGGAGCATTTCTTTAAGAACTTCTTCAATATAAATATTGAAAAGTAGAGGTGAAAGAGAGCAACCCTGTTTTAGACCCTTATTTATTGGAAATCTTTCACCCAATTTTTGACCGATTTTAATTTGGCCTGTTGAATTTCTGTATAACCCTTTGATGGCTTTGATATGACATTTACTAATCACAGTTTTCTCGAGCGCATCCCATAGTTTGTTTAAGGGGACAGAGTCATATGCCTTTTTTAGGTCAACAAAGACGAGGTGAATTTCGCTGCCCCTTGAAAGTTTCTTCTCTAACAGTTGGGTCAGAGTAAAAATGTGATCAATGCATGATCTATTAATTCTGAATCCTGCTTGTTCTTCGGGCAGGTAGCTTTGGTATTCTTGTTCCACCCTTTCTTTCAAAATACGCCCAAATAGCCGACTCAAACTGCTTGTAACAGTAATACCTCTATAATTGTCGAGGCATTTCTTTGCGCCTTTCTTGAAAATTGGAGTAATATATCCAATGTTCCATTCTTCTGGGACTTCTCCTTTATTAATACAGTCAGTGAACATATTTTGTGAAGATATTCAGTCAGTGAAGATATTTTTTAAAAGTGATTTGAAGATGATTTTAAATGATATGACACCATAGGAAAAAGAAAAAATTGTATTATAACATGATTTATTAGATTGAAGAAAGGGAATAAAAGGTTTAAGAAATTGTATACATTAAAATCAATTTAACTATAATTATCGACTATCGGATCTCGGAAACTCTCGATAAGGGTCTGGCCACACATGTCCGCACCGGATCCGTACCGTAGCAATAATATACCATAGGTTATGTTCAGAATATTTTTAATTTAACTTACATATTACCTTTAGTTATGCCTAAAGGTCAGGCCACACATGTCAGACACAGGCCACCTTAGGCATAACTAAAGGTAATATGTAAGTTAAATTAAAAATATTCTGAACATAACCTATATTATTGCTACGGTGCGGACATGTGTGGCCAGACCTTAAATCCGAAGTGAACTGTAGATATTGGATATGGCGTGATCGGAATACCTTGTTATTTACTGATGCCGGTCGCCATCTTGCAGTGCTTAAACGAAGTAATAACAAGATTTTTATTTATGATCAGTGGCGAACCCGCCTTAACGAACATATGAAGTGCTAATTTTGTTGGTTAATTTGATTATGTGAGATTCATCATTAGTAAACTGTTTTTGTTTTTTTAATTCTGTAACTAAAATTGTTGTTGATCGGGACTTTGCATACGTTTTGGTTTTACTATCTGATTGAGAACACTGGATGAAGCTGGCATATTTGATTTGTATATAAGACATCCCTGATGCATTCACCAGGAAATTCCTCTGAGCCACTCCCCTCCTCTGCATGATGCATAGAGAGATAATCGGCACAGTTTTTCTGACTAGGTACGAACACTACATTGAAATCATTGAGCATAATTATGTAATCGGTTCGCTGTCGTAAAAGGTAGTTCTCTTTTCGATCCAAAAATACTCTCTAAAGGCTTATGATCCGTTTCTAAGGTAAACGTTTTAGCATATAAATATTCTTAAAAACTTATTAACAGAAAAAACTGGTTAATGCCTCTCTGTTTATCTGAGGGCATCGTCTCTTTGCGGGATTCAATACTGTAGACACATAACTAATGGTACGCCTAGAACCTTCCGGAAATTGATTCTGCAGAACACCGGAAATTCTAACCGGACTAGCATCCCCTGACACAACGAGTTCCATCTCCGGGTTATAATGTATGTATAATGTAGGAGAGTTAGTTGATTCTTTTTTTAACTCCTCAAACGCCTCCTCGCATATTTCTGTCCATGCTCCCTTCATTTAACAAACTATAAAGTGGACTCAATAAATCAGCTGCTTTCTTCATAAACTTGTGGTAGTACTCTACCACACGGGCGTCACCAGTACCAAATTATTGGGGGAGGGGGCTTCTCAATATTTTTGTAGATAGGGTAGGCGGAAATTCGAGGGGCTAAAAGTTGAAATAATAAGTAGCAATTATAACAACTTTTGTGATATTTAATTCATCCTCCAACGATGTATTTTAAAGGTATTTATAGTATCTTAAAACTTGCCAATTTATGCCTCAGTTGTAAAAATAGGGAGTTGTTAAGGCTTATTGTTGAAGGATGTTGGTCAAAATTTCTTGATTGAATTGATCATCCAAGTTTTTCTTCGGATCCTCATCCCACTGATTTCATTACTTTCCATCAACTTCTAGAAGCTTCATCGAATTGATGGAAAGTAGGATCAAGCTGCTCGGTTAAAAAAGAAATGGAGACAAATTCCTTGCGAATACATCTTTGTTACAGAATTCATAAAACAAGACAGTTCAAGCTGAAATAAAAAATACATATATCATGAAATAAACAACAAGCCTGACTATGCTGTAAACAATAGAGTATGCTGTAATAAACTAATATATTATATTTATATTTTATTTGTTAAACTAGGATAAATTCGTAAAATCGCATTTTTATTTACTTTATTTATTGAGGGGGGGGGGACGCCTGTGCTCTACCATACCCAAAATTAATTTCAGCTGCGTGATGTTCTCTGCTGGGTTAAGTATGGTTAGAGTAATTACACATTCCATTCATCCGGTTCATTCATCAGGTTAGGTGGTTAGGGATTTCTCCCGTATAGCACTTTGAAATTGATTTATACTTCTTTTTGTGAATCTATTATTAGATATGGATTAAATACATGGGGCTCGGCTTCAAAAACAAAGTTAAATGAAGTTCAAAAAATACAAGAAAGAATAATAAGTAGTATTGTACCATATAAACTTAGATCGATTGTAGCTGAACCGGAAAATATTTTTTAAGTCACCAAGTTATTGCCGGTAAAAGGAATTTTCATGTACAATCTTATTTTAAAAAACTATTTTTCAAATGACTGTAAAAAAGCATTATTTGACTAGAAAAACATTTTTTGAAGTACCGAAATTCGTTAATGATTATGGTAGACGAACAAAGAGAGTATTGATGCCTAGTACTTTTAATGTAATTCCCCAAAGTTTGTTATCGCATGCATCCTATAGTAAACTTAAACCAGACTTAGTAATTTATGTGATAGAAACTCTTTCCTAAGTTGAGTTCTTTTATTTCAAACTGAATTATTATTTTATATTTCTTTTTTAAATAATGTAATTATTAATATAATATTTACAATGTATATAATGCTGTTTTTTTTTTGTTTTTTTTTTTTTATTTGTTCTAATTTGGATAAATTTATGTTGAATGTTTTATGGTAATTACTTTGTATAAATTCGAGATGCAATATTTGTAGTTAAGTTGTCTTGAGACCAATTGTATACTTATTTCTAAACTCAAAAATTTTATAATATTGTATACTATAGCCTCAGTCAAGCCATTATATGGCTTTGAGGTTTTCGTGTTGTAAACATTGTTTGTACAAATAAAGTCAAATTTTCATTCATTCATTCATTCATTCATCCAAATTCGGGATCAACGACGAAAGATCTCCATAAGGCCCCACTATATTATGTTTCTACTCTGTTATCTTCTTCTGATTACTTTATTTGTAGGTTTTTATTTTTTTAAACCGACTGGGCCAATGTAATGTTTCTATATGGGCTAGCAATCAAACAATAAAAATAAAGACAATGCACTTTCTTTTAATAAACTATTTTTCTATATTAAAGAATGAATATAATGGATCAGTCTCATATATCACATGATAATAATAACAATATGTTACAATGTGCAACTGCCACAAATATCACACTGTCTTCAGTTTTATCAATTTTGTCTGCTTCGATTTTGTCTTCTTTTTTTTATTCATAACTACCATAAGTCAGTGTGAGTACTAAAGGTTCTCTATTGTTATAATAAAACTCCTTTATGTTGACAACACCTATCACGTGAATTTTTTGTTTAGATTAATTCTAACGATTCGAAGAAATGTACATTGTTCCGTTAACCATCTGTATTCACGGGCGCAATCGACTATAGGGTGCGCTAGTAGTTTTGAAAAATGTCGGAAGGAACGGGGATAGACCAAGTATGTCGATGTTATAAAGATAATTGGTAATTTTAAAAGACCATTAATTGAAGGCCAGCCGATAGTATCCTTGATGCAAACCACATAATTACATGTGGAATAATATCTAGAAGTAAAAAAACAGTTATTTTACAAGCCTTGTGACTTCAAACAAGCGATCTTAAAGGACTGCCCCATCAAATAAAAGTGGAAATCAATTTTATTAATAATAATAAGCAATTTTCTTGTAATTGTACGTGTAAAGCTGGTAGTTCTGGTAAATGCAAACACATCATTGTAACTTTGCTCTACGTTTTTCGGTTAGTAATAACATTAATTACCGATTCATACAATCATCGTTATGACAGCATAGTTTCTTTGTCATATTATTTATTTATTTGTCAAAACTTTCAGGCATCGCAATGAAAACTTGGAATAATTAAGCACAACGGATGCAAGACAAAAATGCGGAAAATCAAAAAAGAAAAACAAATCTATGACAGTATGGTCCCAATGTTATTTGCATAAAACTAGCATTTCGGTATAATAAAATGTCAAACACTAATAAATGCCTGGATAAATATAGTCACTTTCTTTAAAATGAAGACTACATATCGTCATGTGTTTCGAAACAGGCTTGTGTATTCTTAATTTTACAATCCACTCTTTAAGAAGCTTTTTATTTTTTTGGAAATAAATGGAATGATATGTCTTTCGATTTTCTAATTGAACACTGAGGGACCTAGAAATACTTATTAGACATTTTTCAAATAATTTTTTGCTCAATCGGGTTTTAATTATGGAAAAATACATTAAAAACGCCAAAAACCCTATGAATCCCAGGGACTGGCCCGGCTTCTATCCCCGTTCCTCTAGTTCCAGTCAAGAAGCACCACCGTCGCTTGCGCCCGCGAATGTGATGAATAGACCTTCTTGAATGAATTTTGGTGAAAAATAATTACCTATCTCTATGGTCAGTTAATATTTAATCTCTTTTTTGGACCCTCCATACTTTTGTTTTTCAATTCTTATGGAAGTAAATTTATAATATTCGTAGATATCTAATTTCTCATACTCACTCCAAACGAGGAAGATTAAGATTAATAAGGGCATCATTTAATAACTTTAGTGTGTATCGGTACAGCTACATTTGAACAAACAACATTGTAGGATGAAGAATTCTACAAAAAAATACCTTGAAGAAGACCGTTTTCCGCAGCTTAGAAAATTCGCAAGAAGATTGATTTGTGCGTTTGGCAGTACTTACATATAAATGCGAACAGTTCTTTTCAGTGATGAAAGTTAGTAAATCAAAATATCATACAATGATTTGAAAAAATATGAGGTTGCTGACTGACTATAATTTGAAAAAATCTTTACGTATCAGTGGAATTAATCCATACATCGATGGATTAGTCTCCCAAATTCATGCTCAAGTGTCTCATTGATTTCGGTGTCGTTATTTAACTTTCGTAGTTTGATTGTGATTCCAAATTTCACGATTTAATTATAATTTTGTATCTATATTGTACTTTCCCTTACCTATGTATGAAATAATTAATAATGAAAAATTTCGACTTCCGGTTTTCAAAGGAAATGCCAGTGTTGTGGTCCCTCGAGTCCAAATAATCAAGTCCTGCGAAATGGTCTGTTTATGTTTGTGTGAATAGTATAGTTATAGTTGTCACTCTTATACAATTATTGTGAACAAAACAGACTAAATGTGAATGTAGATAAGACTAAAGTTATTATATTTCAGAATGGGAGACCTAAAGTAGAGCGCAAATTCAGGTACAATGATCAGGAAATCGGAACAGTCTCTGCGGTTACCTACCTGGGTGTGATGTTCTCTAGATCTGGACTATTTTTGTGTGCAGCGAAGCAGGCGATTACCAAAACAAATATAGCGAGTGGGATGGTAAGGAGCATTTGCACTCAGTCTAAGTCAAGATGCTGGGAAACAAAAGAAAAGCTTTGCCAATCCATGGTGGTTAGTGTTCTGCTTTACGGTGCAAGCGTGTGGTCACTCAGATATCTCGATATGATAGAAAGGTGCCATATTTCATTTTATAAACTCTTGCTGAACATGCATCCATCAACTCCACAGTACATTGTACGTCTCGAAACAGGCACCGTCCATATTGCGCATAATGTTTTAGAACAGGCCTTAAACTGGGCAACAAAAATATTAGAAATGCCAAACAACAGGTACCCAAGAGTGTGCTTTGACGCCCTTTGTAGACTTGCCACTTTGCACCCTAACAGTTCAAAGCATAACTGGTTCCTGCAGCTGCAAGATATATTAAAATCACTTCGAGTCGAGGACCGTATAACATCCGCGATAAGTTCAACAGAGAGAAGAAAAGAAATAGAAAAAGCCCTTAGCTCTATTAAGAAAACCCTTCACAGAACAGACCTGGAAAGGATGTACAGTTCATCTTTTCGTCCAAATTATCAAGATTTTTACAATCCAGCATTCACTCCACAGCGCCATCTACAGATAAATCTACCCCACTCGCAAGCAAAAATAATCACGCAAATCCGATCATCCAGCGTAAAATTTATAAGTATCTCTCACCGGTACTCCACATTAGGGTGTTTCAAATTTCCAAAAGTTTGAATTTCAAATGACTTTGCTCTTGCCCTGCATCCAAGTGATGCAAACGTTAACTGTCTTGAGTTTCAGGACGATCGGACAACATTTAGAGGTTGCACACTTTGAACATTTGGTTTGGACTACGTGACAAGCTCATTGGTATATCTTTCGATACAACCGCATCAAATACAGGGTTGATCCAAGGGGCATGTACAAGAATTGAAAAAGAGTTAAATCACACACTGTTATGGTTAGCTTGCCGTCACCACACCCATGAACTTATATTAAAAGGAGTGTTTGAGGAGTGTTATCGCACGCCTTCGAGTGGTCCAGACGTGCGGATTTTCAAGAAGTTCCAAAGTCAATGGAATTCACTTGATAAGATGTCATACACAACAATATTGGATGAGAAGAGTTCCTTAGAAGGCCCTCTAGAAGAACAAAGACAGAAGATGATAAGTTACATAGAAAAGGTACTAAAAACGGGCCGTCATCCTAGAGAAGACTACAAGGAATTGTTAGAGTTATCACTTCTCTACTTAGGGGGTTGGTGTAAGAAAGAGTTCAGTTTTAGAATCCCAAGAGCTTTGCACCAAGCAAGGTGGATGGCAAAAGCAATGTATGCACTTAAAATTGCCCTCTTCACTAAACAGTTGAATTTTCCTCAACGAGAATTGAACGGAATGACAAGAGTCGCACACTTTGTTAGCTTATATATATACGCTTTTGGCATGAGGCGATTGTAAGTAGGTATGCTCCAAAGAATGATTTGGATATGATTCAGCTTCTCAAAGCTTATCCTGATGAAGGCGTCCAAAAAAGTACACTCACAGTCGCTAAGAGGCATCTGTGGTATTTATCCGAAACTAATGTGGGACTGGCTTTTGTGGATGAACGTACTCCTAAGACTGTAAAGGAAAAAATGTTCTTGAATTTAGACCAAAAATTTAGACCTGCAAAGAAAAAAGAAACAAAAAGATTAGAAAGCAAAACCTTTGATTTTGAAGGGAAGGACTTTGTTACTAAAAAAACAAAACTTTTCTTTGAAATGTTTGGAATTACCGATATCACAGAATCCTGTATAGAACCTCTACGAAGTCATGTTGATGCCCTTAAGGTTGTTAATGATACTGCAGAGAGAGGTATTGCATTAATAAAACAGTTCAATGAATCAGCAAGAGACGAACAACAAAAACAATTCTTAATGAGGATCGTCGAACATCACAGAAAAGCCGTCACTAAACGAACTAAAAAGGCTATTGCATCGTACATAGTTGAATAATTGATACAATATGTGATTTTTTTACTAAAGGACTATCTTATTGTTTATATCAATCATTATCTTAAGCTTGTGATTTATAATTTCAGCAATAAAATAAGTTGAAAATTTGTATTTTGTAAATACTTACCCAAAAATGTTCAAAGTGTGCAACCTCCAAATATTATCCAATCATATCCAAATTTCACACAGATAACTTATACATCACCTAGACTCAGGGCAAAAGCAAATTCAGCAAGAATTTTACATTTTATTTTTTACCATTAAAAATGAAACACCCTACTCCACATATAAGTTGAGTCCTGCAGACAAATGCCTCGTTTGTAATAAGGAAGAAAACGAAACTCTCTACCACTTCATCTGTACTTGCCCGATCTACTCAGCTTATAGAAAATACTACTTGCCTAACTTCATCAACATTTTACCACATCAGTACCACCAGATTATACGAAATGCCGACATACCTACCTACAGAGCTTTGTTCGAGTATACAGTGCGAAGTCTCAACCTCCGAAGATTTATGCTAGAAGAATAGATCCGAAGACATGATAATAGTCCTGATATTTTGATTTATTGTTGTTAAATCACTATATGTTATTTATTCTGTTTTGGTGCCTCTTATTTACTCTTTATTGCTATTTTCTTGTTATTGCTTGTTATTGACTTGCTTGATCGCCTGCTATTATTTTTCTTTGTTTTGTTTTTGTTTGGTCGTTGCATTAAAAAAAAAAAAAATGTTAAAAAGATGGCACTAGGAGTTAATATTGAAAAAAAATGCATTGTATACACTCTAATTAATTGTAATTGTACACACTCTATCTGTCTGGGGGACATCCCCGTAAACAAATAAACAATTATTATTATTATTATTATTATTATGTTTGTGTGAATAGACTAGCTCAATAACTATAAACCGTACGAACCTGAAATTGGGCGTTTGGTTCATGTACCCGCGATGTGACAGCAAAAATTTCGTCAAAATTGGTCAAACGGAGGGGGTACTTTATTAAATAAATTTTGTCTCGTTTTACATTGTTGCTGTTTTTTCCCCCAAAAATGGCTGTAACTATTTCGATCAAACTAGGTATTTGATGTATCTATATGCTCGTGTTTTGATTGCCAAAATTTCATTTCCTGTATTATGAGAATAAAAACTTTTATTTAGCAATAAAAAATTAGGTCCCTTAAAAAAAGAAATAAGCGATAAATAAATAAGTGCCAAGTTTTGCAATGCATATACTATATAACTTATGGAGATCTATAAATGTAAGCATAAAAATCTGAGCAAATTCCACAGGAAGCCATTCAAGACCTCGTTAGAAGCATCCCTAGGCGCATAGAAGCTGTAATCAGAGCTAGAGAAGGAAACATGGCGCATTAAGAACATTCCATATAGTCCAAAGTTGATTTATTTCAATAGTTCTAATTTGATTTTAGTGCGTATTTAGTTATTGTTTATTTGTTTGTGAAAAATACTTTTTTATTACCCCAATTTAATTAAGAAACCTTGTTTTCTTCTTTTAGTTCATTTTTATAATTGAACCAAATTTTTCAATTAAATTAAGAATATGCAGGTGTGTGCGATACTTTTGACCGGGAGTTTATATCAAAAGGAAGATGTGAATTTTACTGTTTTTACAAAAATCGGAATAATAATTCTCCCAAGATTGAATACAAAAGTTATTTGGTCAATCATAATCACCCCTAGTGATCAAATACAAAGCTTTAGACTTTCATTTTAACTACACTCCGGGACAAATAAAAGTGTACACCCTGTAGTGCTTATGCCCCTTATTCCTGTATTATTATTTACAACTGGTACTTTTTGTTTCAAAAGGAATAAATAATTAGTGAAATATGGATATGTTACAATAAACTCTTTATTAGAAATTTTGATATACAATTAAAACCATTTAATAAAATTGGACAAATAAAAGTGTACACTTTAATTTTTATAAAAAATGTGTGAGAAGTACCTAATCTTTAATAAAAACTTAGTAGTATATAACATCACCTTTTTTTTCTAGCACTTTCAACAAGCGCGTATTCATGGAAAGACATGGATTTTTTAAAAGATCTTGATTTTTGAGAGTGACGACTTCTGTTGCTTTTTTGATACCGCTCCAGTGATCATCATCAGTATTAAAGCACCTTTAGCGTACAATTGATTCGAGAGACATTTCCAAAAGCTCTCGATTGTATTCAGATCTGGGAAGCGAGAGGGCTACCCCACCAATGTGATCCTCATTTCATGAAGGGTTGCCTTCGATTTGTGACATGGAACATTATCTTGCAAGAAATAAAAATTTCCGCCTTGAAATATCTGGATTGCCCATGGGTACATCCTTTCTTTGATCGAAGTTAAATATTGCTCACTATTCACTGTTCCGGTAAGCCTTTCAATGCGGTAATTACCAGAGGCGGTTATCGCTCCCCAAACCATCACACCCCCTCCTTGATCTTGACGTTTTATTCTGTTGTAAATAGTTTTTTTGGCCTTCTTCTAAGTAACTGTATTCATTATCAGGCCCATCTTTGGAAAATCTTTTTCGTCCGAAAAAATTATGTTTTCCCAAATTCCCAAAACCCATCAAAAGCCACTTGCGAGCCTGGACTACACGACACACGCGGTGCATTTTGGTAAGGGGATTTTTTTTTTTAAATTTTTGTCTTCTTGATATTCATTTCACAAAGTTTTATCTGGATAATTTTCGTAAATATATTTACAAAATTTAAATTAAACGTAATTTTTCGTGCTGACAATAATTCAACTTCCCTTGCCAAACGACGAATTTCCTTTTTATCCTCGTTGCAGCGTGATGTCCTATCTTTTCTTTTGTTCCCCTCTTCTTCTTGACGCGATTGTAATCAGTTTTGAACATTTTAGCAGCTTTGGTGTGAGGAAGGATTTTCGACCAGCTTCCACTATAGCTAAGGCCACGACCAACATCTTTCTTAAACCGGATAATTAAATCCATTGAATACATTTATATATTACTGTAAAGCAATATTCAATGAGTGGATATGATTAGAACCGAGATAGACAATGATAAACTAACTGTACACTTTAATTTGTCTCAGTCTCGCTTGTGTATACTGTGATTAATACTCTTGATGACAGCAATATACCTACCAATGGTGTTTCCTTATTAAATTTGTTTTTATTTTCTCCCATAGTATAGTATTAGAAAATATTTATTACCATGAATTAAATAAATAACCGAGTTTCAACTGTACACTTTTATTTGTCCCGGAGTGTATACACAATCTGTGACATAATATTAAACAGAGGAACATAATGTTGAAATTAATCATTTTAGATTATCCTCGGATTATACGGCAGAATCGGAAGCCTCTCTGAGAGCAACACCGCCTTGATAACGCTCGGGGGAGACTTCCGCTTCGTCAACGAATCGGAATGGTTGCACCAATACCGCAACTACAAGGCCCTCATGGAGTTCATCAACAACGAGAGGAACTACAACGCCGAAGTCCATTTTGGTACACTCAAGAATTTTTTCGAAAAGGTATCCAATAGCAGTTATTCATAGCAATAATTCCGATAGCTATAGTATTATTCATTGGCCTACCAACATATACGCCATATGCCAACAAAATCGTTGCCAAAAATTTTTGAGGTCTCCATAAAGGTGCCTTTACACCTTACGAACTTTACCTTCGAACACCACCCTCGAACAACCTTGGTGAAGCCTTCACGTCGACTGTTCGGGTGTTCTAGGTACTTCATCTGTTCGCCTGGGTTCAGGGGTAGCGCTAGTGTCACTTTTGATTTGGGTTTTTCCCAAGTGACAGGAGTTTTTTGTGATGCTAGTGTAATTTGTGAAACGTTGTAAATCGGTCTCCTATTTTGTTATTTTTCAGATAATATAAAATATATTGATAATGGATATTTTTTCTTTATCATAAGCTAGCTTTGGGTGCGTCAGCCATATTGGTTCGCTTAACCTCACGTGAGGTATAAATGGCTGTTCGCTTCACGTGGGTACGGCAAGGTTCGAAGGAGAACTTGTTAGAAGGTGAGGTTCGTAAGGTGTAAAGGCACCTTACCAGTGATGAGATTTTTTAGGTGCCTAAATCTTGGACGCGCCGCACAGTGGTTGAAAATCGACCATTTTCGGAAAAAGCCTTGTCAAACCCGATCTGTAAGCCGCAAAACAATAAAGTTGTTATTATCACAACCACGATTGAATTTCCTATAAAATGTATAGGTTGGAGCCCCGCTTAACCGGCTATTCGGATTAACCGGCAGTGTAAGGAAAATAGAAAAAAAATTATACATCATTTTTCGACTCGAAATCGGCTAGTTTAAACACTTTTGCTGTTTTATGCTAGTAATATCATTGATATTACTTGCAATATAATTTTATTTCATGAAAACACTCAAGTTAGGTAAAAAAAAAAAAAAAAAATCATACATAGGAACTATCAATTATTTTTGTCGTTATGTTTTAATTCTTAACTATTAAATGTATATCATATTAAAATATAAGATTCGGATCATCTGACTTTAATATAATTTTGATAGGAGGTGGTGGGATTGACTGTTCAATGTAGGTTTAATAACTGCAACTCTATCTGTGAAAATTTAGTTCCCTTATTCACGCTAAATAATAGCTGAACCTTTTTTTTTAATACCAATCTTCTAAAAACAAATGGATGCTTAAAAATTAAAAGTGCCGAATCTTTTAAGTTATCGGAGGTCATATTAATAAACTTATTATTAATAATTTTCAAATTCATTCTAAAATCGCGGTAGGTAAAAAAGATTTTTTTTATCATTGACCTAATAACGATTCAGACTGACTTTATAAACGATGCTACAGACCTGGTAAGTAAGGCATGATATTTTACGAAATGATTAGTAATAACCTAATTCGAAGCACAAGCTCCATAGCGAATAAACTGCACGAAATAGCTTTGGTATTTCAACAAAAAAAATATCCCACATGTACAGACGCAGGTGGACGCAGCTAGAATACGTTTTAATATTTCCTTGAATGTATCTTCTTCTTAAAAAAATGGATTTTAAAACTGCGCTCGGCTGCGCTTGAAAAATATGAATTACCAAAAAAAAATTTTGTCTTAATTTTATTGCATTTATTCAGGATTGTATTTCTGGGTTAAATCATAGACCAAATAGCATCATTTTTATGCTAGTGAAATGTGTGAGATCGCTTTTCATGATTAAGAAGGAAAATCGCTCTAAGAAACAAAAATGCGAGTTGTAAAAATTATTATAGTGCTATAAATTTGCCGTTGAAAAATAAACTTATTCAATGATCGATTTTCAAAGGGTCCTAACAAGTTTAAAAATCAGAATATATCCGAATAAATTGATGGAATGTGTCAGGTAACTATTCTGTTAATTAATATTGAAAAGAAAAAGAATATTCCAATACATTCTAAAAATGGTTTTTTCCCGCCTTTCAACCACTGTGCGCCGTCATAAGGGCTTAAGTCAAAATCGTGAAATTTTCTGGAGAGCAACAGCAACGTTCAAAACATCATGTAAAATCTAATTATTGATATTATTTGTAATTTTTATTTTTATAAAGCAATATAGTTTGACTTAAGATCTTAATACCCTAACCGGTAGCTGTGATTTCGCACAATAATATTACGACATAATTATTAAAGGCTCAAATAGTGACTTAAGCCCTTATGAGCGCGAATCAAAGAAATAAAGTTGTTCTTTGGCCTTC
Source organism: Aelia acuminata (assembly GCA_911387785.2). Lineage (NCBI taxonomy): Eukaryota > Metazoa > Arthropoda > Insecta > Hemiptera > Pentatomidae > Aelia > Aelia acuminata. The sequence continues at coordinate 145,574,636 of OU426982.1, read as the reverse complement.
TTGTCCAAGTGTTAATCGGGAAGTGCGTAGATCCTGAACAACCTTTGTCAAATTATCAGAATATAATATCGGGGGGGGGGGGGGAGTATTTTGAAAATGAAGTAAAATTCATCCCCAACGGTAATCGTTGGCGGTTTCTGGAAATGCATTAGAAAATAAAAAAAATCTGGTGCGTGTGCGCAACACTCAACTTTCACTTACCAACTTACTTAGATAAGAAATTGACGTGTTTTGTTAGATATCATTTCCCAAAATCACACATTTTTCTACATTCATATCTTATTTTTATTAATCGTTAAAACCGTTTTTGAGTAAATAAAAAACCCCATGAAAATGATACAAAATTTATTAAGTAAAGTCCCCCCTTCGGTTGATCAATTTTAATGAAATTTTAACAGTCGTATCTCGGGCATATACATACATTATATACCCAGTTTGATCAAAATCATTAAAGCCGTTTTTGAGTAAATAAAAAAAACACGTGAAAATGATACAAAATTTATTAAGTAAAGTCCCCCCTCCGGTTAATAAATTTTGATGAAATTTTTACAGTCATATCTCGGGCATATAAATAGATGAAATACTCAGTTTAATCAAAATCGTTAGAGCCGTTTTTGAGAAAATCGAAAAAAACCTAAAAAGTTATTAAGTAAAGTACCCCCTCCCTTTAAGTAATTTTGATGAAATTTATGCTGTCACATCGCGGGCATATACCTACACTAAATACCCAATTTCAGGTTCCCACGGTTTATAGTTTTTGAGCTAGTCTGTTCACATACACACACACACACACACACACACACACACACACACACACACACACACAGACCATTTCGCGGGACTTGGTCATTTCGACTCAGGGGACCCCAAAACGTGTATTTCCGTTGAAAACCGGAAGTCGAATTTTTTCACGATCGCAATACTTCCACTTACTATATATTTCATATATTGGTAAGTGAAAGTAATAATTTACTTTGTTACTTTCACTTACCTATATAGGAAATATATAGTAAGTGGAGGTATTGCGATCGTGTTTTTCGATTTTCGACTTTCGGTTTTCAACGGAAATACACGTTTTGGGGTCCCCTGAGTCAAAATAACCAATTTCCGCGAAATGGTCTGTGTGTGTGTGTGTATGAACAAACTAGCTCAAAAACTATAAACCGTGCGATCCTGAAATTGGGTATTTAGTGCCCGCGATGTGACAGCATAAATTTCATCAAAATTACTTAAAGGGAGGGGGTACTTTACTTAATAACTTTTTACGTTTTTATCGATTTTCGTAAAAACGGCTCTAACGATTTTGATTAAACTGAGTATTTGATTTATTAATATGCCCGAGATATGACTGTAAAAATTTCATCAAAATTGATTAACCGGAGGGGGGACTTTACTTAATAAATTTTGTATCATTTTCAAGGGTTTTTTTATTTACTCAAAAACGGCTTTAACGATTAACAAAAATAAGATATGAATGTAGAAAAATGTGTGACTTTGGGAAATGATACTTAGCAAAACACGTCAATTTCTAATCTAAGTAAGTTGGTAAGTGAAAGTTGTGTGTTGCGCGCACGCACCAGATTTTTTTTTTTCGGTTGGCTCACAGACCTTGAAGATCTTTAGCCGCCTCAAAAATAATTTACTAAGAGATATAAAAAACCCTTCGATCGATTCTCATTTACAATATATTGAATTTTTTTTTTGTGTGTGAATTAAAGATAATATTACTCTTTCTATCGATATATTTACAAAAACTGAGAAAGAAAAAAAAACTGGACTAGGGTGATACCAATAGCTAACAGTCTAAGAAGAAAAAAATATCATATTATTGATACTGATGTTAGGATAATCTTTGTTATGAATTTAGTGAGGCCAATCCCTCTAAAAAACTAGGAATACAATATCCTATGTTCTACATTTACGGTTTTTATAAAAAATGATTTCTTAGAAACTTCTAAAAGAACCAATAGTTGATACATCAAAATGTAAAGGTTTGGAAAGTTGACATTTATGGTTTTAAAGTTGACACAAGCATTAATTATCATTTTTTAATAGGTAATAAGGACTGCAAAAAAAGTTAATATTTTTTTTATTTATAAACTACTAGCATTCCCCGTCGCTGCTTTGCCCGCGAGCCTTAAAAATCAATTCTGTGATCATTATCATGGTATTGATTTAATATTATATTTTAACTGATGTTAAGGAGATTTAGTAGAATCGGAGCTTCCGGTAGGTGGAATGTTAGAGGGGGAAGCTGCCGGCTCGGTAGAAGAGAGGGAGACGCGCGCGCAATGGAGAGAATTCACTAAAACCGCCGAAACAAAAAATTGCTTAGTCGTCGTGAACGCTTCATTTTTCGGCTTTAAAACATGATAGGGATCGAAATAAACACGCACCATCCCCAATCATGGGAATCACAGTGTGCATAATTTGATTACCACTAATATTTAAATAACCAGTAGCCATATTTTATGTGAATGTCTATTTTAATAATATTGTAAGGTTAAATCGATATTCAAATAAAAAACATATGGTTTAAAATCTCAAAAATAGATTTCCGTTAGAGTTAAACGACAATTTTGCCATTTAAGCCCCTTAGGGGTTACATTTTTGAAATTCCTTTCTTAGTGGTTACCTACATCGCGTTTAAAATCTAAATTCCGAACTTCAAATTTCTATCATTAGTAGTTTTTGCTCTGCGTTGATTCTGTCAGTCAGGACAAAGCCTCTTATATATATAGAGATTAAATTCACAAAGGGAACCAAAAAAAAATTTAATTATTTTATGCACAGAGCTTAAATGAGACAAAAATAAACAAACATATTTACACGAAAAATGAGATCATCAGAAGTTTCGTTTTTTTTAATGTTGGATTTGCGCAATATTAGACTCTCCATTCTTCCAGTGCCCTTTTAGACAATTAAAGATGGCCACATTCATTGGTTGGATGAAATGTATAGCACTTTGATAGAGTGCGACAAATAGCAAATATCACTTGTTCTTTGCAGAATTGGGAAGTGGGGAGAGTCGCTTCACTAACAGGATAATTGGCAACGCAATTTTGCTCTCAATGATCCATGGATAGAGCACACTAGCTATAAATTCATAAAATAAGACACCTTTCATTCACCAAGAAACAGTCTTACATAAACCACCCCCAGATGGACACTATTTGCTAATTCTGGCGGTAGTTGACGTCGATGTCAACTATTGAAATTATGGATTAATTTATGTTCTAATAGTTGACACCTACATTTAAGCCCTACAACATTGTCTAAATATATTAAAAATGATATCAAATGATTCTCATGAACTTAATGAATACCATAAAAGTAATAAAAACATAATTGAACTCAAATATATCAACTAAAAAGCTTATTCAACTTGACTTCCTCCGTAATGAAACTGGTCAGTAGAAACCAAGTTTAAACTAATATCGATGGCAGCACAGCTAACTAGTATAACTTGGCAAAATACGGCCAAATTTTGAACCAAAATAATCTACCCTGAATCTTGTTATTCACACTTTTTGTACAAACTGTCAACTATTGGCTCACTGTCAACTTATGGTAGGTACAGTTACCATTAGATTGTTTATTTAAGTTTTTATAACATAAACATTAATATTTATATGAAGAAAATAAACATATTGCTTTGATATAATCCGTTAGCAGAGTTGCCAAGATAAAATATAAACATATCTATGTACTTATACATGCAAGAAAAAAAGACATTAATCTTAATAACTAACATAATTACAAAATTATATACGATACTTAAATTAGTATGGATCTAAATTAATAATTGAATTCTTTAATTAATATCGCTCTGTAATGTAGAGTAGCCTCTACATATTTAAAAAGCGAAACCCAATCCTGACCATTTAGGTAGCTACAAAGTTCACTTGGTGTTAATGTGGCTTTTTTAAAATATTTTATACGGTATGGTTTGTAAATAGGACATTTGGCAATTACATGAGTTGTGTCTTCTACCTCTTTCAAATTACACACCGAACATAACTGACACAAGTCTGAATTGAAAGGCCTATAATTTAAATTTAACAGCTCACACCTTGCTTTTAATATTAATTTAACACTTTTAAAAGGTAAGTCGTCAGAAAAATAATTAACATTATACTTTAATATGGGATACAACCCGTGGAATTGTCCATTTCTTGCCTTTGATTCGGCATCTTCTTTTTCTCTATTTACTATAATATTTAATAATTTATTTAGTATCGGCTGGTAGGTACAGTTACCATACTGATGCAATTAGGATTTTTTTTAGGCCACTTAAAGAAACAAATAAACCATTATGAATAGAAAAGTACTGAGGACTTTCATGTTTTAGCAATAATTATAATACTATAATAAACAAAAATAAATTAATAAATGTGAAAAAAGCTATTTTCTATGAATTTGTTAAGTTGCGTTCACACGTTTATCAATCGAATCGGATAGAGCTGCATAATATAAGTGGATCGCTTGGTTCTGATGGCCTCGTTGATAAATGAAACAAGTAAAGATCTAGTCATGACCGTCACGACAGCACCCATGCCCCACGACAGCTCACATGACCGTCATGACAGCACGGTAACTTACATTTACACATTTATCAAAACACGTCCATGTGTCGGTTTTCAAGTGAATTTGGTGTGTTGCTCGCATTTTTCTTTTTCTTTTTTTTAACTCAAAATCAATATTTTTGCATTTACATCCTTTTCCATTTAGACGCTTCGATATATCGGGTTCCTCCCCAGTACCGTGCGCACTCGAAATGGCGCTACGCCTCATAACGCCTTGAGGTCTGGTCACACATGTCCGACACGCAGCAAGGGCGTGTATCGGATCTGATTTAAATACGATGGATAGATAGTAACGGGTCGGTTGACCCGGTGTCGGGTAAATGTGACCGGTTACTGTCTAGATCCGATACACGCCCATGCTGCGTGACAGTGATGTGTGACCAGACCTTAACTCATTTCACATTTCTAGCATGCCATTAGAACACAGCGATCCACTTATATTTTGCAGAGCATACAATTTAAATCCTCCATCCGATTCCGCCCAACGAGATCCCGTACAACCAAATTTTATCCTCTACTTCACCGATTGCTACCCCTGACAAATCCTTTATCGCCCCCCTCTGGAGTTCCATCCCTTCCTAAATTCAATATGCTCGATCTCTTTTACTTTCAAGTTCCTGTCTGTTTTGATTACTAAGCACACATAAGAGAAATCCCCATATTCTCCCGAAAACTATTAACTTTTCCTTGAAGTGATGGAATTATATGAAGATGCTATATTTAAACCAGCCATTATTAAAAACTAGCTAGGGTGCCCGGCTTCGCTCCGGTAATAACAGAAAAACTTTAAAATTAAAGGAAATATAGAACAAAATTAGCACCTTCTTGAAACTTCGGTTTTAACTTGGTATCAATATTAAGATTCGAGAACTGCAGAGTCCGCCCAAATAAGGAACCCTATATACTTTATAGGGGGTTGAAAATGGAAAATGAACAATTAATTTTAATGAAACTTTGTCGAGTTATGCATCATGTTTAATGGTTTCTGTAATTCTGAATCGAATAAGCCCATTCCAAGCAGTCAGCAGATAATAACTTATTAGATTATAGTTGAAAAATCTAATACCTCAGTTAAAGATATTATATTTCGAGTATAACTTAAACGCCGAAACTGTGAAGATCCTATTAGATCCAGAAGAATAGAAACTACCGAAGATTCTTAGAAACTTTTTTTTTAAGACTTTTCCTCCATTTCAATCTCCCTTAAGATATCCCACCGTAATTTGACTCTGCAGAACTCGAATCTTATTACTATTACAAAGTGAAAAGCAAAATTTCATGAAGGCACAATTTTTTCACCATATTTCTTTTTGAAGAACCAAGAGGGATGATAAACTCTTATTGAAAAAATGCTGTATTTGGAGTTAGTCATTTTTCAACCGGAATGCCTATCATACATAGTAATCAAAACAACTTCTTTTTCATAACTACAATAGAACACTTTAAACTTTTTATTTTCGATTTATATTCAGTCAATTTATCTCTTTTTTTTTTATGTGTCTTTTTATTCGATCACTGTACTATTCAGAAATGTTCACTCATATTGCATTAACTTTAGTTAAGTATACATTATATACTGATTAAACGTAATCTGTTGATCAATTAGTCTTCTTATGAGAAAATTAATTTTTTTATGAATCCAGTTGGTTTTCTAATTGATTGCAGAGATGTTGAATCATTATTTTATTTTGAAAGCAAAGGATAAACTAATTATTATCGCTTAATTTTTTTTTAGTAATTTAAAAAGAACAGCTGAAAAAATATATAACCTTTACAACCTCCCTGGATGAATGAACAATAAACATAGAGTGAAACGCACCCTAGCGCTTTCTGGTAGCCTGAAGCTCGAACTAAATCTTTCATTCATAAACTCGTATCTCAATCTAAGAGAGCCTAATTAAATGGTGCGAGAGCCTTAAAATTCCAGTCCTTTTCTCTTCAATTTCACACCCTTAAGAGAAAAACGGAAACCTTCTCCGTTAGGGGGCATACAGTTACACGCTGACATAAATCTCTTAATCGTCCGTGGAGTCGTTTCTGAGCCTTATCGGCACGCACATTGTACACTTTGCTTTATAATATATATTGACTATGTATGTGGACCATATGTGACTAGGTAGTGGTCTATGAGACCATTTTTAATAAGGGCCTTAAGGTGCGTTTTAACGCTCAAGCCATTTGCATTGGCCATTCCACTGGCTTGTGCAAGTCAGTTTGTGCAAATGGCATGAATGAAATCTTTCCGTTTACACTTTCAGTGAACACACATCTACGTGTGAGGAACCCTTAAAAAGTGTAGTTTTGCGAGTCGTTAATGTGAAGAAAGTACTAATTCTATTTTCCCAACCGTTGGTAATCAGTGTATCTTTATATATATAAAAATCTCGTGTCCCGATGATTGTCGGGGGTAAAATCAGAAATGATTTGTAATTTAACCTACTATGGAACGGTCCATGTCGAGGTCTCAGAAATCACCGGGATAAATCATGACAGTATTATTGTTTAAATTATATATATACATATACACGTATGTTTGAGTCAAAGCTCGCTGGTTAACGTTTTCTAAATCGAAATGAATTATGACTTCGTCTTAATAAAAATTACGCTACGTAGATGGACTGTATACAACATCAATTGAAAAAAGGCTCGCAATTATAGAGAAAAGTTAACTAGAAGAAATCTAAACTAGATAATATAATTTTATGTTGTTATGTAGTAATTAGTTATCGTTAGATAATTAATTTATAATTTTAAAACTATTTTATTAGAAGATAAAAGATTCGACCACGGCCGGGAATCGAACCCAGGTCCTCTGCATCTACGTCGCAGCGCTCTTACCACTGAGCTAAACGTGAGTCCGTTCCGATCGTGGTCGAATCTTTCTCTTCTGTGATCCCTCCCTCCAGGTCTCGCCACATTGTAGCGAAGTACCGGGGGGCTGAACAACTGTCCAGACAGACGGGATCTAGTTGACATACGTCAAATATATACATTGTATGTTGTTATGTAGTAATTAGTTATCGTTAGATAATTAATTTATAATTTTAAAACTATTTTATTAGAAGATAAAAGATTCGACCACGGCCGGGAATCGAACCCAGGTCCTCCGCATCTACGTCGCAGCGCTCTTACCACAATGTATATATTTGACGTATGTCAACTAGATCCCGTCTGTCTGGACAATTGTTCAGCCCCCCGGTACTTCGCTACAATGTGGCGAGACCTGGAGGGAGAGATCACAGAAGAGTAAGATTCGATCACTATCGGAACGGACTCACGTTTAGCTCAGTGGTAAGAGCGCTGCGACGTAGATGCAGAGGACCTGGGTTCGATTCCCGGCCGTGGTCGAATCTTTTATCTTCTAATAAAATAGTTTTAAAATTATAAAGTTGACTTACCAGTTTGGAGATCATAACCTGAACTGAATTTTGATGTTTCGAGAAAATGCTTCAAATTATTTAATGAACTAGAATTAATAGGCTTGAATTGAAGACTTTTATTTAAACACGCCTGAGCTAATCTGCGGGGTTCCTGGTGTCTATTTACAAGAGCTGTAAAAAGCAACTACGTAATTTTCTGTGGTGAGTTGAAGATTTGCAAAAACGGAGAGGGCACTTCCACTTAAATTAGTTCTTAGGAAATGAAAACGCTGAGAGACGCATTGTTGTGAAAAAGGGCAAAAAATTCAGGCCATTTTTCAGTATCATCTAAAAACTCGGTAATTGAATTGGAGACAACGAGATATTACGACGAGAACTCTGGCATTGTTGACAGGAGCAGTAATGAAATGGGTTTCGCCCTATCTAGTTAGCTCTCTCACACGTAAATTTTCAAAAGCTGATTACTATGTTTTTTTTTTTCCTAGCTAGTTACCTCTCGCATAAGTAATTAGTCCAAAAATCATTATTAGGTTTGTCTGTAGATGGGGGGGGGGTTCTCCGACCCCCTACTCGTCGCCCGCGCTCTCTACTTAGCTCTCGCACACGTAAATTTTCAATAACTAATTACTATGAGTTAAATACATTAATAAATCTGTTGATAAATTAATACGAATAGAAAAAAATAACCAATGTGGAGCGATAGATTGGGCTATTTACATTTCGAAAAAACTTTTCATCTGCAAAATGTTATTTTTATCTATAATCAGAGATGACTTTTAAACTAAATACTGCATTGTCATGTGAATGATCTTATGCATTTTTCAGGATAATAATAATCAAATATCAAGATTATTCATTTCAAAAGGATTTTTTTTTTCTGTAATCGTTTATATGTATGGAAATGTATTGAGAGGCCATATTTACCACACGGCTACCCCCACCCCACAATTTTACTGACCTCGGTCATCACCACTTGCTATTTCCTTCCTCATAAATTTTATAAATAGCAAAATGATCAGTTCATTGACTGTTTGTTTGCACCAGTTTAAAACTACTTCAAATCAAACAAGCACTGCAAGACATTTAACTTTCAACCTTATTAAAGGCGTTAAACAAGTGCTAGAGAATATTAAATAATATATAAATAATTTCATGTACAAGAATTGATCATTTTTTTTTTTTTTTTATTCCAGGTAGAAACATACAATGTAACATTGCAAGGAGACTTTTTTCCATACGCTGACCTCGACAGTGAAAACGAACTAGCCTATTGGACGGGATACTTCACCAGTCGGCCATATTGGAAAAAGTTGGCCAGGAGCCTAGAGTCCATGTTGAGGTCGAGCGAGATACTCTTCACGCTAACTTTCAACGCGATGAACAATTTCTCCAATAAGACTTTGAACCCGTTCAAACTACTTACAAAGCACTACAAGAAGTTGATACGAGCGAGGAGGACGACGGCGCTGTTCCAACACCACGACGGGATAACGGGGACCTCGAAGGCCAAGGTGATGGAAGACTACAAGACCAAGATGTTGAGGTCGCTACACGAGCTGAAGACCGTACAGAAAGCGTGCATGGAGACGTTGATGACCAACTGCAATAACGGTACCTCGCCGAAGAGGAAAGTACTTAGGAAGATTCTTGTGTTCAACAACCTGCCGTACAACAGGTCCGAAGTGGTGGCGGTCAAGACGGACTACCCTAACATAATGGTCACCGGTACGGGCAACAACCTGATCAAGTCTCAGGTAAACAGCGTTTACGACAGCGACCGCTTGGTAAAGAGGAGGGACCTCGGCTCTGAAAGCTTCGAACTCACCTTTATCGATTACCTCCCTCCATTTTCGATAAACGCATACGAAATATATTCCATCGAGGAAGAATATGAGAGAAACAAATACGTCAATTATGAGGGGAACAATAAGATGGAAGGATTGTCTATTGTGAATTGTAATCAGAGGATAACTTTCGGCGAAAACGGTATGATAAATAACATCACCAAAAATTTCGGCTCCGTAATAATGGTTTCGAGTTTGAGCACGTACATATCTAAAAGGGGAGGCAGTGGCGCTTATCTATTCAGACCTATAAGAAATCAGATGAATATCATTTCAGACAGACCTAATGGGAATGCGCTTTTCATCGACGGCGAGATCTACAAAGAGGTAATGGTTCCTTATGGAAACGGATATTCTGTTACTACGCGACTGTACGGTACCGAATCCGTCTTCAATCAGATGATCGAATTAAAGATAACATATAACATGAGCGAAATAAATAGAGAACTTTTCATAAAGTTTGTGACTGATTTGCCAGATACGCGGTTATATACGGATGTGAACGGTTTGGAAACGAGAGAGAGGGTGAGGAATAACCAGGAGTACATAGAGGGCAATTACCACCCGATGACGAGCCTGGCCTACATCGAGAGCGAGGACCGCATCTTCGCTATCATCAGCGACCATTCGCACGGGGTCGCTTCGGCGCGGGACGGGTCCATCGAGGTTATGCTGGACCGGAGGATGACCACGGACGACTGCAGAGGTCTCGAGGAAGCGATGAAGGACAGGGTAAAGACGACCTCCACGCTCTACCTATTTGTCCTAAAGTCGGAAGTGGCCTCGAAGCAGCTCCTCAACTACATGGCCGTTCTTCTGAACAACCCGGCACCGATCGCGGTCACCAAGATGGACACCCCGACCACTTCGCTGGTCCTCCTGAGCCAACCCCTACCGGACAATATCGATATCTTGAACTTTAGGACATTGTCGAGGAACGACCTTCCGACTACGACTGCCCTGTTGATCGTACGCAACACGGGGTTGGCCAATCGTAGCGATACCTTCCCAAAGGATACCAAGTTCAATCATGTAAGTATAAAACATATATTCAAGACCTCATTAACCGGTTTAAAAGATGGTGATGAACTTGATGAATTACATGATATAAAAGTTAAAGGTTTTAATATTTTATCATTAAAAGTTTTCTTTTAGCCTTAAAACAATAGGCCAATAACCATTAAACTGCAAATTTGAGATATTAAGATTCATATTTATTCAAATGTCAAATTAATACTGAAACAACTGAAAGGAATGAATGAAGGACACCGACACGATGGGTAGCAGAGTATTGGTATTGTATAAAGGATTGCGATTCAAATCGCAAGGATAGGATGGATTGAGTCAAACTAAACAAAATGTGTCATGTAATGACTCGGGTATTTTTCGTTTAAAGCACGCCAACCGAATCTACGGTTACAAATAACACAACACACGTTTTTAAAAGTAACGATATTTTATAACTATTATTTTATTTGTCACTTTATTCTAACTTCCAAAAATTACAGATGTCTTCCAACATAACCTCGAATAAATCTTTGTTTTGATTCCTATGTCTCCACAGAAATATTCCAATTAGTTGCAGTTTCCGCAGACATACTTAATTCTTCTTGACAAAATAAGATGCTAGTGTACTTTTTTGTCCACGAATAAATGAAAATCAATGCAGTATCCAATGGAAATTTAGAACCAGTAAACCACGTACCTTCTCTTAGACCAGTTTCCATACGACAGGATCTATTATGACATCTCCATCTGAATCTCTTCTATTCTCTCTCTTGCTTAACTTCATGTTATGTGCATTGCGGCATATCCTACTTTATGAAGAAGACCTTTTTCCTGTAGAAAATGTACAGTTTTATCCAAATCTTCGAATTGGTCGTGTAACCTAAACAAAGCCATGTTTACAAACGTAACTAAATATTTTAGTCATATGTTGTAATTGTAAAGAACCGAGTATTACGTAACCAAGTAACGATATCGCAAATAGTAACGTAGTAGTTACTACATGTTCATATTTGTACCTGTAAATTAGGTTAGCCTGCTTTAAACGAAAAAGACCCAATGACTCTTTAAAATTCTTCACTTTATACTTCTAAATACTACAGCCAACATTGATAGAATCCGCCAAAGAAGAGATGAGCTGTGAGGGGTGGGGGGTTCGCGCAACCAGCTTCCCCCACCATGACCCACTCCTTCACTTCCCCTCTCAGATAACGCAAAATCCAGGGCTACCTAGTCTAGAAATGAGAGCCGTGAGAGGGGAAGTGGAGAGTAGTGGGGGAGCTTCAAGCTACTGCGCAACCTCTTCCCTCTCTCTCCCACAGCTCATCTCTTCTGTGGCGGGCTCTACTCAGCAGTCAATAGTCGAGGTAGTAAGGTTTGTTCAAACAAGCAATTCAATGACATTAATTGCTTCGCATGCGAAATATAGGGAGAGAAATACTTTATTAAGTAACAAAATAATGCTGCCCTATTTAGCACAAGTTTGCTAAATACACAGCATACTAAATTAATCATTGATAGACATACAAAAAAATCTTATCACTTTACAAATATAGCTACAGATCCATTCCAAATAACTGCACAGATCCTTTTCCAGGTAACGCTTTTTAATTTTCAAAAAATCAAATGGTTATCAAAAATATAATACACTATAATAAATTTGGATTAAAATTTAAAAAACAAAAATAACTCACCTAAATTTTAAAATATATGATAAAAATAATTTAATAAAATAAAAAGATTGGGATAAAAAAATATATACAAACAATAATTATTATCATTAACACTACTTATTTTCATAAATATGGTAAAGGACAATACACAGGTTAGGGTGTTTCATTTTTAATGGTAAAAAATAAAATGTAAAATTCTTGCTGACTCTGCTTTTGCCCTGAGTCTAGGTGATGTATAAGTTATCTGTGTGAAATTTGGAGATGATTGGATAATATTTGGAGGTTGCACACTTTGAACATTTTTGGGTAAGTATTTACAAAATACAAATTTTCAACTTAAATTGATTTTATTGCTGAAATTTTAAATCACAAGCTTAAGATAATGATTGATATAAACAATAAGATAGTCCTTTAGTAAAAAAATCACATATTGTATCAATTATTCAACTATGTACGATGCAATAGCCTTTTTAGTTCGTTTAGTGACGGCTTTTCTGTGATGTTCGACGATCCTCATTAAGAATTGTTTTTGTTGTTCGTCTCTTGCTGATTCATTGAACTGTTTTATTAATGCAATACCTCTCTCTGCAGTATCATTAACAACCTTAAGGGCATCAACATGACTTCGTAGAGGTTCCATACAGGATTCTGTGATATCGGTAATTCCAAACATTTCAAAGAAAAGTTTTGTTTTATTAGTAACAAAGTCACTGATGTCCTTCCCTTCAAAATCAAAGGTTTTGCTTTCTAATCTTTTTGTTTCTTTTTTCTTTGCAGGTTTTTGGTCTAAATTCAAGAACTTTTTTTCCTTTACAGTCTTAGGAATACGTTCATCCACAAAAGCCAGTCCCACGTTAGTTTCGGATAAATACCACAGATGCCTCTTAGCGACAGTGAGTGCACTTTTTTGGATGCCTTCATCAGGATAAGCTTTGAGAAGCTGAATCATATCCAAATCATTCTTTGGAGCATACCTACTTACAATCGCCTCATGCCAAAAGCGTACATATATAAGGCTAACAAAGTGTGCGACTCTTGTCATTCCGTTCAATTCTCGTTGAGGAAAATTCAACTGTTTAGTGAAGAGGGCAATTTTAAGTGCATACATTGCTTTTGCCATCCACCTTGCTTGGTGCAAATCTCCTGGGATTCTAAAACTGAACTCTTTCTTACACCAACCCCCTAAGTAGAGAAGTGATAACTCTAACAATTCCTTGTAGTCTTCTCTAGGATGACGGCCCGTTTTTAGGACCTTTTCTATGTAACTTATCATCATCTGTCTTTGTTCTTCTAGAGGGCCTTCTAAGGAACTCTTCTCATCCAATATTGTTGTGTATGACATCTTATCAAGTGAATTCCATTGACTTTGGAACTTCTTGAAAATCTGCACGTCTGGACCACTTTAAGGCGTGCGATAACACTCCTCAAACACTCCTTTTAATATAAGTTCATGGGTGTGGTGATAGCAAGCTAACCATAACAGTGTGTGATTTAACTCTTTTTCAATTCTTGTACATGCCCCTTGGACCAGCCCTGTATTTGATGCGGTTGTATCGAAAGGTATACCAATGATCTTGTCACGTAGTCCAAACCAAATGTTCAAAGTGTGCAACCTCTAAATGTTGTCCGATCGTCCTGAAACTCGAGACAGTTAACGTTTGCATCACTTGGACGCAGGGCAAGAGCAAAGTCATTTGAAATTCAAACTTTTGGAAATTTGAAACACCCTAACACAGGTATTCCAAGAATATATTTTAGGTCAACACCGGTATATCATCCATATTCACACCAAGGTCCTCCAAGAAGTTCTCCTACAGGAAGGAGGAACTTCTACCTTCTGATTTTACTAACAGCCAACTATTCCAAAAGCGGTATAACCACTTAGACTAAGGAAAAGCCATTATCCCCTCTCCTGACAACAAAACCAAAAATCCGATCTGCGAAGCCAACCAATCAAACCTACAATCATAATAGAACCGACCAATCAAACCTACAATCATAATAGAACCGACCAATCAAACCTACAATCATAATAGAACCGACCAATCAAACCTACAATCATAATAGAACCGACCAATCAAACCTACAATCATAATAGAACCGACCAATCAAACTTAGAGTAAAAAGAATGGGGGTCACTTGTGGTATAGTTGTTAGCATGGCAACCTACAATACTAAAGTTCGCAGGTTCGTGCCCAGCGGTAGCCCTGGGATTTTTTAATGGGAGTAAAAAATCCTTAGCCATGCCATCCCTCGGATAGAACGTAAAATGGAGGTCCCGAGCCTGCACGATGTCAGGTACTCGTTAAAGATCCCTTCCTATTTATAGCTGAATAGGCAAAATTTAGGACTCCCACTGAAGCATCGTCCGATTAGCCTAAGTGACATAAAGTGACGTTAAACAAACAGTAAAAAGAATGCTGGAAGGGACGCATTTGTTGCACTATTGACCATTGCAGTCCACTACTTGTTGGAACAAACCTCAATGATGATGAATTCAATGATTTATAGATATTATTATATCTGCACCTGTACCTAGTATTGAATCTACAACAACTAAATTCTCGATCTTGGGGATATTAATGTAACTGGATTCTCGAGGTGTATATTTTTGAGTGGAAAATTGTCGTATCTACACAGCTAATAGAGTCATAGGTTATGTTCCAACAATGATGGCAAGTTATCAACTAAGAGACACACTGCGCATGCTCTTCCCCCCTTTTAGATTCTTTGTTTGACTGGCTGGTTTTTAAAAATAATGCTCGATTCTGTTTCAAATGGTAAAACCAACTAATCTAATTTAGAATCAAAAGAGTGGGGGAAGAGCATGCGCAGTCTGTTATTTAACTGGTAATAAACGCTTGTTGATTGTTGAACATACTTATAACCAATGCGAATATATTTATCTGTCATCATAGAATAAAGGTAAAATAAATGAGAAAGAGCTATCCAGTTAAGTTTGTTGAATTCAGTTACGAAAGTTTGTCACAGATATTATAACTATATTAATAGCAGATAATATAAAAGAAAAGAAAATCTATATATATATATAGATATATATATATATATATATATATATATATATATATATATATATATATATATATATATATATATATATATATATATATATATATATATAAGTTAAGGTCTGGAGTACGGCAGTATTAGGCTTAATACCATCTAGGATATGTAAACACCTCCAGATAGTATATAAGGAGGAACTAAGGATAAATAAAGGCAGTATATATTTGGAATCTGTGTAAGTTATTTCGCCACCTCATTTGTTCTTTTTTTTTATTCATTTTACGTGCTCGAATATAAGTGGTGCCGAAACCCGGGAGTGAGTTAGCAGTGTGACGGGAAGCCGAGTGCCGATTTCTTCTCGGTCTGTTATTGTTGTCTCAGAGCGGCCATTTTCTTTTTTTTTCCTTCTGAATAAGGAAATCTCTCAGTATGACGGAGAGTGTATTAAAACCAGCAGTGTTGAAAATACCGCAGGTATCGGAGGAACTACCCCCACTACCAGAGGAATCACTGGCATCGGCCCATGCAACGACTTTAGAATGGCTGAAAGTGTGGACAGCGACAGCGCAGGAACTTCGTAGGGCAATTTCAGATCTAGAAAGATTCGGAGGCGAAATTGGTGAGCTGAACCACTTCCTCAAGGGAGGGGATCGGCTGATGGCCCGTATCGAAGCGAAAAGGGCGGAGAGCCTGCTAGACCCGGGAGATGCGGAGGCACTAAGGGCCGCCCTCGTATGCAGAGTCAAACGGAGCGTACTCAACCTCATCCAGGCGGATGAAGAAACCCCGTGGGCTACCGTGAAGGAGAGACTCAAGAAGGCGTATGGAGGGGGTCGGTGGACCCCAGAAGAGGATATGTTCCAGATGTTCAGAGAGACGAGGAAACCCTACCAGTCGAACGGCCAGTATGCTGGCGTATTACTGGCCCGATACAACAAACTCACGGAGAAAATGCGAGAAACTATGAGCGCTGTAGAAGTAGAAGCCAGGATGGAGTTCCTATCAACAATTTGGAAGGTCCAGCTCGCTAAAGAAACGGGACGGAAAGAAGGACTGCCCAGGGATAAGACCTTCCTCGAATGCGCGCAGGTGGATGCATGCGCTAGGGGAGAAGAAGCTCGCAGTTGCGAAGTGGATGAACCCGGTTGGACAAGGACTTCTTATAGGCGACCAAGAGCTGTGACGTCGAACTGGAGACAGAAAGAGACGGCAGGTGTAAATAAAGAAAGACCATCAGGAGGTGAGAGAAGATAAGGACAACCCAGACCGCGAAACTTCAACAGAAAGGAAGAGAGAAAATGCCATGGGTGTGGCAAACAGGGACATCTGGTGGCGCAGTGCCCCCGGACACGATGCTTCGAGTGCGGAACAGAAGGGCACATAGCTAGACAGTGTCCGTATCTATACCGGAGAGGAGAAACTCGACCGGAACCTATGGAGGTCAACACCCAGAGGGTTCGGAGGAGCATCAGCCCATCCAGAGAGAGTGCATCCTCGGAAGAAGCAACGGAGACTATATATATATATATATATATATATATATATATATATATATAAGAGGCATTGTCCTGACTGACAGAATCAACGCAGAGCAAAAACTACTAATGATAGAAACCTGAAATTTGGAATTTAGATTTTAAACGCGATGTAGGTAACTTCTAAGAAAGGAATTTAAAAAATGTAACCCCTAAGGGGTTTAAATGGTGAAATTGTCGTTTAACTCTAACGGACACTTATTTTTGGCACTTCGAGAAAAAATATCTAATTTGGACTCATTTTAAAGATCTTGATACGACGAGTTTAACTCGAGAGCACTACGGGGCCATAGGGCCACGTTTTAAAGCCGAAAAATGAAGCGTTCAAGGCGAGTAAGCAATTTTTGGTTTCGGCGGTTTTAGTGAACTCTCTCCATTGCGCGCCTCCCTCTTTTCTACCGAGCCGGCAGCTTCCCCCTCCAACATTTCACCTACCGGAAGCTCCGATCCCTCTTCCCCTTCGCTCACTTCGTTTTTTTTTTAATTAATTTTGTTAACATATTACATTAAATCAACACCAAGATAATGATCACAGAATTGCTTTTAAAGGCTCGCGGGCAAAGCCGCGACGGGAATGCTAGTATAAATATAAATAGATAATATGAAAAAAAAATGAGATAATATATCTAAGCATAAATAAAAATGTTGCAATTATAAGGTTAGCATGTTTGTTTCTCTATTAACGTCACTTTATGCAGGTATGGCTAATCGGACGATGCTACAATGGGAGTCCAAAGTTTTCCTATCCAGATATAATTAGGATAGAGCTCTTTAACGGATACCTGATATGGTACATGTTCCGGACCTCCACTTTACGTTCCACACAAAGGACACAAAAAATCCATGGTTCACCTGGCGGGCTACAAACCTGCGACCCTCTGAAGTAGTTGGCTATACTAACCACTATACCAGAGGTGACCTCATAATCTTAGGATGTTTCAGAGGGGGAAATAGAAGATGTATTTGTAAGTTTAAGGTTTTATTATTTTCTGCAATAAATTGTAGGTCTAACTTTGTAACAATGATGAAGTCCTTGAAAAAGAAGAAATTAAGGGCTAGTAAAATAATGGCTCAATTAGTAACTTTCCTATGATTACTTTTATTGTGCTCCAGTACAAACAAAAAAAACCTTCTTTTTACTACACTAAACATGTTTTGTTATCACACGCTGCAATGTAGCGAGATCTGGCGGATGGTATCGTTGAAGAGAGAAGGTTGACACAGCCGGAAATGGCCCCACGATTTAACTTTATAGTTAATAGCTCTGCGGTAGAGATGCAGAAGACCTGGGTTCGATTCCCGAGCAGTGGCCAATCTTTTAACAAAATTATTTAAAAAACGT
Source organism: Aelia acuminata (assembly GCA_911387785.2). NCBI lineage: Eukaryota > Metazoa > Arthropoda > Insecta > Hemiptera > Pentatomidae > Aelia > Aelia acuminata. Next base: position 145,556,244 of record OU426982.1, on the reverse strand, counting down.
TTTAATTCCTTCGTCTATTTTGGCTTCGAAGATCGGTTAAAGCGGCCACATCGAAATTGCTTGAGAAAGATGGACTATATGCTTGCCTACTGCGAGTAACCTACTCTATAATCTGGTTAGTATTCTCTTGTTTACATTATACAGTAAGATGTATACATTAAGAGATAACTTTTAGAAAAATTAAAATTAAAGAAAGTGCAATATATTTTCTTCAAGAACATGGAATTATTAAAAAAAAAATGGGATTATTTTACCGTGATTTGAGGTAAGCCCTTTTCAGTTAAAAAGTGCCTGCCTTGATTAGCTTTGTTTGATCCCAGCTTTCGACTCCCGCTCGCTTCGCTCGCACTTCAGAGATAAATAAACCCCCAAACGGGTTCTTTTCAGTATAGATCGGGGCCACACGAAACGGCGCCATGTTGGCTTTGTCAAGAAGTAATGTCGAGTCAGTAGTACCGTTAATTTACTCTCTTTGTTTATAATATAAATTTTTTTTTCTTTTTTTACTTTCACTTACCTATATATGAAATATATAGTAAGTGGAAGTATTGCGATCGTGAAAAATTTCGACTTCCGGTTTTCAACGGAAATACACGTTTTGGGGTCCCCTGAGTCGAAATGACCAAGTCCCGCGAAATGGTCTGTGTGTGTGTGTGAACAGACTAGCTCAAAAACTATAAACCGTGCGATCATGAAATTGGGTATTTAGTGTAGGTATATGCCCGCGATGTGACAGCATAAATTTCATCAAAATTACTTAAAGGGAGGGGGTACTTTACTTAATAACTTTTTAGGTTTTTTTCGATTTTCTCAAAAACGGCTCTAACGATTTTGATTAAACTGAGTATTTGATGTACTAATATGCCCGAGATATGACTGTAAAAATTTCATCAAAATTGATTAACCGGAGGGGGGACATTACTTAATAAATTTTGTAACATTTTCACGTGTTTTTTTTTATTTACTCTTAATCGGCTTTAACGATTTTGATCAAACTGGGTATTTGATGTATGTACATGCCCGAGATATGACTGTTAAAATTTCATCAAAATTGATTAACCGGAGGGGGGACTTTACTTAATAAATTTTGTATCATTTTCACGTGTTTTTTTTATTTACTCAAAAACGGCTTTAAAGATTTTGATCAAACTGGGTATTTGATGTATGTATATACCCGAGATATTACTGTTAAAATTTCATCAAAATTGATTCACCGGAGGGGGGACTTTACTTAATAAATTTTGTATCATTTTCACGTGTTTTTTTTATTTACTCAAAAACGGCTTTAAAGATTTTGATCAAACTGAGTATTTGATGTATTTATATGCCCGAAATATGATTGTTAAAATTTCATCAAAATTGATTAACTGGAGGGGGCACTTTACTTAATAAATTTTGTATCATTTTCACGTGTTTTTTTTTATTTACTCAAAAACGGCTTTAACGATTAACAAAAATAAGATATGAATGTAGAAAAATGTGTGAATTTGGGAAATGATATTTAGCAAAACACGTCAATTTCTAATCTAAGTAAGTTGGTAAGTGAAAGTTGTGTGTTGCGCGCACGCACCAGATTTTTGTATATTACTTATTGTCAATATGTAAATAAATGTTCGTCTTCCTATCCTTAATCAATATATATTATAAAGCAAAGTGTACAATGTGCGTGCCGAAAAGGCTCAAAAACGACTCCACGTGGGATTAAGGAAGTTATGTCAGCGTGTTGCTATATTACCCCTAACGGAGAAGAAAGTTTCTATTTTTCTCTTAAGGGTGTAAAATTGAAGAGAAAAGGACTGGAATTTTAAGCCTCTCGCACCATGTAATTAGCTTACCTGAGATTGAGATACGAGTTTATGAATGAAAAAATTAGTTCGAGCTCCAGGCTACCAGGAAGCGCTAGGGTGCGTTTCACTCGATGTTTATTGTTCATTCATTCCGTTCAATTTGTAAAGGTTATGTATTTGTTCAGCTGTTTTTTTTTAATTACTAAAAAATCAAGCGAAAATAATTAGTTTCACCTTTTCTTTCAAAATAAAATAATGATTTTACATATCAATTAGAAAATCGACTGGATACCTTACAAAATTAATTTTCTCATAAGAAGGTTAATTGATTAACACATTATATTTAATCAATATATAACATATACTTAAGTAAATTTAATGCAATATGAGTGAACATTTTTGAGTAGTACAGTGAGCGAATAAAAACAGACATAAAACAAAAAAGGAGAGCTGAATTGATTGATTATAAATCGAAAATAAAATGTTTGAAGTGTTCTTATTGTATGTAATTATGAAAAATGGTTTGATTACTATGTATGATGAGCATTCCAGTTGACAAAGTGACTAACTCCAATTACAGCATTTTTTCAATAAGATTTTATCACCCCTCATAGTTCAGGATAAAAAGAAATATGATGAAAAATTTGTGCTCTCATGATATTTACGTTTTCACTTTGTAATAGTAGATGCAGTGTCCGGCCAAATTACGGGGTGGGGGGGATATCTTAAGGGAGATTGAACTGGAAGAAAGGTATTAAAAAAAGTTTCTATGAATCTTCGGTAGTTTCTAAACTTCTGGATCTAATAGGTTCATCACAGTAGTCGGCGCTTAATTTGTAATCGAAATATAGTTTTTTAACTAATAGATTTTTCAACCATAATCTAATAACTTATTATCTGCTGACTGCTTGGAATGGGCTTATAGAATTCAGAATCACAGAAACCATCAAAAACGATGCATGACTCGACAAAGTTGCAGCAAAATTAATAGTTCATTCACCATTTTCCCCTTTAAAGTATATAGGGTTCTTTATTTGAGCGGACTCTGCAGATATCGAATCTTAATATTGATACCATGTTAAAAGTTTCAAGAAAGTGCTAATTTTGTTCTATATTTCATTTAATTTTAAAGTTTTTCTGTTATTAAAACTACCCTACCACACAACTACCGGAGCGAAGCCGGGCACCCTAGCTAGTATGTAAATAAAAACCTTTTTTGTATAGCGTTATTTATTTATAACAAAATGGGCTCTTCAGCCACTTGGGTCATTTTAGCCCCATAGAACATTATGTAACGAGTAAGGACTGTAAGCAGCCAGTACCACCCACTGTAACTGATTCACCAGCTGATCTCTCTAAGTTAGTTAGTGGGTTGAATAGCCTTATTCAGCCCCTGTTTAGAATCCTCCAACAACTGTCACAGGTTATCCAAACATTATGCCCTAGCATGCCAATATGGCCGTTAACACCTATAGAAGACTAAAAGGGAGCTGGTTAACTCCCTGCCTAAGTGCAAATCACGACAGGAAGAGATGCCGCTGGATATCACCCTATCACCTTCCTCATTGGCTCCGACCTCTTTGGAGCTTGATGTTAGATGGAGCGGTGAACAGTAGGCAAGGTAATGGCTGGTTAGTCTATTGCTATATGTATGGTATGACTTACGGAGTGGTTATTTTCTTTTTGACGCAATGGGGTGAATTTAGCTGGGTGAAGAACTATTGATTACTGGAATTGTCACACTATTACGAACTGTACGCCGTGGTCCATTCGATGCTGACTAAATAAATTTGGAAAAATATAGAGAGAAAGCATGTGTGTGTTGCACCAGTGATTTTCCCCGGGAATACTAATGCAAATCGATAATTGGATTAAGTGCGCCGAAACAGTTTGCAATTTAACTATCGATTCGCAAACTATTAGCGGTAAATTGTGCAATAGTGTTAGGTTACAATCTACCTTGCAGGTAGCCAATTTTGTAGCTGTAGCTACAGACTTGTAGAATAGAGTGGGTTGTTCGATGATCAGATAATCGATTTTCCAAAGCAATGTCGGTACAGATACTGAAGACTGGCTCCTGGGCATGGCCTGTTTTGAGAGGTTATGTGACCGTCATGTTATCGAAGTCCCATCGCGTTTTCTTCTGTTAAAAAGGGCCTTAATTAGCTTTAATAGATTCCAGCTTTCGACTCCCTCTCGCTTCGCTCGCTCTTCAGAGATTAATAAACACCCAAAAAGGTCCTTTTCAGTGGAGATCGGGCCTTACTTTTGAAGGGAGCCTTAGTGAGTGGCGCTGAAGCCACTGTTCCGTACGGTTAATAGATATACGGTCGAAGCATTCTATTTAGAGTTGGGGTGGTTTCAAGTATCGTTGCAGACCTCTACTATTTAACCGTAATTTCTTTAGTCGCAAAATATATTGTCACTGCCTACTAAGTTGTCATGTTTCATGAAGAATAAACAAATAACACATTTTTGTCATAGGGTCTGCTAGTTTATTGTTCTACGTGAAGAAGTTAGACTAATATATTTAACTGGTCTACTGTGACGTCACAGGTTAGAGCTTATTTTTTATTGGCTAGCGCTGTTATGCTTCCACCGTATATCTATTAAGGTCTGGCCACACATGTCCGCACCGTAGCAATAATACAGGTTATGTTCATAATATTTTTAATTTAACTTACATATTACCTTTAGTTATGGCTAAAGTGGCCTGTGTCTGATATGTGTGGTTTGAACTTTAGGCATAACTAAAGGTAATATGTAAGTTAAATTAAAAATATTCTGAACATAACCTGTATTATTGCTCCGGTGCGGACATGTGTGGCCAGACCCTTAACCGTGACTGTTCCGTACATGTACCGCAATTTCTATCTATAACCGATAACTACCGTACAATGTTTTAATTTTTTTTGTAATAAATTGAAACATTTATTAAAAACAACACTTGGGATACAATGCCCCTTGATACTAATATTAAGGTACAAATTTAGAGATGGAAAATGACCGATTGTGATGATTTTAAGATTCTCAGGATGGTGGATCATCAGGAATTTGTCAAAAACTGTTTCTTTACATTTTATTAAAAATGTGAGTCACCTATCCCTGTTGAAAGTCCACTTATTTGGGTAGAAAAGTATGCTTTAAATTTACAGAAATAGTTTGAAACTGAAATTCTTGATAATCAACCATCTTCAAGGAATCTTAAAGATGTTGTTTTGTTTGTTACTTCCACTTACCTATATATGAAATATATAGTAAGGAAAGTATTGCAATCGTGAAAATTTTCGACTTCCGGTTTTCAAGAGAAATACACGTTTTGGGGTCCCCAGAGTCCAATTAACCAAGTCTCGCGAAATAGTCTGTGTGTGTGTGTGTGTACGTGAACAGACTAGCTCATAAACTATAAACCGCACACACCTGAAATTGGGTATTTAGTGTATGTATATGCCCGCGATGTGACAGCAAAAAAATCATCAAAATTGGTCAAACGGAGGGGGTACTTTATTTAAAGAATTTTGTCTAATTTTTAGGGTTTTTTCGATTTTCTCAAAAACGGCTATAACGATTTTATTAAACTCGCTATTCGGTGTATCTATATGCCCGCGATGCGACAGTAAAAATTTCATCAAAATTGATTAATTGGAGGGGGCACTTTACTTAATAAATGTTGTCCCATTTTCACGTGTTTTTTTTTTATTTACTCAAAAACGGATTTAACGATTTTAATCAAAATTGGTATTTGATGTATGTATATGACCGTGATGCGACAGCCGCAATTTCATCAAAATTGGATAAACGGAGGGGGCACTTTACTTAATAACTATTGTCTCATTATCACGTGTTTTTTTTTTTTTTTTTTGTTTACTCAAAAACGGCTTTAACGATTTTGACCAAACTCGGTATCTTGTGTATGTATATGCCCGCGATGTGACAGTAAAAATTTCATAAAAATTGATCAATTGGAGGGGGCACTTTAGTTGATAAATGTTGTCCCATTTTCACGTGTTTTTTTTTTTTTTTTTTACTTAAAAACGGCTTTAACGATTTGGTCAAACTTCATATTTGGTGTATGTATATGCCTGCGATGTGACAGTAAAAATTTCATCAAAATTGATGAATTGGAGGGGGAACTTTACTTAATAAATGTGTTCCCATTTTCACGTGTTTTTTTTATTTACTCAAAAACGGCTTTAACGATTTTGATTAAACTGGGTATTTGATGTACGTATATGCCCGCGTTGCGACAGCCGAAATTTCATCAATATTGGTCAATCGGATATTCAAATATAAGTATGTAAATGTGGAAAAATGTGTGAAGTTGAGGAATGGCGTTAACATATTATCGAAACATATCAATTTCTAATCTAAGTAAGTTCGTAAGTAAAAGTTGTGTGTTGCGTGCATCGCACCAGATTTTTTTTTTTATACAACCATTGCCTCACATATAAGAATAAAAAGTTTATGATATAAGCTGCAAAGCTCCATGCAACATCCTGCAATGGTGGAGAAGAATGGTTGAGGTAAGAAACACGAATGGAATACAAAACGTTTTGTATGCAATGTTCCCATTTCCAAGTCAAATGGAACCTCTTTTAAAAGGGTGAATTGGAATTACTAACATCACGGTTGGCCATGGAAAGCCATTTTAGGGTTTTCATATCCACACCTATATCACGAAAAAATGTATTGCATAAGAATTACCATAATGAGGGGTGAAACAAAAGCAAGGTAGTGACAAATTATAATAAATCATTTATTCTTATAAGGTAATCTCATATTAATTTTTTATATTAAACTTAAAATCCGATTTATTTTTCATTCACTGATAAGATTCAGAATATTGATGGATAAAATTAAGTCTGAATTTGGTTAATTATTTTTAATTTTGAACTTGTTAGATACGAGGATATTATCTAGGCCACCCAAAAACATCGATATTTGAGATTTTTTGATTATGTTTTAAAAATTTAAGCGTGGAAATGCATGAGGGTATAAGTGCTTTAGGAAATTTTAACAGAAATGATGTGACTTATACCCTGTAGGCTGAACTACGTTCAGTGCTTACACCCATGCCATCTTTCATACGTTCAATGAACTCTTTTCTAACAACAAAACGAGGTTGAAGAGGCTGATGAATTGCTTCATTAGATTCATCTTCGGTGTCCCCAGGCGCTCCCACGTCTCAAGCTGCTATACTGAATTGAAGGGGCTCTACCCAGTTTTTCGGCGGCAATATTTCCTTGGTGTATACCTCTTCCAAACGTTTAAGAAGCCTCCGTATATCCTGAATTTATTTATACCCTGTTCCTCCATACATTCTCTAAATACCAGATCTTAAACCTATACATCCCTTCCTACCGAACTGCCTCCTTTACAAAATCACTTACCATCCGTAGTGTCTCCTTTTGGAACTCCTTACCTGTTTCCATCCGTAAAAATTCATCCCTCACATCTTTTAAAACCCAATTATATCTCCATTTCCTTAATCTTTAAAGTTTAAGTTCAAGTTTAAAGGAACGGTAGATAACTGGCCAATGATATAGGTAGCACAGCTCCTGGATGTTACTCCGACTCCAGAAGCAGAGGTACTAGCTATTAGTTTCGGATTCGAGGAATAGGCTAATTGCGATAACGCCATAAGGTAGCTAAGGAAATCAGATTGTTGGATTAATGAAAAAGAGATTTAAACATTTTCCCCGTTTAGAAGGAAGAATAATACAATGCTTCCGTTGGAAGAAAAAATATCCTTAACTGCATGATAGGAGGATTGTCGTCATATTTTTACCTGATGATGGTATGAGAAAATTCAATCCTTCGGAGTTTTTATAATGGCAAATTAATAACAATGAGCTGTTTTTTTATCACCTAATTATTTTGTATTATCGCATTTAATACCTTAGGAAAATGTTCAATACGCTTCTAGTTCTTCCTTCAAGCTTATAAAAGTGTATAAGAGCATTATTAGCTCATATATTGAGATTTTCGTTTTTCAATTTATTAAAGCAATTAACTAAAATACAGTTTAATAATTAATTTCATTTTAGGTCACTGATGACGTTAGTGAGGTCATTACCTTAATGTTAGACTTGAGGGATGTTAAAACAAAGCTTGTTGCTCTATGCTTTGTTTCAGTAACCTAGGTAACAGCCAGCTCATAGCTGATATCATGTTTTTATGTATTTAGTTTATTGAACATTTAGTTTACATTTTTGAGAAGCGAAATTTATTTATTACTACAGTCCTACATAATGAGTTGAGAACTGATCCAACTAGAAATGTCTACTCTAGTCATTTAGTGATAATGTTGTTCAATTTTGGATCCATTTATTTGTATTTTTATTTTCGTATAAGAGCTATAGTTAAATGGTTTTTAAGAAAAACAACAAACTTATGTGAACTACAAAGGATTTGCTATGGGAAACCTGCTGGTTTTGTGCGAACAGATGGTGTCGAGTATTCATTATTTCATTCACATATTCCAGAAATTCAATTGATGGTTAAAACCTTGAACGGTATTGCTGAAAGAAGAAGATTTTCTGGAAGAAATCAGAAAATTGTTTTGGAACAGTCAGTGAAAACTATACTAATCGTTAAGCAAATTAAACCGAGTATCCATAAGCAGTTCATAGTAAATCTAACTAGATGTTTCGAACATATTTGGGGTTATCAACAACTTTTTCATGAAGTTGAAAGCCTTCGACTCACTACTTTTGATCCAACGAACGATGACCATGAAGACAAGCTCCAGAGGTTGTGGCAAGCCATTATGCCAGATATTCCGTTAGAAACCAGAATAACTAAACAATGGCAAGACATAGGATTCCAGGGAGATGACCCAAAGACTGATTTTAGAGGTATGGGTATGTTAGGTTTAGAAAATCTTTTATATTTTGCTGAGGAGTTCACCAATGCTGCTCGACACGTTCATCTACATTCTATTCATCCAAAATATGGTTATGCTTTTGCTATTGTTGGAATAAATCTGACTAGTATGGTATATAATCTTTTAAAGGATGGGTCGGCTAAAACGCACATTTACAATTCTTGTAAAAGTTTACCATCCATGCGGGCTTTTCACCAATTGTATTCCTGTTTATTTTATGAATTTGACAAGTTTTGGATAGAATCTAAACCAAGAGATGTCATGGAATTCAGTTCTATAAGAAATCAGTTTGAAACTAATATAAGAGATGCCTTGACCAATCCTAGCACTGTTTTTCAGATAAATTTTGTAGTGGATACAGTGTGATTTTAAATTTACAATACTGGCTCTTAGCTAATAACTGATAAATCTGATCATAAAATAGATCTTATGCACATATTATTGTACTTATGTTTAAACTTCATAAATTTTTAGTAGACAATGCAATGTGTTCATTTTTTGTGATATTTTTTAAGTGTTTATTTGAATACATAGATTTATGTAAATCTGAATTATTTAATTTATTGGAAATTATAGTTCTTTATAATAAATTATTGAAAACAATTTGATTTTAATTTTTCATAAATATTAAACTAATTCAACAAAATGGTCATATTTATGATTTTAGGAGTTAATTGTGATTTTTATTTATTCTTTTCATTTTTTTTTCTAATTAGAGTAACCCTGTAACGAGTGCATTTATTTCTAAGTGCGCCATCTTGCGACATAACACCTATTTAATTACATATTTAAAATCTATAAATAACATAATATTTTATCAAGAAAAATAAATACAAACAAAGTGAAGAATGATGAAAATACCTATTAAATGTAAATAAAGTAGGAAAAATGTAAAATAAGGAAATAAGAAAAATAGAGATGAGAGATGGTCAACTGTTCTTCAATTGCGATAGGTTAAATAATGGTCAGGATTTTCAGTTTATAATGATATTTATTATGGTAAGCCAACGTTTCGATCCAGCTTGTGGATCTTCATCAGGGCTAAAAGAAAACAAATATATGAGTATCTATGCTAGAGGGTGACAATGAATGGATACATTACAGAACTGATAATAATATAAAAGATGGTGTATACATGAATATTAAAATAAGAGGCTGGTTAACAAGATAAAATAGAATATGATATTTACCTACTGAGTCCAGGTGGATACTAAGACTAAAGGTAAAAATAAGGTGAGAGGTAGTGGTAGGGGGTAGGTTTGCCGACTTCAAAGGTTTATGGCGGGGAAATCCAACGCTTTTGAAGTGAAGGTACATGACAACTGAGTGAACAAAATATTTAAAAACTAACAAAATATAAGGTACAGTATACAAATAGTTGTGTCTGGACTGAATAATAACATAAAAATGAGATAATACATAATTTTTTTTTTTTTTGTTCGGTACCCCTACCTGGCCATGTGTGGCATACGGGGGGTTACTCTAGAGGTGTAACCAACCTATTCTAACCATGGTGGGAGGTTCGAGATTTATTCCGTGGGGCCTCCACGAAATAAAAGTCAACCCTCCCAGGGCGGATTCGAACCGCCGCCGTTCGGCTCGAGCGTGCAACAGCGGGTCGCGCTCCTACACGCTCGGCTATCCCGGCCCGAGATAATACATAATGTAACAATGCATACAAATTTGGAAAATATATAGAAAGAAGTATACAATACAAAAAATAATAAAAGTATAAGAGGTACAGAGATAATTGCAGGTACCTATGAAATCAAAACTAGGATTTGAGGATGCGGAAGATGTTAGAATAAGTGGATGAAATTATCTCTTTATCTGTTTTGTGATTTACCGGGTTATTAGTTTCTAGATGGATGAAAATGGATTCTGAGAGGAGACGTTTGTCGTGGTTAGATACAGTTGCTAATATGGAGGGGTTCTCAAAGTCGAAGGAATGGTTGTGGGCAATGGCATGTTCTGCTAATTTAGATGTAGACGAATTTCGCGTGGAAATACTGTATTTATGTTGATAAATACGTTTTTTTAAATAATTTTTGGTTTCACCTATATAGCAACTGTTGCAATTAAGCGTGGAGCACTGGATACGATAAACTACATTACACTTGTCTAGGAGAGGTACAGGGTCTTTGAGTTTTGTATAAAGATTTTTTTTTTTTTTTTTTTTTTTTTTTTTTTTTATTCATTAAAAAATATGTAGACGACCTCCTATTGGTTCTCAATCCTAACTCTATCACTGATATTCTCGCCGCCTTTAACTCCTACCATCCACGCCTCCGTTTCACTATAGAATTGGAAACCAATTGTACCCTTCCATTCCTAGATATTTCCATTACCAGAAACCCGGACCATTCTATATCCACTAATTGGTACACCAAACCCACTTATTCTGGCCGACTCCTTAACTATTTTTCCCAACATCCACATCACCAAAAGATCAACGTCGCAAAAAACCTCATCCACCGTAGCCTGAACTTGTCCGATCCACAATTTCATTGTCATAACAAAATCCGCCTGAAAAATATCTTACAATCTAACGATTTTCCTGAGCATTTAATAAAAACCCTTATTAATAACGATGCTAAAACTCAAAATCTCTCTAACAACTCTTCACAACCTCCGATTTCTACTTTCCAATACAGATCTATCCCATATATCCCCATTCTCTCAAACAAAATTAAAAAATCCTTCTCATCGAGTTTCCCACACATGCGCCTAGTATTAAAAAATAACAATAAATTAAAAAATCTTTATACAAAACTCAAAGACCCTGTACCTCTCCTAGACAAGTGTAATGTAGTTTATCGTATCCAGTGCTCCACGCTTAATTGCAACAGTTGCTATATAGGTGAAACCAAAAATTATTTAAAAAAACGTATTTATCAACATAAATACAGTATTTCCACGCGTAATTCGTCTACATCTAAATTAGCAGAACATGCCATTGCCCACAACCATTCCTTCGACTTTGAGAACCCCTCCATATTAGCAACTGTATCTAACCACGACAAACGTCTCCTCTCAGAATCCATTTTCATCCATCTAGAAACTAATAACCCGGTAAATCACAAAACAGATAAAGAGATAATTTCATCCACTTATTCTAACATCTTCCGCATCCTCAAATCCTAGTTTTGATTACATAGGTACCTGCAATTATCTCTGTACCTCTTATACTTTTATTATTTTTTGTATTGTATACTTCTTTCTATATATTTTCCAAATTTGTATGCATTGTTACATTATGTATTATCTCATTTTTATGTTATTATTCAGTCCAGACACAACTATTTGTATACTGTACCTTATATTTTGTTAGTTTTTAAATATTTTGTTCACTCAGTTGTCATGTACCTTCACTTCAAAAGCGTTGGATTTCCCCGCCATAAACCTTTGAAGTCGGCAAACCTACCCCCTACCACTACCTCTCACCTTATTTTTACCTTTAGTCTTAGTATCCACCTGGACTCAGTAGGTAAATATCATATTCTATTTTATCTTGTTAACCAGCCTCTTATTTTAATATTCATGTATACACCATCTTTTATATTATTATCAGTTCTGTAATGTATCCATTCATTGTCACCCTCTAGCATAGATACTCATATATTTGTTTTCTTTTAGCCCTGATGAAGATCCACAAGCTGGATCGAAACGTTGGCTTACCATAATAAATATCATTATAAACTGAAAATCCTGACCATTATTTAACCTATCGAAATAAGAAAAACATATAAAAAAAAATTTATAAAGAAAAGATTTGGAAGAATTGAAACTTGATAAGTCATCTTTATTATCTTGCAATTTTATGGTTAAAAGAATTAAGGTTTAACAACAAGAATGGAGTGGAAATTTCAACAATAAATCATTTGTATTATGCTTATAACTAATAATTAACAAGTAGCTGAATAACGTAACATGAAACTAAATAAAATATACATGGACCAATATAAATATGTACGCTCTAATACATACAGTGGGGGAAAAAAGTATTTGCACACCCAGTTTTTTCTTGATAAAATGAATTGAAAATTAAAAAGAATTCTTTGGAGTTTACCCAATAAAAAGTACAACTAAAACTTGTAAAAAAATATATATATTCATTTAAAAGCTTTGATGACAGTAAAAAAAATAAATAAAGATAAATTAAAGACACGGAAAAAAGTATTTGCACTCAGTAAATCAGTACAAAGGTTTGTTGCTTCACTTGTTGTTGTTTACTCCCTAGAGTATAATCCTATTCTTTCCTATCAGTCTTCTAAAATATTTCAATCCTGGAAGATCTGGATATTTTAACAGCTCAAAAATGCCGAAAACAAGTGAATTGAGTGCTGCCACTCGCGAAAAATTGATTTTATTGCGGAACCAACAAAAATCTTACCGTGAAATATCAGATTTCTTGGGTCTTAATTTTTCTACGGTAAGATATATGATTAAGAGATATGAAGAAAGAGGTTCAACAGCAAATAACCGCCGCAAGGGTCGTCCCAGGAAACTAAGTGAAAGAATGGAGAGAAAAATCACAATTGAAGCTCTGAAAAATCCGACTATAAGTGCAGGTGCCCTGGCTAATATGGTCGAATCAACTTCTGGTGTGTATGTAAATATGAGAACGATAAGGAATGTTTTAAATTCCAAAGGTCTTCATGGCAGGGTCCCGAGGAAGAAACCTTACATTAGTGAGACCAATCGCAAAAAAAGACTTTCCTTTGCAAAAGAATACATTAACAAACCCATCAGTTTTTGGGAAAATGTGCTATTCTCTGATGAAAGTAAGTTTAATTTGTTTGGATCTGACGGACGAAAGACCATTTGGCGTAGGAGAAATGAGGAAGTGAAAAAGCAAAACGTTAAGGTTACTATGAAACATGGGGGTGGAAGCGTAATGGTTTGGGGGTGTGTAGCCTATAATGGAGTTGGGAATCTTGTACCTATTGAAGGGATTTTAAATGCAGAAGGGTACGTGAGAATTTTGCGCAGCAACCTCTTAGCAAGCGCAGCTAAATTAGGAATCCAGCATCGGTTTATTTTCCAGCAGGACAATGATCCGAAACATACATCCATAAAACTAAAGAATGGCTGATATTCAATGTTCGACAACAACTCCACACCCCTCCACAGTCACCAGACTTGAATATAATTGAAAATTTATGGCACGTGTTAGACCAAAATATTCGGAAACACCAGATAACCGGAAGGGAACACCTCAAGAGTCTTTTAGTACAAGAATGGGAACAGATCAATCCAGATTTAATTAAAAACCTTGTACAGTCAATGCCTAGACGTTTACAAGGCGTAATTGATGCTAACGGACTCCATACAAAATATTAAATATAAAGAAAAAGTGTGGTGTGCAAATACTTTTTTCCTGAAATTTTTGAAAGATTTAAGTTTTATTTAACTAAGCAAGAAGTTTTTTTAAAAAAATATATATGTATTTATTCAGTTTTAAATATACTTTCATTTATTAAGTTACAGGATTTTTTTATTACCTACATTCATTATTTAATAAGAAAAAACTTGGTGTGCGAATACTTTTTTCCCCCACTGTATGTAAAAGAAAACATTTACGCACTCCTATACATGTACATTATTACTCCACTGATTGTGTCTTGTCGAATACAATTGGGAAAGCCGTATCCCTTGCCACAGTTTATCTGGTTCATCTGCTTGATTGTTCCGTAGCAACCTAGAGTGTGTGCTTTTACCAATTTAAAGGAAATTAGCCTTGCCTGTAGCAAGAGCAAAATATTTATTGTTTGTTATAATGTAAATCTAATCAATTTAATTTCATACATTTCAAGTTAATATAATGAAAAATTTCATAATAAAGTTATAGGTGTCATTTAACCCCAAATGCTTAATAGCATACTTTCAGGGTAAATATGAAACTGTTAATATATTCCATTAGCTTCCTTTCTTCAATTTGTAATCTCTAAGGCTATTTCGCTTGAGCTCAGTCATGAAGATAAAAAAAAAAATCACATATGGGTTTATGATATTTGATAGTCAAATATGTTTAATTTTATTTTATTTTTTTTTTTTTTGTGTGATATGTTTCAATCCTTAAATTCAGTATAATTATACAGTGATTGAGAGGAAAAATATAATATGGCTTATAAATCTAAGTTTGAGTTTCCATAGAATACTTAAAACAAGGTTTAAAAAAAAATTGACCACATTTATTGAAAACATTTTATTTAATAAACAAAAAGATTTAACAAGAATATACCTTAAAACGAATACAAGTAATCAACAATAAATAATCAGCTGTAGCTAAAGTTGTAACTATAGCTATAGCTACTGGTAGAAGATTATGAATATTGGTTCGATGGCCGAGAACCCAACAAAATTTCCAAGATTATGTTTCAATAACAAATAGAAAAAATGTAACCTTGGAAATCATGAATGGACCAACAGGAAGAGGATATTGTAAGAGTTGGGGAGATAAATATATTTATACAATATACACATTAGCAAAAACAAAATTACTTAGAACAGAGAATATTTCAAAAATTTTACATGACAACTTCAGGAATATCCATTATAATGTTTCACGAGTGAATATTTAAAAATAAAATGCAATAACGCAAGTCCAGTTCATAATGTGAACTTTTATTACATCTATCATTGGAAAGAAAAGTTATTGATAAAAGTTAATGCTCATTCTTTGGAAATAAAATTCAAATGAAATGAGACACCAACTGTCTAGTTGGTCAATTTATTCCTAGAAAATAGGCAGAAATCAATTTTGAACTTCTTTATAGGATATCCAATAAATGTTTAAGTCACTAAGTTAATATATCATTAAGTATCCATCCTAATTATGAAACAAACAAATAAATTACTCATCTACAATTTAGTTCAGTAGAAATATAATGAAAACAACACATAATTTTTCTGAAATTGTAATAATTTTCTTGTGAAAATTTAATCCAATTCAAATAAATGTATAAGAAAACAAATTCACCTTTTAATTTTTATGTTACGGTTTTTTTAAACCGTATATATATATATATATATATATATATTGTTTCAGGCTTCCATGGTCTGAATCCATTATATGCATTTCTTCTTCAGGGTTTGACCATGTAACAGGTTTTTCCACTGCCAAGCTTTCACCCATCTTGCTGTGGGCTTCTTCATGGCCAATACAAGAATGGGAGTGGAGAAGGGGATCAGTAACAAGAATCCAAAACCAACAACCATCACCCTGAAGAAAATGAAACAGAAAAGAAGCCCACAGTCATCCCCTACGTAAAAGGTACCTCGGAAAAAATAGCCAGAACACTTACAAAAAACAACATCAAAACAATTTTCACCACAGACAGGAAAATTGGACAGATCCTGCCCAATCCAAAGGACAATCTTTGACTCAACAAACCTGGACTTTACAGTATCCCTTGCTTGTGCGGTAAACAATATATAGGACAGACAGGAAGAAACATTATCACATGACTGAAAGAAAACATTTAAGATAATACAAAGCAGTTAAGAAAATACAAACAGACAAATCAGCCGTAGCAGAACACTTTCACAATACACAACACACTATAGCCTTCGAAGACACCAAAGCCATAGTTAGGATTGACAACTACCACGACAGATCCATCAGGGAGGCTATAGAAATTATAATTGTAATAAAACAACCAAATTGTAGTAAAACAACCAAATAATATAAACAAAGAAGACGGATAGACTTATCAAAAACTGGTACCCTGCACTAAAAAACATTAGATAACACAGCATATCTCAGAGAGCTGATGACATCCCCCCTCCCTTCCACCTGACCACGCCCTCTCAGGCGCTAGCCAATGGGAACACAGACTTCGACGGAAGATTATAAGTTACTGATCCCCTTCTCCACTCTCATTCTTGTATTGGCCCTGAAGAAGCCCACAGCAAGATGGGTGGAAGCTTGGCAGTGGAAAAACCTGTTACATGGTCAAATGAATGCGAAGAAGAAATGTATATATATTATACGTTAATATATGTTAACATATTCTTTAACACGTTGAGCGCCAGGGAAAAGATGATGTACTTTTGCCTGGGGCCAAAGCAATTTTTCCTAATTTATAACTTTAATATGATTAGAATGATACAAAAATTGCAAAAGAAATAAATAAAAAGTTTAATTTTGGCAATTAAACAATAATTTTGTGAGCGGTACGTATGTACCGCCCGGCCCCAGGGTAAAGCCCGCTACCTATAGTAGTACGGGGGCTGCCCGGTTATGACCGCGACGTCAACCCTTGTCCCCTTAAAATATGTTATTTTAATAAATAAGATATTTTGTTTTGTAAAAAAATAAATAAAATTAATTTATTTTATTTATTTATTTATTTATAGCCCCCAAATTAAAAAAAAAAAAAAAAAAAAAAAAAAACATTTGGGCCAATTGCATTGGCGAATTGTTTGGGGCCGGAGCGGTCCAATATGCCTTGAAATCACGCTCGGCAGGCGGTCCCCTGGCCCAGAACAATCTTTTAGCTGGCGGGAGCGGGCGGTACCTGGGGACCGCCTCGGCCCCAGCCAATAGTCCAACAGCGGTACGATCGTACCGCTTGGCGCTCAACGTGTTAACCAGATATATTAATAAAGTAATTAACGTCTCATGAGCATCTTTCCAAGCAGACATAGCTTATTTGAAGAAGCGAACTTTTAAAGAAATATGTATTAGTTTTATCCAACAATTTATGTTTTCATTTATACGGATGTTAGATCTTTTTTAACCATTGGTCCCGTGTTTATAAGGAAGACATTATGGGTGAATTTCATATATTTCCTATTGTTCAGTAAGATGGTATTTCCTTAAAATACTCAAACCAATTACCATTACTCATTATTATAATATGGATAGTCTGTCCATTAAGTAAAAAAATTATTTCCTGAAACCATCAATAAAGAGATTAATTAGTAAATACAAAAAAAATCCAAGGAACAAGAGTACTGTGATCCTCAGAAATACGGTCCATAGGGCAAGGGACAAATATAAGATGAGAAGATGGTGGTTCTCTTAAGCTCCGAAGTTAACAGCGTTGAGGCTGAATGTGTACTGTATTTATCAAGTTGCACGAATACCAACGACTTACAACTTGAACTTTTGACTGATTGTCATGTCAAAATGTCTAAACCATAGTGTAACCATGTTCTACACCTATGATCATGGCTTTTAAAATAAAGAGATTTATTAAATATTTGGGATGGGCCTCAGCTGGGAGTGGAACATGGGTCCCCACGTAACATGAGTAGTTTGCTACATACTGCACCACCAGAGTTGTATCCAAGCCGAGTCCATCTCTTCAATGATCCCCTTCATCCGATCTCAGTTATATTTTCGCGAATTTATATCGGGATGGACTATTCACCAAATAGCAGGATCTATGGACATTTCGTCAATTTTTCATATTTATAAAAATCTGGAGAAGATCAATGAAGAGAGGGAATTGACTTGACTTGGATATGACCTCAGAGGTTCACAGGCAGCGTATCGTGTATGTTACAGGTGAGACTAGGGTTCACTTCCCGGCCAGGGCACATCTTTTGTTTTCAAAAACAAAATATTTAAAATCATTCAAAATTTATAATATGTGGTTACCCACAAGAAAATAGTTAAATTAATATATTACATTTTTTTTTATGCAGATTTAAGTTCATTTTCTAATGTTAGATTATTATTGTCTGTTATTCAATTCTACTAATATTTTGCTTACAATATGCATATATTTTGTATATTGGCAAAGGTGTCAGGCATGCCTGAATCTCCCCCGTCTATGTGAACTCTTTCAAATTTCAAAAACACAAAATTAGTTTAGGCTTCATTCAAAGAGACCTCGGTGCTGTAGGTAGAAAAATTAAAGATATCACATTGAAACTCAATTGAGAACTTTTATCCATTACCTCTTCAAAACTACAGTAAAAATTACTTTATTATGAGTGCAAATCACATTATTGCACTGCAATTAAACCAAAAATATGAAAAATACATAACTTAATAATGGAACCTTATGTCGGAAAAATACAAAAAGTTAAAATCAATATGGAATTCATATTGTTTTCAAAATCTATATACCCTGATTGCAAAATAATGGACAATTGATATAAAAAACCCCTGCCTTTTAAACTTTATGAAGACTAACATAACTTCACCAAGAGAAAATTTCTTATTGCATTTATGCTTTGCGTTGATAAAATTTAATTCTTTGATACTGAAGTAACCAATATTGATAAATTAAAAAAGTAATCAATGGCATCAACAACCAAGGTCTTTTTAAGTTTTTGTTTTACGTGATTGACATACTATGTAGTATATCAAAGAATATAAATTTGATTATACTACAATGTTACGAAATTAAAAAATAAATATACTATTTTTTCTTTTCCTAATAATATTTCTTTGGATAATTCTTGATATCCTGTTATTTGTCTTTTGTTTCTGGTGATTAACACCCAACTATATATATATATATATATATTATATTATGATATTTTTATTATCTTATGTGCGATGTTTCGGGCCCTCTGTCCATAATCAAGCACCTTAAAATTTCTAAATCGAACATTGCATTAAACTGCACAGTACAGTTCACAAGAATCCAGTGGATGATATGATTTTTGGACACACTGTCAGTTGTGACTTGAGCGCGAGGGCATCGAGTTGGCGATTCAAGTTTGAAAATTTAAGTTAGCAAGAACTAACTAGAGCTCGCATTGACAAAGTTGGTCGCGGTAGTCAGGGGAGTGGGGAAAGCCCCACCCGCCTCTCCCCCACATAATAAAGACTTTTTGAATATTTACCTTCGCAAGAGGTAATTAGCGAGGAAAAAAAAAACCCATAGTAATTAGTTAATGAAAATTTACTTGTGCGAGAGCTAACTTGAGCGCGAGGGCATCGAGTTGGCGATAGTGGTGGTTCCTGGTGGGGTCGGAGAAAACCCTCCCCCTTCCCTAATACCAGGTCTGCAAGTTTAAAATGTCGTTTTAATTCCAATAGAATGCGCTCTTAGCCTATTGAAGGATTTACTTATCTCTAAACGCTATTTTGTTTGTTAGTCATTTGTTTACAAAAGTCAGTTGTTTTTAAGTCGTTTACGTGGACGTATCATACCTTTCTTTGGTGTTAAAAATGTCTAATTTTAAGCCAAATAAAGAGCATTTGCGGCATGTCATGATTTTCTTATTCAATCAAAAGAAAAAGGCATCTGAATGTCATCGAATTCTTGTTGAGACTTATGGCGATCTTGCTCCAACCTTCAAGACATGTGAACGTTGGTTTCAAAGTTTCAAACGTGGTGATTTTGATGTTACTGATAAAAAACGAGAAAATCGACCAAAAAAGTTTGAGGACGTCGAATTGCTTCTCAAACCCGGCGAAACAGTCAATACCGACCGCTACCGACAACAAATGATCAATTTGAGTCACGCATTGATCGAAAAACGCCCAGAATGGGCTCACAGGCACGCCAAAGTCATTCTTCAGCATGATAACGCTCCTGCACATTCAGCCAGATTGACTAAGGAAACGATTTCATCGCTTGGTTGGGAACTCCTACCCCACCCGCCGTATTCACCTGACCTGGCGCCTTCTGATTATCATCTCTTCTCATCGATGGGACACTCATTGGCTGAGCAACACTTTAACAATTTGGAGGATGTAAGAAAATGGCTCGATGAATGGATTTCAAATAAAGATGAAGCATTCTTTTGGAATGGTATCCATAAATTGCCCGAGAGATGGACAAAATGTGTAGAAAGCGAGGGCCAGTACTTTGAATAAAATATATTATACTTTTTTTTTAAATTACTGTGTATATATTTTAAGAAATAAACGACATTTTAAACTTGCAGACCTGGTATATAGTCCTATCTAATGAAGATTTTTTGACTAATTACCTATGCGAGAGGTAATTAGTGATGAAAAAAAAACGTATTAATTACGGTTTGAAAATTTAAGTTAGCGAGAACTAACTAGAGCTAGAGCTCGCATTGACAAAGTTGGTCGCGGTAGTCAGGGGAGTGGGGAAATACAGTCAGTAGTAGGGAAAGAAAGACGTAACATTTTATACAATATTCAATTTAGAAATTTTAAGGTGCTTAATGATAGACAGAGTGTGCGAAATGTCCTACATAAGGTAATAAATTTATTTAAGTAGAAATATGGTTGAATGTTCATCACCTCAAATTAAAGAATAAATGTAATAGTTATCTCTTAAAAAACTAAATCATCACAATTTTGGGAACTAAGCATTCACATGCCTAACATATATAAATATTTAACGCTTAAATATAATCATGACTAAAATAAATGAGAGTCTATACAATAAATTACTTAATATAATATTTTTTTTTTAAATATGATTCAAACGCATTTATTTCACCTTGCCCTGTGAGGACTCGCCTGATGTTTTTAAATTTAAAATTTCAATGATTTCGTCCCTGATATCTACGTTTCTGTAAGCGATTATTCCCCCGGAATTGCAACAATTTACCTCATCTTTTCCTTTGTATTTTATTGAACTCAAATCATTAAAATTAATTATCCCTCCATCTATAGATTCTAAGACTGCATGGCAGGCACAGATATCCCATAGATATGAAGTTGGTTTGCTTAAAACGTAGGCGCAAACATGGCCCAAAATAATATTTAATAACTTGAATCCAGCGCCAGCTATTTCGATTATTTCATAACCGTTCCGTCCCAGGGTGTCTTTAATATCTTCTTTTTCTGATGAACTTACGGCAATTGCCTAAAATTTAAAAAACATATAGTAAGAACTAATATTTAAATGAATTACAATACCTTGTTTTGTTTTTCCTCTCCCCTCCGTCCCTTTATGGTAAGGGTGGGTTGTTAATGCCAATATTTGTACTCACAAACTCTGTTTTGAAACTTTGAATTCACAATGCAGGCAACGTGTATTTTAATACATTAGCCTATATAAGTGAACGTTCTGAATTAAAATACCTAGTTTTATTTTTCATAATGGGCATTAAACACAAATGAAATGTGCAAGAGATTGAATGTGTACGAGGGGACAAATATGAAATGTGAAAAGAGACTGTGATTTATTGCATATATATCTTTTTGTTGCATTCATAGAATAAAAATGTCTTCTATTCTAAAACAATTTTTTGGAAGCTTTAAAGATGAGGAGAGGAAGGAAGAAATTAAAGCAAGTAATAAAATATAAAAATAAATTACCTTAGCATTTACGTGTTGAGTAGAAGGTTGTGAAAGCGTAAAACCATTGTAACTAACTCCGAAGACATATCGCCCACTCCATCTAATTGTAATGCAGTTTATATATACTTTCAATTTAGCAAAATTAGGGGAGAGCAGGGTTGGTTGGCAACAGTTTTCACTTTTTTGATTGTTGAGTCGTTCCTGTTAATATAATCCCAATGGGGCTGGTACCACTGTAAACTCCAAGTATTAGAGTACTTCAAGTATTTTTTTCACAACATAATACTTAATACTAAGATCATAGAAAATTGAACAATTCGTCAATCCAGAGTATGCCAATTAACTCCTTATGTGGGGCAGGTTGGCCTAGAAGGTGGGGTTGTTTAGCCATCTCATTCAAGTATTGCCTGACACATATTATTGTTATTAAAAGCTGCACTATAATGGTATAATAATTTTGAATCGGTTTTTAGCAGCTTTTAAGGGAAAATAGAATGACAATAGAATAAGATAAAAGTATAGACTGTCGTCACTTTTTGCATAAGAAAAATTGCTCTCATCTTCCTCGGTGGAACTAAAGACAATTGGTAGTTTCACCTTTGATTATGTTTACCTTGCTTTTGTGAATTGCTACTGCGCCAAAAAATAAGTTAAAGAGAGCCAACTAACCCCACAGGAGAGATCATATGAAAGATGACTGCCAGGACAGGGGAGAACAATCAAACAAGAAACTGGTTAGTCGAAAGGTAAGGTATTAGAAAGGAGTTTAGGACTATGTGAACAGATTCGGAGTCAAATGTTTTTCCATGCCTTTAAACCAACTTTACTGAAAATATAAAAATTTACTTACATGTTGTACAATCAATCAATGAAGCACACTCTTATCTACACTGTCAGCATCGGATTGAAAACTCAGGACAAGACTCCCGAGGTCGAGCGGGTCACATGGTACAATGGTGAGCCGGCCTTCACAACAGGTGTGACGGAAACTATAAGCCAATGGCCAACGTATCCCCTATGCCAACCAACCCTGCTCTCCCCTACTCAAGTCAATATTAGTAACGATTTGTTTTATAACTATTGTGTTAGACAGCATTTCATAAAATTATTCTTCCCAAGAATGAATTTGTATTTGATACAATAAAGTGTCAGTTGGTAGTGTATTATAATAAAAATTAAAAAAAAATTCAAAATAATTTTTTTAACTTTAAATATATTTCTCCCAAATAAGTTCAAAAAGGCCAATTAAGTTCTCTATTCCTTGTTTTTAGAAATTATTAGTCTATAAATCAAAATAATATAGGTGAATTGAGTCAGTAGAACTTTAATTTACAGATACAGAAGACAAAATAAATTATAAAAATTGTCATAATACATTTTTTATTGGTGTTTTTCAATAAAATACATTGAATAAAGATTGTTTTAGGCTTCCATGGTCTTGTTTTCTAAAACCACCTTTTTTTTCTGAGCCTAAGTAAGGTCTTAAATCAATAATTTAGGAGAATAAACAAGCTTTAAAAAACTTTTTTTTTAAATTTTGTAAAACCATTAACTTTTATTATACAGCTAATAAAAATATACCAATACTCATAATTAAATTACTGACCCATTTGATTCCTCCTTGTAAAATGGCTGGTTTATCACACCAATCAATGGATTACCAGAAACTCTATCAAAGACTCCCAAGAGGACAGTTACGCACGGAAGACCAGAAAGAATAAAACCATGCTCTGTGGTTAAACCTCCACGTATATACTCAGCAGTAGAATCTATCATTTCAATATGAAAACAAATATGACTAAAGTCAACTAAAAGCTCAATATAATTTGATAAGTAAGTAAACACATCACCTTACCGATAGGATCGATCCACACTCCTAAATTGTCAGGTAAGTGAGGTAGGTCATTTTCAATATCATTAGGAACCGTTACAGTGGAATACAAGGCTTCTGAGAGAGTTTTACTCGCTTCAAAATTACCGATTACTTTATTCAAAAGTTCTGCTGTTTCTTCTGCGGTAGGTTTCACTTCGACAGTAATTGTTTCTCCATCAGAGACAAACTGATTGTTTTCTTCCCCGTAAATGTGACCTTTTAATGATGGAAACTAGAATAATCATAAAATAGATAAACATAAGCATTAATTTCAATGATAAATAAAATCTTACTATTTATCTTACAACATTATATGATGTTATTTTTAAATAATAATGTAATTAAACCATAGAATTATTAAAATTATTATTTATTTATCTATATAATAAATAACCTGAGCACACAGGTCATGTTTCACCATCTCTTGAACCAGGACATCTGCCAAAGTCTTAAAGTCAGTTGTGAACCTAGGATTTTTCTCAGAATCTTTCTTTTCTTGAACCAACAAGGAAAGAAGATTTTCATCCTGTCTACATATTCTAGCTATATTACCAGCTCTTTCGGAAGCTATGATGAGGGCAGATACCAGTTCGCTTGTATTCATCGCAGAGTTGAAGAATTTTAAATAAACTTTAAAATTTTAATTTTTAATACCACTCATGAAAAATGTTCCAATACATTCACATTTAATAATATACCATCTATATCATGAATCCAATTTTTCCCCCTAAAAAAATCGAACTCTTTAAAGAATAGAAGTTTAATAATAGATAAAAATGCATACAAACATTAGTAGTTTATTTTTTATAAACAAATATTCAAACAAGTAATGAAGATGAACTACACAATTGAATCTGTACGCATGACGATCGATCTGCCTTAACAAAATGGAAGAATCCACTTATTTAAAAAAGTTTTTTTTTTTCAAGTTACATAAATTCATTTATCTTTTCCTGATATGCATATAAGTCTCTCCCAGTACTGTCCTTACGTTAGAAATAATGTTTTTTGACAAGACTTTTTAACTGAAATAACCTCAAGTCATTAAGATTTTAGCTAATTTCATTAGTTTAAGATCGTGTTTTGTAAAGAAATGTAACAATCAATTGGCCTTCAAATTGATCCTGCCCTAATTTTTTCTATGTACATATCTAAGAAAATTATTTAAAATGCATTCATTGATATTTTCAATATATTGCAATTATTTCATTTCAAATTTGATGGTATTTAACGAAAATTATTAATGTTTTAAGCAATTTAATTGCTGCCATACAAAGACGAAATAGCTAGACGGACATTTTCTAATCTTGTGATGAATAATTGTGAAATGATCTACCCTCGTAAAAATTGAAAAACAGCTGAACAAATTACTGCCTTGTGAATCGATCAATACTTGCTCATATCATCAATTCTATGTTACTGTTCTGAATTTCTAATTATTTATTAATATTAATTATAAATTATTCCAGGTAAATTAAATATTTTTATATCATTGACTGCTTCGTTTCTTTTATGTAAAAACTTTTAAATGCATATTAAAATTGTTAAGGCATTCCTAAAATTATTGATATTTTGAATCCCAGGCAACCATCGAAATTACTTTCTATATAGTTGTAAATTATTACTTGATTAGATAATCAACTAAAAACACAAGCAATTCAAGTAGGGGACATAAGACTGAAGCCGCCCCCCTTCAAAAAACAAACAAAATTGTAATTTTACAAATCGAACATATCATCCATTTTTATTTTTTAGAAGATGAGAGCCTAACACTTCCTTATTACTATTTTCATAATATAAAGGTGTCTTTACACTCTACGGACTTTACCCTCAAATAGCCTTCACGTAGGCTGTTCGGATATTCTAGGTTCTTCATTTGTTCGCCTGTGTTCGGGGGTAGCGCTAGTGTCTCTTTTGATTTGGGTTTTTCCCCAAGTGACAGGAGTTGTTTGTGATACTAGTGTTTTTTTTATTTTTCAGATAATATAAAATATATTGATAATGGAATTTTTTTCTTCATCATAAGCTAGCGTTGGGTGTGTCAGCCATATTTGTTCGCTTTACGTCACGTTAAATATAAATGGCTGTTCGTGGAACGCCGGAACGGCAAGCTTCGAGGGTGAAGTTCGTAGAGTGTAAAGGCACGGGCGTCACCGAGCCCCAAAATCTTTTGGCAGGGAGCAACTACCTACACTCTGAGACATAAATTGGCAAGTTTTAAGAGACCTAACAGGTACCTTTAAAATACATCGTTGAAGAAGGAATTAAATGTAATCAAACAGTTGTTTCTACGTGTTTTTAAAGGCGAGCGCAAGCGACGGTGCTGCTTCTTTACAGGAACTAGAGAAACGGGGATAGAAGCCGGGCCATTACCTGGGATTCATAGGTTTTTTTTGGCGTTTTTAATTTATTTTTCCGTAATTTAAAGTTTAATGAAAAAGTATATGGTATATGGTATAGGTTTGAATTATTCAGCGACTCTGAATATAGTTCGAAATACTGATTCTTCGAAATAGATAGAAAGTAAAGTATGAAGGAGCAAATGGTGGGGAGACGCGGGTTTTTTAAAAGTTAGATAATTATATCGACTGGCACAAAATCGATGCGTTCCTTTCAGATGGGGTGAGATAGTGTGTAACGTAAAAATGACGTAATACTGAGACAAGGCGGTTATTTTTTAAACAGGAGGGGCAATAGGAGAAAGATGGCGATGCTAGTAGTTTGCATGGTGACCAACAGATGGCAGCGTGCTTATCAGCTGTCAAAGCCAGCAGGGGAATAGGGGAAGTAGTGCCTATTTTATTACTGTAGTCCGGCCGCTGAAAGAAGCGACACGGAATTGCCCCCACCCTCGGCAGAGAGTAGGCGGAGCCTTCCCCTTCCCTGCCATCTCTCTCACCCTAGTTAGCCTTAGTGAAGGGCTCATAAGCCGCACTTCAGTACTAGTATTGTTCATTTTTATAAAACAAAAAAATAAATTAACAAGATTAATAACAACATAATAAGTATATTGTTATGTTTTATAAAGGATATTATGTTTTAATTGTTGTCAATTTTATGTTGAAAATCAATTATCCTTTGTTTGTTTTAGTTGTTCATCATGCTTTTAGAATAAATAAGAACAATAAAAAATATTTTTTTTAATTTTGGTGATATCCGCGCAATACAACTTTAACTTACGAACTTACATTAGAAATCGACGTGTTTCGATAACGTGTAATCGCGATTCCTCAAATCCACACATTTTAGTTCATTTTTTATTAAATAAAAACACAAAAAATAAATTAACATAATCAACAACAATATAATATATTGTTATGTTTTATAAAACATACCTATTATGTTTTAACTGTTGTAAATTGATTATGTTGAAAATCAATTATCTTTCGTCTGTTTTTGTTGTTCTCGCTTTTAGAATAAGATCAATAAAAATATTTTTTTTTTAAATAAATTAACTTTCATTTTAGTTGTGTTTGTTCATTGTTTATAAATTAAAAATGTTTAAAATTAAAAATATTCAGTGTTTTTCGACGTTAGAATAAAAAAAAAGTTGAGCCGGACGGAGTAGCTAACCGAGTGTTGGGGTGAAGTCGACTGCTCTACCTCCCCTCCTGGAGGGGGTAGCCCATGGAGGAGTAACCCCCACCACCCGTGTCGATTCTTTCACCGGCCGGACTGTAGCTAGGGTGCCCGGCTTCGCTCCGGTAGTTGTGTGGTAGTTTTAATAAAAGAAACACTTTAAAATTAAAGGAAATATAGAACAAAATTAGCAACTTCTTGAAACTTCGGTTTTAACTTGGTATCAATATTAAGATTCGAGAA
Source organism: Aelia acuminata (assembly GCA_911387785.2). NCBI lineage: Eukaryota > Metazoa > Arthropoda > Insecta > Hemiptera > Pentatomidae > Aelia > Aelia acuminata. Next base: position 145,528,681 of record OU426982.1, on the reverse strand, counting down.
CTGCAGAGTCCGCCAAAATAAGGAACCCTATGTACTTTATTGGGTGTTGAAAATGGTAAGTGAACAATAAATTTTAATGCAACTTTGTCGGTTATGCATCGTTTTTGATGGTTTCTGTGATTCTGAATCGTATAAGCCCATTCCAAGCAGTCAGCAGATAAAAAGTTATTAGATTATAGTTGAAAAATCTTATTACGCAGTTAAAAATATTATATTTCGAATTCAACTTAAGCGCCGACTGCTGTGATGGTCCTTTTAGATCGAGAAGGATAGAAACTACCGAAGATTCATAGAAACTTTTTTTTAAGACCTTTCTTCCATTTCAACCTCCCTTAAGATAACCCCTCCCCCCGTAATTTGTGCGGACTCTGCAGATCTCGAATCTTACTACTATTACAAAGTGAAAACCAACTTCTTTTTCATAATTACGTACAATAAGAACACTTCAACCTTTTTATATTCAGTCAATTTATCTCTTTTTTTTATGTCTTTTTTTATTCGCTCACTGTGCAATTAAGAAATGTTCACTCATATTGCATTAAATTTACTTAAGTATATATTACTAGCATTCCCCGTCACGGCTTTGCCCGCGAGCCTCTAAAATCAATTCTGTGATCATTATCTTGGTATTGATTTAATATAATATCTTAACTGATGTTAAGGAGATTTAGTAGAATCGGAGCTTCCGGTAGGTGGAAGGTTGGAGGGGGAAGCTGCCGGCTCGGTAGAAGAGAGGGAGGCGCGCAGTGGAGAGAATCCACTAAAACTGCCGAAACAACTTACTCGTCATGAACGCTTCATTTTCGGCTTTAAAACATCGTTTTCGACGCCTCGTAGATCAAGATCTTTAAAATGAGTCCAAATTAGATATTTTTTCTCGAAGTGCAAAAATAGGTGTCCGTTAGAGTTAAACGACAATATCGCCATTTAAACCCCTTAGGGGTTACATTTTTGAAATTCCTTTGTTAGTGGTTACCTACATCGCGTTTAAAACCTAAATTCCGAACTTCAAGTTTCTACCATTAGTAGTTTTTGCTTTGCATTGACTCTATCAGTCAGGACACAGCCTCTTATATATATGGAGAAGAGATCGAAATAAACACGCACCATCCCCAATCAAGGGAATCACAGTGGGCATTATTTGATTACCACTGATATTTAAATAATCAGTAGCCATATTTTATGTGAATGTCTATTTTAATAATATTTTAACGTTAAATCGATATTCAAATAAAAAACATATGGTTTAAAATCTCAACAATAGATTTCCGTTAGAGTTAAACGACAATTTCGCCATTTAAGCCCCTTAGGGGTTACATTTTTGAAATTCCTTTCTTAGTGGTTACCTACATCGCGTTTAAAATCTAAATTCCGAACTTCAAGTTTCTATCATTAGTAGTTTTTGCTCTGCGTTGATTCTGTCAGTCAGGACAAAGCCTCTTATATATAGAGAGATATATTGATTAAATGTAATGTGTTGATCAATTAGCCTTCTTATTAGATAATTAATTTTTTTAAGGAATTCAGTTGGTTTTCTAATAGATTGCAGAGATGTACAATCATTATTTTATTTTAAAAGCAAAGGATAAACTAAATATTATCGCTTAATTTTTATTAATTTAAATTATATATATATATATATATATATATATATATATATATATATATATAATTGAAAAAATATATAACCTTTACAAACTGAACGGAATGAATGAACAATAAACATCGAGTGAAACGCACCCTAGCGCTTCCTGGTAGCCTGGAGCTCGAACTAAATTTTTCATTCATAAACTCGTATATCAATCTCAAATAGGCTAATTAAATGGTGCGAGAGGCTTAAAATTCCAGTCCTTTTCTCTTCAATTTTACATCCTTAATAGAAAAACGGAAACCTTCTTCTCTGTTAGGGTTTTTTTGGCTACATGACGACATAACTTACTTAATCGCACATTGAACACTTTGCCTTATAATATATATTGATATTGATTAAAAATATAATTTATCACATGAAGTATTCATCAGTAAAGAATAAACTAAAAAAAGTCCTTTCCACAGAAGGCTGAAAATCAAACTATATTGATATTTAATAAGTATAAACGTTTATTTTAATGTTGTTAATGATGATAAAATTGGAATGATGTAAGGTTCAAAAAACTGATAGGCAGTCTCAATATCATTTTTTATTGACTTTTATTCAGTGAAGTCATTAACATTATTCTCGTTGACGTTTCACTTAAAAAAAGCATTATCAAAACCAAAATTATCAATTCATCAATAACAAACATAAAACTATTAAAAGGCTATAAAATTTTATTAACAATTATTGCAGATTGTGTAAACTATTCTAAAAACTATGAATAATTTTACCCAATGTTCCTTGCCTCGACTTTTTAACAATTTCTGTTATAAAAATTAACTCCTTTTTCCAACAATTATTAATAACTTTTTATGGTGTGGCGGATCCAGCCGCGAATAATTATTTTGTGTTTTTAGTGTTTGTATAACTTTTAAACCTATGTTGTAAAAAGTTATATAAATGTTGTAACCTACACATGTGTTAAAAAAAAAATAATAATGTTGTTAGTTCTGTTTTGTGATCTTTTTTCAATAAAAGTTGAAGCTTGGAAATGCATAAGGGTCTAAGTGCCAAAAAAATAAAACAAAGTTTGTTTCTGCCAAATTGTTATATGTGCCAAAGCGATTCTTCAGAAATGAGTACAAGTAATGTTTTGTTGTTAGAAAAGAGTTTATTGAACGGATGAAAGATGGCACGGGTGTAAGCACTGAACGTAGTTCACCCTAGAGGGTATAAGTCACATCATTTCTGTAAAAATGTCTTAAGGCACTTATACCCTTATGCATTTCCACGCTTCATATTGTGTTATAGCGAGTTTCATTAATGATTAAAAACCACTACAATAGTCTTTTAATAATTTTATGCTTGTTGTTCATGAATTGTTAATTTTAGTTTTGATAATGCTTTTATAAGGGATACATCAACCAGAATGATATTAATGACTTGACTGAATAAAAGTTAAAAATTGAGACCGCCCATGATTTGAAGATCATCTATGGTGGTCTTTTAGATTTCTTCATTGTTGAAGATATTAATAAATGGGATGAGGTATTTAAAATTAAATAAAACTTCTGAAATTATTGAGATGTACCTAAAATATATTCTTATTAGTTGGTACAGCCCGTACAGGTTTGTTATCACTTTTAAGATATATTAATAAAATATATATACATATATCTATTTAATAATTTATACATCGCTATGTTAGAAACACAATTTCACTATAACTGCTATAAGAATTTCCAAAGAGTTTTTTTTTCTTTCTTTCTTCCTATCTATGAATCTGATTTTAATTTTTAAACATTAATTTAAATTAAGCCCACGAGGATGTTTATGACCATAAATTTTTATTTAAGAAATACTATAAGCCAGTCTTAATATTACTTGAAGGATAAAGTTTCAAATATATAGATATACATATATATTTATAAAAAAAAGCAGTGTTCAATGAAACTAGGCCACCAGATTTATATGATCATAAGCATCCCGATATTTAATTTTAGAAAGACATTTATGTAATTGTGTCATGACTGATAAAAGTATACTAATCAGATACAAAGTTCATGACAATTTTGGGTGTAAAAAAATAAATTATAAAAAAATAATGAATCGGAAGCAAAATATGTAATTATATAATATTTAACTTTAATATTACGTAATCTATTAATAAATTAATTAAGCAAGCTGAAATCACACATAAGCAATTCTTTTTTTAAATTATTTATATTATCCCTTTTTAACATATTTACTGTCATCTATGGTGTGCGTTAAAATATATATATATAAAAAAGAATTGGACTCTTGATAATTCAAATCTTTTGATAAACCAGAGATGGAAGAATTAGATGTAAATCCAAATTATTTAGTTACAGTAAAATCTCGACATGTCAGTTGTAAATTAGACATGCTAGAGATTTCAAAGGAAAAACTTTTTGACTAGGCATAATGATGGGAAGGGGTTATTTTTCTGTCAAGGTGTTCTTTAAGTTTAGATAGTCATTATGTAGAAAGTTATGTTTATTATATTTAAATAATAAAAAAAACACTATCATCAAAACTTCGGTAATCAGAACAAATTAATTTTCAACCAAAGGTGGATTGAAATTTTCCAGGAGAAAAGAAGAAACCTCTAAAAACCCAAACAAATAGTTTTTAAGTAGTACATAGTCACTGTGCAACAATTTGTTCAGATAACTGTGATACCATAGCATTAAAGAAACTTAGCTTATTTGTTATTTTTCAATGTTTAAATGGTAGCCTCCGACATCCATAATATTTTATATGAAAATAATCATCAGTCCAGTATTTTTCAATTTCACAAGATTGAACTGTAACTGAACTATTTAAATTTAATTAAGAATCAACTTATACGCGAATATTCACTTAAGCCATAATTTTTTCAATAACATTATAGTTCTGTTATACCCGAATATTATTATAATACTCAAAACTGTTTTTAGGTTGAGTTACGCGTATTTGAGAGAACTTATATTCATACCGTTGTAAATTTGAGTTATCAAGAGATAATAATTAATATATATCATAATAAATAATGGTGGATGGGACAATATACAAGGGGGAAACAACTATAAAAAACAAAATTAATCATGGAACTTGTATCGGGAATAAAGGTTAAAAAAAAAAAAAAATATCTTTAAAAGTGGTACCTTCCACACCACACCCTATATAATATATTTACAGTAGTGTACATTTATATAATATTAAAACACTAAAAAAATACTTCCTAATTTTTTAAACATGTTTTACAAAACTATAATACATATAAATTGCATCTTTTAACAGTTAGTTAAAAATAAGAGTTCCTACAATTAGGAACAAATACAAGTTAACATTTTTTTTTTTCTTTCATTAAAGCGTATTACATATTTATATTTTATTTACAAAGGTATATATTTTTGTATGTATGTATATATATATATCAAATATATACACAAACATATATTTATTTCTATAACTTATCGAATAGAATAACATTTTTTTTTTTTAATAATTTTTTTGACATAGAAATTTATTGGCCAAAAAGCTTGTTTACCAAAAAAAAAATTAGAATATAAATTAATTCAAGTTTTAATGCAAGACAAAAATTAAAAGGATCATATACCCTTATTTCATCTAAAAAAAAAAAAAAAAAAGAAGAGAAATAAATAGATAAAATTGTAACTTAAAATTGGCCCACAATTATATAAATATCACATTACACCTGATAAAAATTCAATTGTTAATTATATTATTAAAAAGGAAAAAAGAAAAAGAATAATTCTAACATTAAAAATAAATAAGTGTTGTGATGTACAATTGGCATAAAGGTTAACATCACTATTTATTAGTTAAGACTAAAAATATATTCACAATAACATTCATGAGATTTTAACACTTAAAAATTAAAACAATAAATATTATTGCTCACTGGTGGTAAAAATCACTGGGATACAATTGTAAAAACAAATTATTTCTAACAACAATTGCTATAAACACGTGTTAAATAAATAAATACAACAAACATTTCTTTTTTTTTTTTTGTCATATACATATATATATGGTACTTCTATTAAAAATTAATTTGTACAAATTAAATGACAAAAATGAGAGTTAAAATTCATATACATATATATATAAAGGTATATGTATATGTATATATATACTGATAAAAATGTTACACATTTCTTTTAAAAAATATTACTTAATATGTAAAAACATCACAGCTGACAAAATAAATACTAAGTTTTAGAGATATTTTTCACAATAATCTATACGTATATCGATAAATTATGTATTCATAGACTACATATTCATATACAGACATCAACGCAGATAGGTGTGTATGTATGTATATAATACATATCTGAGGTAATAAAAATAATATTTTTTTTTTTTAAGAGGAGGTTTTTCATTTTTTAAAACATTAAAAACATAAGTAAAAATCGAGACACTTATTTAAGATATAAAGGAAAGTGCTTTAAATTGATAGTGCAAGTGAAAAAAAAAAACTAAATTCATATCTGTGAAATACAAACCACTGCTGATTAGATAAATTAATACCTATGGAAGCTATTTTAATAATAACTGCGAGTAAAATCTGTAAAAAGAAAAGAAACAAAAATCGAATTAAATATAACATGTAGAAGAAAATAATACTTCAAAAAATAGTTTTAAATTATTGCAAATAATTTGTATTTTTGTCAAAATAAAGGAATGAATGGGTACAGTACGAAAACCATCATCACCAAACAAAAAAATAAATAGTGGGCCGCGGCGTGGCCGAGGGGATAGCATCTCCAACTCCCAAGCTGGCGGTGCGGGTTCGAATCCCGCACGATCCCGCTGGATTATGTTCGGTTAGGCCTTACTGAACAGACTCAGCGGCTTGCCATGGATTAGAAGAGGTTGGTTACCCGTAGATAACGTGGGTATTTTCTACTTTACTCCCCCTATGATTACTTTCTATATCTGTTACTTTTTAATTAACCTTATGGTAATTTTTTGTAATGAAAGTCCTAGTTCTTTAACACAATATTTTGTGCTTGTGTACTCGTTTACCCATGAATAGATGAATATTAAAACTTTACACAAAGGTAGTCTAGTACCTTTTAACCAAGTGCCAGCAAAAGCACCCTTTTCCTGACAACATTTATAATTATAACACCGCCAACGAAATCCCCTTTTTTCACTAAAAAGAAGCATCATGTCGTGGTTGTTCTGACACTTTCTAGCTGTATGTATTATACTTTCTTCCTGGAACATTTGCAAACTTTCTTATCATCATTTCCGAGGTATGAATACAATTCAAATCCGTTCATTATTAACTTTTAAACAATAAATACCAATGAGAAATATATCCACTTAACCTTTAACTTTTTTATAATGAATTCATATTTATTGATCATGTGTTATAATTTGAAAGAAACATCCAAGGTAACTGTTCCATATAAATAATCATAGGGGGAGTAAAGTAGAAAAGTCCCGATTAGTTTTCGTGGCATAAAGCGGACGTTAAATAAAAAAAGGATAAGTTCAATTTTACTTAAAATGCAAAAACAAAATTTATTTTCTTAAATAATTTATGTTTGAAGGGAAAAGATTTGGCCGGGAATCGAACCCGGGTCTTCCACGTTATATGCGCGTTTGAAAGCGAGCTGTGTGGTGCAATGGTTAGCATACCCCGTATGTCACGCGGAGGACCCGGGTTCGATTCCCGGCGGAGCCAAATCTTTTCTCTTCAAACATAAATTATTTAAAATAATTTAAAAACAAGGTGGTTACCCAAAATGATGATTAAATTAATATAAAATTTATTTTCATCTCGATGAGTAACCATGATCTCTCTGGGACAAAAATATTTACTAAAGAGAAGTTACCAAGTAATATAACAATATCGACACAGTTATTGAAAACCTTAAAATTTGTTTCTATAGAGGGAAATTTTCACACAGCGTAATTTTATTTATTTATTTTTGTTTGTTTTTTTACAAAATAAAGAACTTTTATTTACTTTATAAAAATATATTAATTTCACATCAATTTTGGAGGAATCAGACACGTTAAAGTAATAAATAATCAGTAATTATATTAAATTAAGAATTTTTCATTGTAAATAAATACAATTTTTCTGTAAAGATGAATAAACCACATGCAAGATGGTATGAGTGTAAGGTAACCAGTGAACAAGGTTTAGGTGGCCAAGTTAAAAATAATCTGTTGCTGTTTCCGACCTCATGATCTTGTTCGGATGTTTTTCATGATTATTTTGTGTGTTCAATAAAGTAAAATGTGTTATGAAATAATGAGCGTGATTTCAGCAAACCATTTTCCTGACAAAGTCATCCATCCATCGAAACAGATTATGGGTTCACATATTTGCTTATCAAAAAAGAAAAAAATCTTTTACTAACGACAGTGGTAACTATAGACAGTGTTAAATCACTAATAATACCTAATCAGAGCTTTGTGCCCTGATGGACTGCCGTGATTTACGGCATTTTTTATGATATGAAAATGATATATGAAAACATTTCTTTTTTCATATTTTAAAGGAGGAAAACGATTGACTATTTTCTTAAAAATGTTTCTGGAAAGATAAACTCGGGAGTTTCGGTCAAAAATTTAGGGTCTTTTTTGTTTAACACGTTCACGCCGCCACCGGTGGCCCGCACTAAACTGTCTCATCGGGCGGCGCAGGCCACCGGTGACCCGCACTAAACTGTCTCATCGGGCGGCGCGGGCCACTGGTGACCCGCACTAAACTGTCTTATCGGGCGGCGCGGGTCACCGGCGGTACGCATTCGATTGTGTTCTGAATTATTAGCCGCCAGATGAAGCGCGATTTTAATTTCAGCGCCGCCTCATTGCAAAACAAATGAAAAACGGCCCCGGCATGAACGTGTTAATCCCCGCATCTCTAATTAATTGATCAAAATATAAACATGTGATTACATTAACCATACTATTAATAACATAAGAGTAGGTATATTTTGTATTTGCATTTTGAATTATGGCTTTATTTAAGTTGTATGATGATTTTAAAGATATGGACCAAACAATTAAATTTCTTCAAGAAAAATGCCTGCTCCACAAGGGAAGACAATTCCGGAATGGGCACATTATGAAATTATATAAGAGAGGGATTGGTTATAGATGGCGATGTTACCATGCAAGTTGTCGTTTGGAAATTGGCATTAGAGAAGGTACCTTGTTCACCGGTTCGAAACTTCCTTTAAATACAGCAATGATGTTCATTTTGCTTGCACAAAAAAGTATTTTTGAGGTAATACTCAATTAAATATTGACATTTTGATCATTAGAGAAACAGTTAATAAACGTGAATATTTTTTTTATATTATAATTTGTTTTATTTATATAATAAAAAAAACATTTTATAAAAAAATATTAAACCGACTTCGAAACCTAGGAACCAGTAAAAATAAATTCACTGAAAAGTATGAAATAATTACCTTCTGATTTTTATGAATACACAGCAAAATTGAAAATGGTATAAAAAGTGGAAAAGTGCAATAAGACGAATAATTTTATTTTGATTTGTACAAATACACACTAATTGTTAATAAAAATTATTAAATTTAAATATTAAATACTATGTTCAATACAACACAATCTTTTCTGAGGCGGCGCAAAATAGAAATAACATGTTACTGATACAATTCCATTAGTAGGCATTGAAATCAATAGCTGGGAAGAGAAGATCCATTTAGAAGATTTTCATAATGTCTAGTGTAAAAAATTTTAAATTTTGCGCCGCCTCCGAAAAGATTGTGTTGTATTGAACATAGTATTTAATATTTAAATTTAATAATTTTTATTAACAATTAGTGTGTATTTGTACAAATCAAAATAAAATTATTCGTCTTATTGCACTTTTCCACTTTTTATACCATTTTCAATTTTGCTGTGTATTCATAAAAATCAGAAGGTAATTATTTCATACTTTTCAGTGAATTTATTTTTACTGGTTCCTAGGTTTCGAAGTCGGTTTAATATTTTTTTATAAAATGTTTTTTATTTAACAATTTTTAGTTGGAGAAGATAACAAATGTAGAAAACCGTACGTTGGTTTAAAAATTTCGTTGATAAAATAAACGTTGGTTTAAAAATTTCGAAATCTTTTTACGCTCTAACACGTTTGTCTTTCCCAGTTCTTTTTATTATACAATAATTGTATAAAATTATTATGAAATACACTTTACCTTTTCAATTTTATGAATACACACAGAAAAGTGGGAAAGCGGTGCGTGTATTATACAACTTTCAACACACTACGTTTTATGATTATAAATGTATTTTTTTTTTTTAAAAAGATCAATGTTCAATTGGGAAGGGAACACATAAAATGTTTTTCCACAATGACAATATTTTTCCTTTGCTAAATGTCGTCAGTACTTGTCATTTACGTAGAGAATCAGTGTTCCGAGATGTGTCGAGTTAAATATACATAAATACATAAATCCGGCCATTCCAAGATGAAGTAGATAAGTCACTGAACAGTCGAGAATTTGGCCGGTTTTAGACAAGATATCGTTAATGGAGAATCGATGAGGATGCTAATATGACCTATAGTAAATTTGAAAGTAATTTTTAAATTTTGATCGCTTGAATATCCTTCTAAAAACTATGGCGATATTAAACACGACTTCATTGGATTACATCATTGGATAGAAGTCCCTGCAAAAAAGGAGCAACCATAAAATTTATCGATATCAAAAAGACTGTCTCGCTAGGATAGAAGCAACAGGGTTTGGGACTCACATATGGTTAATTTATTATTACGAAGGATATTATTATTCTCCGTATTAGACTACTGACTTAATTCCAAAGGTTGATTCAATTATGTTCGTAATTCCTTTCGATGAATTTTTGACTAAATTAATTACCGAAGTACTATGAATTATATTCTTCGTAATAAAACATTATTCAGAAAATAAATTGCTAAACAATGTTGCTTCAATTCTTGTGGCATAGCATTTATCATCATTTTAAACAATCATTTCCATGACTGCCAAATTTTCGCTGAGGGGACTTTCATACAATGAGGTTGTTTTCGGGTATTAGTTAGTTATAGTTATCAAGTTTTATTTTGTAGTTTTTATTAATGGATGAACACCAGCAAAAGCCTCGATAGTTGTAGAAACAAATTTAAAAACCGATACTAGTAATCCGGATAACATAACAGAAGCGCCACCCATAAAGGATCGGCACAAGACCTCCGGCAATATATTCAACAGTAACCGAGTGTATCCGGAAGACAGAGGTATCTGAATCCTTTATTAAGTCAACTGAAAATGAGCTTTTCCAGGAATTATTGTATTCTTTTTTAATGTGCATAGTCAATAAAAGATAGAAATCAAAATCTAATTTAAATCAATAATAGCTACGATTTTAAATTTAAACGATCCTTCGGGAGCTTGAAGAAGTCTTAAATTCTGCTTTAAAACGATTACCAATACTCAGTCTTTCTTGGAATTCCACGAATTTTGTTGTCTTATGATTATGGTGTCCAAACGTTGATTAGATCTAAATAAAGAAGTTTTACTGTTATCGGTGAATATACATCTATCTAATATTTATGCTAATATCGCTACAGAAAACGACAGCGATATTATATTCTGCTGATATTTATATCTTCATTTAAATCTAATGTTGAAAAATTAGTTAAGGTTATGTATAGGTTTGTTCCAACAAGCACGTAAAACACATCGATAACTAACAGACTGCTCATGTTCACCCCCCACTCTTTTGATTCTGAATTTGATTGGTTGGTTTTCCCATTTGATTCATCCAGCAGTAATACAATATTTGGATTTGTTAGTTATCAATTAGTTTTAATAGCTTGTTGGAGCATACCTTATGTTATATATGCCATATGTTTTTCCAATAAGTAAACAATTTGAGCGATAATTAAATAATTATTTTCATGTTTTTTTCCGATAACTTCTTAAATAAATTACGAACCCCAAAAAGGTTTAAATGGGACCACCTTGGGAAAATACTCTACAAGTTGCAAAAGGTTTCATTCCAATTGGTCCACCCATCTCTGAGTAATCGGTGAACATACATAGAAAAAAAAAAAAAAAAAAAAGGCACAAAAAAAAAAAAAAGTCACATACGTATCGAATTGAGTAACCTCCTCTTTCGTTCGAAGTCGGTTAAAAATAGATGTGGGGATTAAACGAAAAAGACCCAAAATTTATTCTGTATTTGACTAATATGAATCACCGATTCACTAGGACAGAGAATTTTGAAGATCTTAGTTTATAGCGAAATAAAGAAGAGAAGCCATTACACCGACCGTTGGTGTAACAATAACCACAGAAGAATTTCCTCATGCTCTAAAAAATGGTGAATGGTGAGAACAGGAAGGCTCCCTCACAGACCAGGCGGGATAACAGTGGATCTGTTAAATGCTGGAGGTGAGAAGATGATAAGCGCTTATTAATCTTTTCGAAATTCCTTCACTACAAAGTTTCGCGATTTTACATGCCCATTTGATTGGTCAGGCTGCTATCATGTAAATTATATTTACTGGGTACATTTCACTGAGTTCAGCGTTGTGCAAGCATCTAAATTCTCTGGTTAGTCCATCCCTCTTTGGTCCAAATATTTTAAGCAGGACTTTATTTTCAAAAACCCAAGTCGTCGCTCATCTTTCAATGTCAGCGGCCACATTTCGCATCTGTAAAGAACAGTTGGAAGGATAATAGTTTTGTAATCCTAATTTTTATGTTTCGGGACAGAAGGCGCGAGGTAAGCAACTTCGCGACTGAAAAGTAGCAAGTATTATCGGCTTTTAATCTAGCCTTATTTTCCTCATCGATTTCGTTTTTTCTAGTTACTAAGTAATTTGTATTTAGTTATATGGTTTCCACGTCCTGACCAAGCAAAACCAAATCATCAGCATATCCGAGCACGGGGATATTCCCTCTCCAATTCAAACCCTTTCCGGTATGTGTCACCTCTCTAATGGCATATTCCAGCACTAAATTAATATTTTAACCTTAAGCAACAATAAATATCATTAAAAAAGGCTTGAATTAATTTTATAATGTAAAGAAATAACTTACAATTGAGATGTCTTATGATGCGATACTCTTGACAAGGGAGAGACAGACTGGAAGAGCGTTTAAACTAATTGCTACGTACTACTAACTGTTTCACCATCCGGCAACTCAGCATTTTCAGGAACTTCACATAAGCTCATTTTTCTTTTATATTCATTCTGAAAAAAATACATATATATGATAAATTTACACTAAATTAAACTTAAATAAAATAGTTTTACATTCAACTTTTGCTGTGAGAATTTTTTATTTGAAGAAGGGACTAGCTAGCTGTAGTTATTGGAGTTATACATTTCTAAAAGATTCAACAGTCTACATAGATTTAAAAAATAAAAGCTCTTTCAAAATAGTCGTAAAGGCTTAAAACACAATATTGATTGTGATTGGGTCTTATTTACTTAAGTATAACCATATACTATTTTTTGTACCTAATGGATTTGTCACATACATTTGATTAAATAAAACAATACGGTTCTATTAACCTGACTCATTAAAATATTGGTACAACTTCTGAAAATTGGCTCCCATGCCATTCAATGGAATGCTCAAGTGTATGGAGAACAAAACCTCAACTAACAACCAGATATCACCACGAAAAAGTGTCTTATTTGATAACTAGGCCGCAACTGATTCGAATTCGTTTGAAGGAGTTTGAATTTGAATAAATACACAAACAAGCATGGGAAGGAGTTTCCTAGAAAAGGTGATAGATGTGTCTTCCTGTCCCCAGAAGAGATATCCCGCAAGCCGGAGGGAAGACTTCTTTCTGGAATCAGGACGTTATAACCGATCTTTTTGTTCCCCGGGGGACTCAAAATGGGTTGCCCAAGCCAATCAGTCACAATAGCCGTGCTCGTAATAGCCGGGTAAAAATTCATTAAAATATGACTGTAAGGACCAGGGACTTAAGATTTCCGTCGCTATAAGCTGTATGTCATTATAACCGACGTCGTTATAAATGATATCCATTGTATTTACTGTAATATATGCTCCAAAAATCTGGCTCTTCACATTGGGAGATGTTTTGAGAAATACCACATTATGAAAAATTATCGATAAATTAAATTATATTACTTATTGTTATGTTTTAATTTGAATAAATATAGATTAAATAGAGAATAAATAAGTATTTTTTCCATTTTTTAACCGACTTCGAAAGAGGAGGTTACTCAAATCGATACGTATGTGCCTTTTTTTTATGTATGTCCACCGATTACTCCGAGATGGGTGGACCAATTGGAACGAAACCTTTTGCATCTTGTAGAGTATTTTCCCAATGTGGTCCCATTAAAACCTTTTTTGGGTTCTTAATTTAATAAAGAAGTTATTGGGAAAAAACATGAAAATAATTATTTAATTATCGACCAAAATATTTACTTATTTGAAAACATATGGCATATATATCATAAGGTATGCTCCAACAAACTATTAAAACACATTGATAAATAACAAACTGATCATGTACTATCCCCGTTTTTTTTATTCTAAATTTGATTGGTTGATTTCAAGCAATGCTCAATAATGTTTTAATGGTCGATGAATTGGTTGGGAAAACAAACCAATCAAATTCAGAATTAAAAGAGTGGGGAGAACATGTGAAGTGTGTTAATTATTGACGTGGTTTAAGTGCTTGTTGGAACAAACCTTATACATAACCTTAAATAAATTTTCAACAATAGATTTTAATAAAGATATATACTATCAGTGGAATATCGCTGTCGTTTTCTGAAAAATGAAACACTTCTTTATGATTCCGGCAAAGTTACTGTTGTTTCGACCCTATTCCTGGAAAATTTTTGCCAAGAAATAAAACTCAAGAACATTTTTTTGGATTGCTTAAAAGATTTTGTTTATAGATTTAAGAAGATTAAAGCAAATTAAACACCGATAACAGTAAAAAAGTCCTAAATGAATGTCTAAACAATGAATGGACAGCATAATCATAAAATTACAAAATTCCTAGAATTTAAAGAAAGGCCGATCATTAATAACTCTTTTTAAAAAAGATTCGTAAAATTGTGAGATAGTTTTAAATTAGATTTTGATTACCGACTTCCACTCGCTATGCACATTAAAAAGGAATTCAATACTTCCTGGAAAAGCTTTTTATCAGTTGATTTAGAGGCCTTAACAAAGAATTCAGGCACCTCTGTCAGCTTCGTCATGGGAAGCTACATGGGATACACTCGATCACTGACAGATATTAATATACAATGTAATAATAAAATCTTGTGCGGATGCCGATTCTTCACTCTGGAATGACACTTTTGGTATGTTATCCAGATTACTATTATCGGTTTTTAATCATGTTCCTGCAACTATTGAGGTGTTTAGACGAAAATTGCTGTAAGTGCCAAATTATTGATTTTGAGATAACAAATAACTATTAACTAAGCTTAAATTTGGTTTGAAAATTAAGAAAAATATTATGGATATGACCATAATTGGGCTTATTATTATTCCAGTCATGAAATACATACGTCCCACTAAAAAATTTTAATATTATTTTCTTCCATCTCCAATTCCATCTATGATGGTGAATTGTCTAATTTTTTTTTCTGTAAGTTACGATAACGTCCCTAGGGTGGCACTCGATAAGAGAGCCTAGAGAAGAAAATCTTAAAGATAGTCATTTGTGAAGAATTGTTTTCATTTCGAGGCAGTCATATTCTCAGATACCGAAATAACAAACGTATATGTTGTTTATTATATGTTTCCAATAAAACTGGTCGAAAAACGGCCAAAATGCCAACTGTTCAGTGGCATACCTACGACATTTTGAAATTGCCGGATTCATATTACAGCCAAGCAAAACTGAACACCTCCTCTCGGACACACAGATGTATGTATGCAATAAACAAGTACCGAAGACAATATTCCGCAAAGGAAAAAGATTGTCATTGTGGAAACAAAGTTTTATGTGTCTTTCTGATGGAACATTGGTCTTTACAAAAAATCAAAGTAGACAGGGTGTTGAAAGGTGTGTACTGCACCTACCGCAAACGATTTTCAATTTTCTCTGCATATTCATAAAATTGATAATGTGACTATTAAAATACAAAATTTATTAAAATTGATATAATTATAATATAAAGACCCGGGTAGACGAACGTGGTATAGCGCTACCTGGGTGGGCTGACTTTTATTTCGCGAGGGACCCACGGAATAAATCTTGTCCTTACCACCATGGATAGAACAACCAACTAATGAACCAAACTCACTTGTAGTATCTAAAGAGGGGTACCGAATAAAACGACTTCGAAAACCCGAAATTACTTCAACATGCACTTAAAATCTGTATAATAAAAACAGAATTTGTTTTAGAAATCAGCGCATTGCTTCCTTCCCCCTTATATTAGAAATTATCTTCCCTCACTAAAAAGTATGAAATAAAAAACATTTTATAAAAAAATTAAACCGACTTCGAAAACTAGGAACCAGTAAAAATAAATGCACTGAAAAGTATGAAATGATTACCTTCTGATTTTTATGAATACGCAGGAAAATTGAAAATCATATGAAAAGCGGAAAAATGCATTAAAACGGATAATTTTATGTTGATTAGTACGAATACATACTTACTGTTAATAAAAATTATTAAATTAAAATATTAAATACCATGTTCAATACTTAACAATCTTTTCGGAGGCGGCGCAAAATTTAAAATTGTTAACACTAAAAATTAGGAAAATCTTAAAATTTTCTATTTCAATTTTGCTGCGTATTCATAAAAATCAGAAGGTAATTATTTTATACTTTTCAGTGCATTTATTTTTACTGGTTCCTAGTTTTCGAAGTCGGTTTAATTTTTTTATAAAATGTTTTTTTTATTACCCCTAAAACAAAATGTGTTATTTGGCAGAAAACTACACGGACCCCCAGGGTGCGATGTAACCAATCAGACCAGTTTACGCCAGTCTTGGACTGCCATCAGACCCTGTGGACATTCATGAAATAAAGGGTGGGTCCGCAAAGGGTTAACCATCAGTGTGAATAATCATTTTTTTTTTTTTTAATTTTATTTAAATACTTAATAATTGTAATACTCACTTCTTTACTATGTGATGTTTGCACAGTAATACAGGATGCATCAGAAAAAGGAATAGACTTTCCCATGTGTCCTGCAACAATAAATATTAAAATATTAACCAAATGAATAGAAACAAGTTATTTTTTTATTTACTTTTTTTTTGTTACCATGATTTGATTTATTAACTACTAAGGAGCTTTATTTAACAAACAACAATCACCAATTTTAACCTAACCTTTTTTTGGTGATCGCAAAATATTTCATGAATATCTAAAGGCTCTGTCCAATCGCAAAAATAATAATTTTTTTTGCCTATAAGTGGAATTTGTAATATTGGGGGTGAATAAATAAAAAGTGATTGCATTGAAGCTATTCACACATGCACGAATGTACGAGACAAAATCCAAAATAAGCTTCAAGTAAAGTTGACAAAAAAAAATCATTATTTAAAAAGGGCTAATCAGATTAGTTTCTATAATCATCAAAAGCTCCACATTGCAATTTTAAAGAAATAAAAAAATATAAATTTTATGACTTGATATACTTTATAGACTACGCTTTAAAACCTTGATGCACAAATAAAATATAAAATTACTACGAAACATAAATTAAAAAAGCTGAGTAATTACCTAAATAGTTTTCAACCGAGAATGACTGGTCATCATGATGGCTGGAACTGGACACGCAATGCACCATCGGCAGCGACTCCTGAGGAGATGTAGGCTGCAAAGAGGTCGTTACTTCTTGGTCGACAGGGCTGAGGGTCGTGGTATCTGGTGGGCTCTCGCGGTAGAGACCCGGGCTGGCGACCTGCGTCTGCGTCGACACCGAATTCTTCTTATCCACAATGTAGTTCTTTTCATAATTATTAATAATGAGATTTTGTTGCTTTTCCATATTGTTGATAACAAAGTTCTGCTTATCGACGTTCCCGAGAACGAAATTAGCCCTCATATTCTCAGGATTTATTATTATCTTGTCATTGTTCGGACTCAGGATGAAATTTTGCTTTTCCGACGTCAGAATAAAATTTGGCTTGTCATTCAAAATGAAGTTTTGATTTAGGTTTAGAGTGGGAGTAGGCTGGGTTTGCTGGTTCGAAACCATCGTCGTTTGTTGGACTATTGTTGTATTCTGTTGAACTACCGTCGTATTAGACGTACTCGGTTGTTGTACAACAACATTTTGTGATAAAAAGTCTTGACTCCTGTTACACTGCGTAGGGCTGACGTTCAGTAACGGACTCACTGGCCCCGTGAAGGCGTTGTTAACAACAAACTGATTCGGCGAATTCAAGAATTGATTGTTTTGAATGACTTTACTGCTGCTCTGGCTACTCGGAGTACGAATAACCATTCCGGGAGTAAGTAAATTTTGCCCATTACTGAAAACACCGGTATTCTGAACGGGAGTCAACAAATTGAGTTGCACGGTATCTTGGAGTATGGTTCCGTCAGACATGACCATACTCCCTACACCGGTAGGAACGATGAATTGCTGAATCGGAAAGTTCTGAACAAGATTCAAAGGTTGCAGCATGTTTGTTGTAATTAACTGTTGAGTGCCAGTAAAGCCTGTTTTACCGGGAAGAATTGTGAGAGCTTGAAGCATGGGTGCGTTTAGCTGCTGCTGTTGAACCATTACGTTATTGGAACCCTGAGGGGAGAGGAGCATCGAACCGATGGTAGGCGACAGTTTCCTCTTCTTCAAGTTCGCTTTCCTTTTGGATTCTGGTGACAGTAAAGCGGTATCGTCGAGAACTTGATTTTGAACAACATTGCCGACTATCTGAGGGATCTGAAGGGTAGTAGTATTCAAGCCATCGACTACAACGCTGGGCTGCAGCAACAGCGGACCCGGAAGGAGCACAGTCGGCTGATTGAGCACAGGCTTGCTCTGACCAGGGAGGACCGAATTGGCAACTACCAACTGTCCCGGGCTAGGAACAAGGATCTGCCTCACGTCATCCTGCTGGACTCCACCCTCTTCATTTTGCTGTGGTTTTTGCTGTAATCCAGGATTGCTAACAGAAACGGTAGCAGTATTTGCCTTGCCGGCTAATACTGAAGTGATGGTATTGCTGCTGGCAGTGTGACCTGATGCCATCGTTGTTACCACGTTTTCAGGAGGCCTCGCTTCCACGGGGCTGCGGTTGCTTGTACTTACGGTAGTCCCTTGAATGGGTCCCCTGTCGTCTATATTCTTATCGGGTAATGTAGAGCTAGGCTCTTCTGGCTTCCGCCTTTCGACCGAAGAATCGGGAAATCGACTAGTAATAATACTCTTACACTTAGGCCTAGAGGTGAATTTATTGAGAGAACTGGGTAGAGGAACACCATCTACAGCTGGGCTGCTCTGGCGAGAAATGGTGCTATTGAGGAGCGCAGTTTGCTGAGCAAGGTAACCACTGGGGTCTTCCATGAAGCTCGGAGGAGGTTCCGGAGTACTGGGGTTCATATTATCGTCGGAATATCTTTTCCTGATGAATTTGGTTTGCTTCTTTTTCAGATCGTTATTCCAAACTGTACTAGAGGGATTGTTATTATGCTGAGGAAAGGTAGGAATCCTCTCGAAGCTATTGGACTGCGTTTTGTTCTGCTGCCAAGGTGGAGTCCTGTTCACGTTTAGGCCAGTAGGAACGGCATGGACAGGAGCGGGGGCGGGCGGCTGTTGCAATTCCTGGGAATGAATATATTCCACTCCCTGGCCGCTTTTATACTTCGCCTCATAGGAAGTGGAACCGTAAGATACCCTTTGTTCATAATTAACCTGAGAAAAAAATAATTAAAATAATTTTTAGAATAGAAATAAATAATAATTTACATTAGAAGAAACAAGAATTTATAGCAAATTAATTTCAAAACAAACTAAGGCCCAGTGTACATGAGCTGCAAAGCACGCTGGGCGCTATGCGTAATGCCACGCTGATGGGCAGACATACGTTGGGAATATAGGGGGAATGCACATGGGCGACAAGTGACGGCCAGATGTTCCAGATTAGTCCGATAGGCTCAGGAGCTGACACTTCTTTCTCCTCGTATCGGGCGGCTATTCGACACTTTTGCGTTCCACAAGTACGTTATTTATATAGGGACAGTGCACATGAGCCGCTGCGTTCTTTCTTATCTTCCTCTTTAATACCGGTTGATTTTAAGTAATATAATTATTAATTTCATTTGTATTACTTATTTAACTTTAAATGTCAACCATTTAAAATTAATCTTTAAAATTATTATTACTTAGATTGATGATTTCGCATCAATATCAGTGAGGCATTAAAAAGATATGTAATTTGAGATTTAATCTTTAATATGTTATAACTCATTTTATTTATTTAATTAATTTAGACTTGTGTAATGGTCAACTGTTTTCCGTGGGATGATTGGTAATCAGGATTTTCTGTCTAATATTCTTTATTTGGACTACGTTTTGATCCAAACATGAGGATCTTCGGCAGGGCTAAAATGAAGACAAATAAAATAAAATAAAGACAAAACGAACAAAAAACTTGGTATCGGAGTGGTTTTTGAAGTGACGCGTCGTCCTATCTCCTCATGTGCACTGACCCTTTTTTATGAAGGATTAAGCCTTCCTGGAAAAGCTTCTTAGCGTCAAGCGGGCCTTGCAGCTCATGTGCACCGGCCTAAAGGAGCATGCTGATTAAGGCAAGCCACCATACTGATTGTCTTATTTTCTCTCTTCTGGAAATGAGGTATTGTTGATATCTCTTATTCCATACATTCTAATTTATAACAAAAATTAAAAATAAAAAATCAGAAACTGCTAATAGTTATATTGAGAAAAGAACTACTAGGAGTTTTCAACAATATATAAGTTGATGAGAAGCCTAAACAATTTAACATGTTCAGAAAAACTTTTGAGGCTACAGTAAACAGAAAAACAAATCTTTCATTCATTTCTGAAAAGCAGCAAAAAAGAAAAAAGAAAAAAAAAAAATCAAGTAGTTCCAGAATATAAAGAATTTCTGAAAAATTAAAATATTTTAACAAACCTGCTGCGATGGGATTGAATTTGGTGATCCGAACCGGTTGGCGTCCTGGACCTTTTGGTATTGCGGATTCCCGGAAACTTCATACTTGAGTTGGTAACCATTGCTGTAAGTCTCCTGAGGAAATTCTTGATTGCTATCTCTCCAAGGCTAAACAAAAAATAATAACTTTATATAAAATAATTTAACTAAAAATATAAATAATTTTGTGATTCATGTCAATGAAGGCAAATCAAGTTAATAAGCAGATCAACCCCCCCCCCCTCTCCCTCCAATGATAGGGAGAAACAGCACTGATACATTATTAATAAATAATAATAATAATAAATATATTTACCAAGCCATTATAAGTTGAAGCATGTTCTTGCTCCTTGAATGCACGTTCATTGTGAAGCAAATGTGTTTGAGGTAGTGGTGGACCGAATCTCCTTTTCTTCCTTCGGAAATCATCAACTGAAATATAAACAACGCAATCCATTAGCAACACAATAAATGCCTATAAGTTCCAGCTTTTAACCCTTTCATGGCTCCAGACGATATATCTCGCAAAAAAAAGTAACCATCCCTAACCATCCCCAGAAGCTGAGGACGAGATAACTCATCGAGGGCCGCCGGTCCCCAGTAGCTAAATAAGATATAGCTCGAAATCGGTTTTTCACTTATTTAATGTCCTCAGATTCACATGAGGTAATTTATCGCAACTGAAGCACATCCTAGCGGATCCACGGAGACTTAATAAGTGCATCTAGCGGCTGCTAGGCTGCAGGGGTGTCTCTATTGCCGAAATATTTTTTTTCGGGTAGCTGCCTATTATCTGGGTTTTCCGTCCGGGGAAGCTAGTCTTACCCCTTTTTTGCCTGCTATTTTTTTTTTTTCTGTCCCTTATCCCTCCCCCGGCTACCGTCAAGGGTCTTGAAGGAAATATTTACCATTATTCATTTCGAGTTCTAAACGCTCTGAGGGATAGTCCTCTGTATTTTTTGGTGATATTTACTGCTTTATTTCGAACTCACATAATCTGTTAATGCAATCGATAATCTAGTATTTTAATTTACTGAAATAATGATATGGAAGGAAGATTGGAAGCTTTGAGTCTTGAGGGTGATGTCGAACAGCAATGGTGCCGATTAAAAACAACTAATCTGGAAACAGCTAAGGAAGTTTGCGGCATGCGCAGAGTATCAAGCAAGCAAAAGCGCACAGAGTGGTGGAGCGAAGAAGTACGCAGTGCTGTTCAATTAAAGAAGAAAACATGGAAAGCATATCTTCAAGATAAAACACTTGAAAAGCTTAACCAATATCACTTGGCTAGAAATCAATGCAAAGGAGTGGTCAATCAAGCAAGAAAGGCATCTTGGGAAAAGTTCGAAAAATCTCTTGATGAAGACCACCGTGAGAGTATAAAGAAATTCTGGTGTAAAGCGAAACAGTTGCGGGGGAAAAGAAGTAAGCCAGCAAGAAATGTCAAAGACTCAAGTGGAAACATCATCACTGACGAAGTAAAAATTCTTGAGCGGTGGAGGCAGTTTTACCAAGGACACTTCTCGGAAGAAGGGTTTAATGACCTAGGAAAACACTCTGTGGAAAACAATAATTCCGAAAGTCTAGAGATAATTGAGGAAGATGAGGTAGAAAACGCCATCCAAAAAATTGAAACAGGCAAAGCAGCAGGAAGGGATGGCATAGCACCAGAACTATTGAAATTCGGAGGGCAAGAACTGATTAAGTTTTTCCAGCAACTCTTTCAAATCATATGGGACACAAAGGTAATCCCCTCAGATTGGGAGTTTAGTGCTATAAGAATCCCTATTCATAAGAAAGGCAGATCCACTGAGTGCGAAAATTACAGGCCTATAAGTTTACTTTCGGTGGCTTACAAACTATATACCTCAATTCTGGAAAGAAGATTAAGGCTCATAGTTGAGAACCAAATAGAAGAGGAACAAGCGGGCTTTCGTCCAGGGAAGCAGACTCAAGGCCACATCTTCATATTAAGAAGCATTGCAGAGAAATCATGGGACAGGGACAAGAACATCTATATGGCATTTCTGGAACTTAGAGCAGCGTTTGACGCTGTCCTTAGAAAAGAAATATGGGATATGCTTTGAGGAAAAAGAATGTTCCAGGAGATTTTATCGCAGCTATTATATCAGCTTACCAGGAAGCGAAAGGAGTTGTGAGAATCAATGGAAGAGAGTCTAGCCCTTTTCCCTTAGAAAGAGGTGTAAGGCAGGGAGACAGCCTGAGTCCCCTCCTGTTCATCATTTTATGGATGAAATACATAAAATTTGTAAACGCCGTACTTCCTGGACGGTCATTGGGAAATGGGATTTGAGGAATGTCATGGTCCAAAGTCTGCTGTATGCCGATGATATCGTACTGATAGCAGATACGAAAAATAAACTGCAGCTAGCTCTTGTGGAATGGCAGGAAGAGCTTCTCCGTAAAGGGATGACAATAAATACCTCCAAGAGTAAGGTCTTAGTGATGTCGAGAGAGGATCAAGAGGACGTCCAGCTTATTTGTAATGGAGAAGTGCTTGAAGTTGTACATGAATTTACCTATTTGGGGACAATCATTAGCAAAATGGGGAAGATTGACCCAGAAATAGCAAATAGGATATCCAAAGCCAACCAGATCTATTACCCTATCTGCAACAGCATAGTGGGGCACAGAAATATTAGTAAGAAAACTAAAAAGCACATATACAAGTCTGTATATCTCCCAAATCTCACCTACGGAAGCGAAAGCTGGGTTATGCTGGACAAGCAAGCCAGTCGAATGACAAGTGCTGAGATGAAATTCCTGAGGAGAGCCGCTGGAAAGACCAGGAGGGACCGTATCAGGAATGAATGGATAAGAGAGGAGCTGGAGGTAGAAGAGGTAAAGACTTGCCTGGAAAATCGACAGTTAAAGTGGTTTGGCCACGTTTGTCGAATGGATGATGAAAGAAATCCAAGGAAAGTAATGGAAGCTCGACCCACTGGGAGGAGGCCACGAGGCCGTCCCAGAATTTCCTACTAGGAATATATACAGCGGATAGGAGGGAAAAGAGGCAAAACCCTCCAAGAAATGAGGCAGCTTAGTAGGGACCGGGAGGCATGGCTGCGTTGGATTGAGGCTCCTCGATGCTAAATGGCATGAAGAGGTAGACAAAGAAGAAGGAGAAGAAGAAATAATGATAAAGGTATTATAGAACCATAAAAAAAAAATAAATAAATAAAATAAAATAAAAAAAATAAAAAAAAAAATATAAAGAAATGTAGAAGGTAATGAGGAATTGAAGAAGTTGAGTGGCGGACAGTGGCATGCACACCTTAGCAGGGGGAGGGTAAAATATAGGGTATAGCCGGCAGACCCACTTAGCTTCTCAGGGCAACTTTCGTTCCGAGTGCTTAGCTGTTAAAAGGTTAAATCAATCTAAATGGAAAATTTTTATAGGAAACCTAAAAATTAATACAGGTGTTTATTTATTTAATTTTGAAAATAGATATTACTATTACATTGGATTTGGAAAAAAAATTAAATAAAAAAGTATAGAAAATTACAATATAGGAAATAAACTGATATATTTCATTATTTTCATTTACTGGGATGAGTCAGAAAAAATGACAGTTTTCTTTGTGTTTGAACTTTGCATCGTAATTCCTCTCTTTGTTTACATTTCTGAACTAAGAATTGTGATAAGAAAGTTTATGTTTGATCTTGTCGGAGTCATTTGGTAAACAGCATGCCCTCTATCCGGGCTCAGAACTTCTTTAGCTTTCATTTGCTCACAATGACAGTAAAGTACGTAATTCTCATAATTTTACATCATTATTGGAAACAGAAGTTTTCAGCAGCTGAAACCACTCGTTTAGTGGTTGAATTTGAAGATGAAGACTCTTCTTCATGAAATGCGACGACAAATGTGAAGCTAACGACATCAGTTTTTTTTTTTTTTTTTACTTCCTTCTTTTTTTTTAATCCAGCTTTTGTTCGGTCTAGGAACACTACAGAAGAAATAATCCTGTTGTATGCATCAATTAGGTAACAATCCCATTTGTTTTTAAATTTTTGAACAGTGAACATTGTTTATAATGTCATTATTGCCGTCTGTCCTGCCATAAAAGAGAGGATAGGACGGCATCGTGGAAGAGAGAATTTTAGCTCAGTATGATAAATAACCGAAAATGACCAACAAAAAAAAAAAAAAAAAAAAAAAAAAAAAAAAAAAAAAAAAAAAAAAAAAAAAAAAAAAAAAAAGGCCTTTAAATTAGGAATTCCCGTTTTCTGGGAAACACTTTCCGAACTACAGTTTAAATATATATCCATTATATATGCTTATACCGATATCTACTGGTGACGAATTAAATATGTTTGAAAAAATAAGAGAATGATCAATTAAAATTTTACCCTAAATTTCTCATTTTTCTGTTCAATCCGTTTATCGGTTAATGTGTCGAATTTATATATTATATTTAGAAAAAAAAAAAAAAAAAAAAAAAAAAAAAAAAAAAAAAAAAATATATATATATATATAGATTTAATATATATTTTCAGGGTTTAAACATGTACTATCTTACATAAGAAGTCAAATAGTGAGTGCGTAGGACATTAACCCTCCGTTGGTCGCGTCGTGAGCATTTTGCTCACACTTGCCTAAAATCTAGTGTATTTCGCTTATTTCTTTTTATGTAATTCTGATATCTTTTCTAATTGTCATTTGTACATGAACACAATTTAAGAAATTGTTTCTGAAGAAAAAAATTGCCGCGCTAATATAATACGTTTATAAAACGTTTTTATAGAAAAAAAACGGGAGTATGAGCGAATTACTCACATGCGACCAATGATGTCTCAAGGAGGGATGCGACCAGCGCCGGGTTAAACACATCCAACATAGCAAATAAATCAATTCTTTCCCTTTTGTATTAATAGGTCACAAAAATTTGAGATTTAAATCATAATAGATAAAAAAATGGAACTTACCAAACTTATTATCAATGGAATCAAAAGACGATTGCGGCAACAATTTTCTCTTATGGTTGCACAATTTGTTAAGATCCCCAGGTCCTAAAGCAGGAGCGGTCCAAGGCCTCGTTAAGACCTGAAAGATTTAGATAGTTAAAATACATTAAAATAAATAAAAACCTGTACCAATATGGGTGCGCTCAAGGAACCCAGGGTTAATCCACGCAAAAGAGAAAAAAAAAACACTCCCACAGAGAAGATCCAACCTAGGACAACTTGAGCAAATGTTAACAGCACAAAAACTAAATGATTAACTAGTTATTTAATCGGAAAAATCTTTTGAAATATTATGAATAGCATATAACAAGCAGTATAGTAATGCAATACCATAAAATATTGCGTTTGATTTTTCTTATCAACTCTAAAACATATGTCGGCAACATCTGGCCCGCTGTAAGATTTAATCCCCCCCTCCATAATTAGCTTGGCCTCCAAAAATCCAATAAGAAAAACAAATATTCAGGCACCTAGACTGAAAAATAGTTAATAGTTATTTGTTATCTCAAAATCAATAATTAGGCACTTATAGCAATTTTCATCTAAACACCTCAATAGTTGCAGAAACATAATTAAAAACCGATAATAGTAATCTGGATAACATAACAAAAGTGTCACTCCAGATTGAAGTATCCGCAGTAAGATTTTATGATTATATTGTATATTAATATCCGACAGAGATCGAGTGTATCCAGAAGCTGACAGAGGTGCCTGAATCTTTTGTTATTCCGAATGAGGAAGATTAAGATTAATAAGGGCATCATAACTTCGGTGTGAATCGGTACAACTTCAATTGGACAAAAATAATTTACATATGTTCAAAAAACGTATGCGCGAAAAATTCACTACTTTTGAAAGGCCTGCGCAAACATATTTGCACACTTAAGTTTGGCCCAAAATACCCGCTCTAAAATATTTTTAACTGCTTTTAGATCACAAGGGTGAATTATTTCGATGATTGTATATACCAAATCTCAATCTAAATCTTAAATTTATTTGTAGAAAACCCCTTCCTTAACATCTTAAAATCAATTAATTTAATCCAAGTAATATAGATATAAACAAAGGAGTTGATGACTAAGAGGTTTTACGCCTTTATAATAAAACAACCAACCAACCTATATAACAAACTTTCACGTTATTTGTTAACCTTTTTGCGACGGCCTTATAAGGAGCCTACCTTTTTTTTTTTTTTTTTTTTTTTTTTTTTTTTGTAAATACATTTTTAATACTGTCACAACTTTAGTTTACACCCTGAATAAGCATAGTTACACACTTAATGAGTGCCAGCCCCAAAACGGCTATTACGGCGGAGATACAAAAAGGACAAGCTGCCTTAAGGAAAATACAGGCACCCGATATATCATGTTAGCAGGCAGCTAAGAGTTCAGGAACCTTCATGTTCATTTATATCAAATACAAGAAGTATATTATTTCTTTCTATAAAATAAACAAGAGATTACCTTTGGGTTAAAATTAAAAGTAGTTTCACAGTTAACAGGGCACTCCAAACCACACTTACAAGTTCCTTCGGCAAGCAAATAGGCTTTGACTTGCTCAGTAGAACTCAATGGGGTATTGCTTGGACTGAAAAAATAAATGAAAACTTAAATATTTTATATAATTATTACTTAATTGAGTAAAACTTCATAATAATAAAAAAAAAGAATAATTAATAAAAAGAAGTTAATACAACTTGGCAAATTTTTAAGTTTACTTAATTTATTTTTTTTTACAAGGTTTATGAAATACTGATAATTCAACTCTAAAATAACTCATTAAATTTGCATATACTATTCCTCCAAAACTTTTATGTTCCATACACTGAAACTTTTTAAAAATTTCTAAATTATACCAAAGACCCACGATGTTTGTATCAATGTAAATAAAAAATGTTACCTTGATTACTTATTTAAAAAAATCACTTACAAGGAAAAATTTCATTCTTATTGTTTTGAAAAATTGATATGTTGAATATTTTTCTTGAAAGCTTTGACCAAGATTTGTTAATTGCTAATTTTCATTGCATTTAATCTCAGATACACAACATACTAATTATAAAATCATGCTACATACTAAATTAATGCAGTGAGTTTTACGTCCCTCGGATAGGACGTAAAATGGAGGTCCCGAGCCTGTACGATGTCAGGTACTCGTTAAAGATCCCTATCCTAATTATACCTGGATAGGCAAAATTTAGGACTCCCACTGTAGCATTGTCCGATTAGCCTAAGTAGCATAAAAATGGACGTTAAACAAGCAAGCAGTGAGTTTTAAATGGCCAACAATGAATATAGGTTTTAAGAAATGAGAATTACTTCATTTAATTAAGTACTTTTAATGGAAACTAACAATATAGATAAAATCCTGCAAAACTACAGCCCATGATGGTTCTTGAGTTCATTACCGGGTAAGGAAGTACTGTTTCTTGGTCAGCGATGGTGCAAGGAGGTGATTTGACCGTGATCACACTCAATTACCAGGTTTTTACCTTTAATTTTTTAAACACGCTTTATAGAGGCTGGGTTTGCCCCAGAATGTCTCTGGGCCCGATAGACAATCTACGACAGAATATTAAAGATATCTAGCCAAGCCAGATTAGAACTTCGGATTTTGTAGTTACGAGCGATCTACAGATACAATTAGAATCATTATAATTCTTTAAAAATAAAGCAAGGTTAATGTTAGATAAACAAAAACAAAAAAAAAATTTAAAACAGAGAGAAGCTAAGAGTTGTTAGGTGTTTCCATATGCCAAAATTGGTAAACTGAAAATAAAATACAATTGACTGATTCCCAGAAATTTTTTAGTTTTTGTGAAATTATGTGTCTAAACATGTGAAGAGTCTATTCGGAAAAAAAAAAATATTGTAACTAGTCTGTTAAACCCCCAAAAGCAACTTATTGATGTGAAGAAATGGATAAGCTTGGTGATCGATCTTTGAGAAGGGAGGAGGTTATTTCTGTCATTTTAAAATCATTATCTGTGTAACCAGTGGGAACAATGGATTTATGGAGGTACCTGTCGTGAAAATCATGAATGTTTTATAGTTCCTGTTACAGACAGAAAAGAAGATAGCTTATTACAAATAATAAGAAAGAAAATAGGACCAAGAACAACCATTGTAAGTAGAGGTGAGAGATAGTCAACTGTTCTTCAATAACGATAGGTAAAATGACAGTCAGGATTTTTAGTTAAAACTTTTTTATTTTGGAAAGCCTAAATTTCGATCCAACTTGTGGATCTTCATCAGGGCTAAAAGAAAACAAATATATGAGTACCTATGCTAGAGGATGACAATAAATGAACACTTAACAAAACTGAGAATAATATAAAAGATGGTAAGTATTCTACATGAATATTTAAATAAGTGGCTGGTTAGCAAGATAAAATCAAATCTGATATTTACCTTCTGAGTTCAGAGTGATACAAAGACTGAAGGTAAAATAAAGTGAGAGGTAGTGGTAGGGGGTTAGTTGTAACTTGTACCCCTACCACTACCTCTCACCTTATTTTTACCTTCAGTCTTAATATCCACCTGGACTCAGTAGGTAAAATTATTAACAAATTGTTAATAATTGTAAATTTAACGTTAATACGTAGATGAGCCTTTTTTCTCTAAATAAAAAATATAAGTATTAAATTAACCAAAACTTAATATAAGTATTAATTATTATCGTTAATAATTGTAAATATAATGGAAATTTCTGTCAACTTTTATTTATTTATCATAAATTGTGAAAACTTAATAAGGAGCGTGTCACTTGTTTGTGGGGGTTTAACAGATTAGTATGGAAAGAAAACCTAACAAACTCGCTATAACCTAACCTTCCACTAGATATCGATTTCATTCGATTAATTGTGTTAGTTGTTTATGGGGGTTTAACAGACTAGTACCAAATTATTTAAGTGATAATTGATCAATTTTACAGAGTTGAAAAGGATTACTTTTCAATAAACAACAAACATGTGTTAAGGATAATTATATTTTAAGAAATAATATGTACAATGTGAATTATGAAAGCATTCATTAATTGTAATAAAAAAAAAAAATATTAAATTGTAATAGTTTTTTTACTGTTTGGTCGCATGTTATAATACCTTTTTATTGCGTATTACATAACATATTTCAATGCTTTGTTTAATCTAAATCCAAACCTGGATCACAACATTTATATATCTCAATCTCAAGATTTATTCTTAATTTAGACATGTTACTCATCAGTTCAAGGTCACTTTTTAGCTTCTTTTATTTTTGTTGATTCAGGATCAGAAAAATTCAAAACTGTTTCTGCTATTAATATCTGTTATTAAATTTAATACAAATTTTGAGGAGATGATAGATTATATAAAAGAAATCAAACAAATAATAAAAATTAATAAGCATCATAAAATATACACCTCATGACGGTCTCAATATTCCATTTATTTATATATAACAGAGCTTTTGGTGCCTCTGGTACCATATTCATCTGGACAAAACCAATAAATAATAATTATACAATTATTATTACATATATTTTTTGAAAATTTTTCATGCATATGCCCAATCTCTTACCCTTCTATCATAAGATCTACATAAGGGAGAGCATTTAAATGACTGTATATTACATCAGTTGAGTCTTATGTTAAAAACCTAAAATTTGATATGATTTGTAATCAATTATGTTTGAAATATAAATGTCTAAAATTTCACATTTTTATTACGGGCATAATTTATTACAAATCATATATAAATTTTTGGTTTTTAACAGAAGACTCAACTGAAGTAACATACAGTTATTTAAAGACTCTTCCTTATGGGAACAATAAGAGGGTAAGAGATTGGGCATATGCATGACAATTTTTCAAAAACTATATGTAATAATAATTGTATATATATTATTTATTGGTTTTGTGCAGATGAATATGGTGCCATAGGCACCGAAAGCTCCTGTTATACATAAATAAATGGAATATTGAGACCGTCATGAAGTGTATATTTCATGATATTTAGAATTGAACGGTCTATGATCAATGTGATCATTTGATGAGAATT
The DNA here is from genome assembly GCA_911387785.2 of Aelia acuminata. Lineage (NCBI taxonomy): Eukaryota > Metazoa > Arthropoda > Insecta > Hemiptera > Pentatomidae > Aelia > Aelia acuminata. The sequence goes on along the minus strand of OU426982.1, from coordinate 145,497,930 downwards.
AATAAGATTTTATTTTAAATCTGAAAAATGTCATTAAATACATCTGGAATATATGAGGCATTTGGTTTCAAAACCAGTTACATCCATTTTCAACAATTTTGTTTGTTTGTTCTTTTTCGTGATTTTGCTAACAATTACCTTTAAACAAAAATTTTTGACAACTTTTTATCACATTTTCTTTTTTAAATCTCATTCAACATTAAGAAATATGTTGGATGTGCCTGACTTTGATAAGAAAATATCAATTTTTGCTTAAATTATGAATAGAAATTTTTTAAAAACAAATCTCTTTATTTAATATGAACAATATATACATAGTTTTTATTTTTTTAATATACAAATCATCATTAAAATCTTGATGTTGAACCACATCCATGCATATTTATTTGGATAGGTGACATTTGTACTGTCTATTACAACTTTGTAGAATTTTAGGGTACCTATTGATCTCCAGTCTTCTCCATAATGTTTTTCTTAATAGAGTATCTACATCATCCAACTGTTTGGAAACATGGGATTTCGAAAAATTGAAGGTTTTCTGATAAGCGAAGCTTGGATGGAACCGTTTTTGATAAGAAATGGTATCTTTAAGTATTGATTTACGAAGGATCTAGACGTCTTTTTTAAAAAAACGCATTAACACATTACTATGATGCCTAAATATGCTTGTTTGTTTATAATAAATAAAACACTATTGTATTTTTCTATGGCTTTCTTTTTGAATGCCCTTATTAACTAATAAAAAACAAAAAAATACACACCTGACATAAACCACAATGCCTTTGGTGAGTATACGTTTCCACCCGTAGGGCGGTGCAACGTATTCTTGAGTAAAGTTTCGAGCTGACTCGATATCAGAATCAGACAATGGCAAACTGCAGGTCGATTCCGCAGCCGCCGTTTCACACCTCGGGCCTTCATATCCGCGACAATTTTTTCTCGAGTTTACGGTGGCTTGGAGCGTACTGCTGTCATAATCTTGAACGTACACTAAGATGTTTTGGTCAGGCGGTGGTGGCTTGTTGGCCATATTCCCCTAAGGCAACCAACGTTACCATCACTGATGTAACACCCTACCACGGCAATTTCCTGGTAAAAAAAAAAAAAAATTACATGTTAAATAGAAATATAATAGGAAATGTAACATAATTAAATTTTAAATTAAAAGATAAAATGAGGTGTATGCCTTTCCAACTACATACATAGCCATCCGATAAATTTTAAATCTGTAACTCTTAAACGGAAAAGGAAACTGAGATAGCTAGTGCTCTTTACGAAGACTTATTACAAAAGTAAAATATAATCAATAATATTTAATAATAAAAAGTATTTAACATAAAATAAGGCATAGAATCATTGTATTAAGTGATATTATATAATACAACAGCAGTTTTCAAAATAAAATAAAAAAATAATAAGAATTTTAATTGTAAAAATATAAATTAGCATTAATTATTCAGAAAATTCCCATAATTAATAAGGATACAATCACGTTAGTATAATATATGTTTCCGGACATGTTTATAATCACATAAATAAAAAGTTCTGAATAAAATCAACATAAACATGCATTAAAAAACTGGCTATTGTGAAGAGAAAGTTATGATTAAATTTTAGCCTTAAAATTGTCTTGTGATTCTAATAGAGGATATTAAAAAATCCTCTTTCCTCACATATAAATATACATAACCTTTCAGATTTAAGAACATTATGTATATAACAGTATGTATATGTAATTAAGTAATAATATATTTAACTAAATTGGTTACCGTTGAGGAAATTATTAAATAATAACATCTGCCATCAGAAAATGTATAAAGGGGGCTCTAAGGGGGAAAACTTAAGTTTTGAAATAAACTGAGCAAATTTTTGATGTAGAAATTTAATGTCAAAAAAAATGAATAAATAATAAAATATAGGTTAGTGATGGAAACTTGATAAATTAACTTTATTACAGAAAATAAATAAATCAAATAAAAAACTTAACATAAAATCATATAAACACTGACAATGACAATGAAATTATTAATAACGTAGAGACAAGTTGGCTAAAGAATAATGACTTAAGTACAATTTACACATAATCTAACATAAGATTAACAAAATATTGTTCACATCAGCCTCTGATAATCCTTTAATCATATGCATTTAAAGAAACGCAAATACTTAGTATTTTTTAACAGGTAAAAGATATTAAGTATTCTTATGATAACAATTGTGGGCTACTTAAGTCCACCATGAATACAAAAATGAACTGTTTAATATCTTAAAATAAGCATAGTATCATATATGAAAGAACAAAAAATTAGATTAATTTTTAATTATGTATTCGACAATTTGCAGATATTCAGATGTGGTATAGAAGCCCTGAGGCGCCAAGGGGAGTATTTGATGTATCAACTTTTAAATAACATAAAATGAAGCCTAGTTGCCAGAAAAATAAATTACAGTAATAAAAAAAACTTACAAGAATATTCAGTTAAAATGAAAATAAGAAATGAGATTACTAACATTTCAATATATAAACTACATACAACAATTTTATAATAATGGCAGATTAAGAGTACCAAAAATTTCTTTAACTATATTTTCAAATGAGGCGATTAGCTATATCCATCATCAAAGATTATTCTAATAATAATAATAATAAATGTCGAATAATAAGACACCAAAATATATATGATGATTTTTCCCTTTTTCATCGAGACAACGCCATGATTTGGAAACTATTTTTATCCTGGACTAATGCATTTTTGGTCAATACGATTATGCAAGGTGATGTAATACATTGAGAACTTCTTGGAAAAGTGTATTTCTTTTATTTTCTGAGAAAATAGCAGAATGAACTGATGGTGGGAAAAAAATAAATATATTAAAAATAAGGCACATGGTCATGATAAATTTAATAGCAACAAATATACTAGATCTTATCAAGAGCAAAGATTACACAAAACTTCTTTTTTTTTTAAATATATCTATATAAATCCTAAACAAACTATTACAGTAGACGCATATACATAATTTATACATCACCTCTATCACATATACTTAAGTCTTTATCACCTCATCACTCATTACTATTCAAGAATAACCTAAAATAAATAGGTAAAGAGAAAAAAATCTCACCGAAATGGTTCAAATTTTATATGAAACTTTAATTGGAATAAATGTTAAAATAAATCACTATCCTACTACCATATCATAACAATCATTAATTTCAAAATGTAATTGATGTAAATTTTTAAGCCTAAATAGCAATCTATGAAAAAAATAAATTTGTCATGGAAACAAAATAAATAATATATTATTAGTAATTGACATTTGATAACAATAATATAAAACTGGTGGTTTAAAATCAATTATGATTACTTTTAGCTATGTCCTGGGGAGAAGAAAGAGGAATAAAACCTAGTAAGTTTAAACATATTATTTAGAAAAGAAAATTTAAAAAAAAAATTGCATTTACAACACTATCAATCTAAATCATACGATTAAAACTAATTGTGAAATAGATATATGACAAGACAATTAAGAAAATTAAATAAAAGCTTCAATTAATTTAAAATAAAAGAAAGTTAAAATACATATATTAGTTAAAGTTGAATGTGATAACCTGAATAATATAGCATTCCACTATTAGAAGTTTATTATAAACATTCTTCCAATTCGCCATCTAACTTTAAATATTAATAACAACAATAAGACAGCTAATATCCCTATAATGATGTATTTAAGTAACTATTTGGTCCAAACCATTTACAATAAATAATAATTTTGACAAACTATATAAAACATTTAAAAACCATTTGGAAAATGTATAAATCATGCATTGGTAAATGATGACTACAAAACAGCTTTGTGTCTTCTCCTAACCTACAAACATAAGAAGAGAAAGTGGTCCAAAAAGAAAGATTGGAATGAAGCTAATAAATGTTAACAATAAATCTCTGCTTTTAGTGACCTACTAAGGCAAAAGAAAACTATTGAACAAAAAAATAAAAATAAATTACAAACAGCAGTAAAACTGTCAAATATAATCAACATTGACCCAAAATCTGGAGAAAACCTTGAAATATTTCAAAATACAATTTTAATCTGAGGTCAAAAAAGCTTGAATAGTCCAGTTTACATTAAGTAAATTTATAAATAGAACGTGAACTTTTCTATTATATGGAACATACATTCCCTAATACTATTATAAAAACTAGTAACCTTATCAAATAATAAAAAAAAAAACCCTTCATTGATAAATAACACAATAAAAACCCAGAAAAAATGTTATAAAATCTTTAAAAACAAACCAATGAATAGAAATAAGAATAAAAACTAGAAGAAATATCAATGGAATCAAAACTAACCTGCATGTCGTAAATAAATCATATAAACTATTTCTGCAAATATATTTCTTCTTTAACATTACATTAGCTCCAACTGTAAAAAACTGGATCCATAAAAATTGTTGATCTAGAAGAATAGTTCAATTTCTTAACAAGAACATCAAAAATGTCAACACGTCTTAACACCTGGACAAGATTTCACTTATGTTTTTCTATCCACCACTGTTATTGTAGAAGTTTGACCACATTTATCTAACTAAACTTGTTATATTAATTACGGTAAAAAATATTTATAACTTAGATAAGAAGTTAATGCGTGTTAATTCATAAAACGACCGTTTTCTATAACAAGATACTCATTAATGTTAGAAAAATATGGTTCCTCGATACCAAAGACCTTTGCGTCATTTGCGGATGTTAAGATCCATGATGCAGTTAGTCAAAAACAGCATTAAATCCATTGTGGAATTATAAACGTTATTATAATATTTTGATTTATTTTATGAACAGAACTCGTTTTTACGATACTAAATTAACCTAGATTTCATTTTATTAATTTTCCTAAGGATATCAAAGGGTTGATCTTCTCTTTAAACATATGTATATTTTTTCTGTTACTAGGATCTTGTGTAATGTTTTCATATAAGTTAATAGATCCTATATAGCTATTGGCATTTCATTTTGGAGGCTTTCAATTCAAAGCCTTGAGTTTTTTGTTATTTTTCCTTTAGTGATTATATCTTAATTTAAGTGTGTTGTTGTTTTTTAAATGACAGGATTGGTTTTAAAAACGGATTCATGGACAATCTCTTTTTAATAGTATTTAAGACAAAAGTATATATTGACTGAACAAACATTTCTGTTTTGCTTGATTGCTTTTTCTTTTTTAGTGCAGTTCTAATGCAGGCTTTGGAAATATCATTTTTATGTAGTTCATTATGTGAATAACTCTAAAATAAATGATTGAGTATGACCATGATATTTTTATATGCAAGAAATAACTCCCTATATTATTTTTGAATATAATTAGCTTATGAAACAGGTATTTACTTTTTATAATTTCTTCCAATTATTTCATCGAAGGTTATTCGATTGCCTAAAGCGCATTTATTAATTAAATTAATTTTTGAAATTATAAATTCTTCGTTTAGTTAAAAACATTAATGTGTAAAGAAAGGCTGCTGCTTCAAGTGATGTTCTCATTTCTAATTTTAATGACAAAATAATAGTATAATTCTATTTCTATTGCTACCAGACTTATTTTTTATTCTGTATTTTATCTAAATTATTTTTAGTTTGTAGTGATCAGATATTGAAAATGTTATTAGTTCTTCATTTAACTACAAACATCACGCTTTTATCTCGGGTAATTCAGTGCAAAATACTTATGTATTATTTTTGTAAATCTAATTGATGAGTCAGATTTGAGCAGCTTATGGATTAGGATTTAGACTGACTGAAACTGATTATTTTTGTCCTTGATCAGTTACAAATTAAGAATCGATCTGAAAGTGTCCTGTGTCTATTATAATTTAATGGTATTAATATACTTCCTTATTAAACAAGAACCCTTCCTTTATCAGTATTAATCGTATTATTGAAATAATGATTGTTTTTATTTTTAAACTGCATATGAGCATTTTTCTGATAGAAAATTTTATCTATTACTCTGAAGCCCCACACTTAACCTCTATACAGATGGATTTCATAATTATGGTAAGAATCTGGTGGTTGAATATGATCGTGAAAACTTACTTGATCGAGAAGAAAAAAACTGTACTTCCCCTTCTCATCCACGTACTGAATCTACTATTTTTTACTATGCCAGTAGGTTTTAGTCGTTCAGGTATCTATCCTTCTCTTGGTCTAATGGAGACCTTCAAAATGTGCCTAAATATCTTATTTACTTGTTGAATATTTTTTTCTCACTTCTCCAACCTCTTGAGCATATATTTGATTTAATGCTTATTTAATTTTTGAAATGTGTTAAAAGTTGATACTTCCTGTCGAGAAATACCTTTGTCTTATGTTTACTTCAATAGATTTTTTATTAATTGGTTGTAAGTTGTAAAATAACATTGTAATTACAGCTTGGTGACGATTGAAGTTAGATTTTGGTCCTGCCTGGTACCCTCCTTGTTTGGGTGGTGTATGGCTTAGCAGCATTACTTTTACAACAGATTTCGCTCCAAAGCAATGAATAATTTATATTGTTTTTTTATTCTTTGTTTGTTTAACGTCCCTTTATGTCACTAAGGCTAATCGGACGATGTTACACTGTGAGTCCTATATTTTGCCTATCCAGGTATAATTAGCATAGGGATTTTCAATGAGTACCCTTTAAACGTCCTATATGAGGGAAGGCTTAGCCAAGGAATTTTTTTTGTTGACTGCTATTTTGTAGAAGGTGAGGAGGTAAAGGGCCAAAACACATTAAATTTATAGAAGAGAAATTTGTTAATACGAAGTGTATACTTTAAAAAATTGCCTTGTTTTTTTTAATTAGTTTATCAATGACATACTTTAAACTTTTTTTTATGCGAAGTTTAAAAATTGGGATTAGTCCCATTTTGAAAACAAATGCCTCATATTAAGAATCGATCTGTTGATTGTTTTCTATAACAAGATACTCATGAATGTTATAAAATATATATATATATATATATATTTTTCTATTGTATATCCAAAGAAAAATTATGTATTAATAAAAGATATCGTCTGTCCAGGAATAAAAATCTATATCTTTCTTTTTTTGTAATCTAAATTAGGAATATTCTGAATTCCAAATAAAAAAATCAAAACGTACATATACCTCCTTTTTTTTACTTTCACTTACCTATATATGAAATATATAGTAAGTGGAAGTATTGCGATCGTGAAAAATTTCGACTTCCGGTTTTCAACGGAAATACACGTTTTGGGGTCCCCTGAGTCCAAATGACCAAGTCCCGCGAAATGGTCTGTGTGTGTGTGTGTGAACAGACTAGCTCAAAAACTATAAGCCGTGCGAATCTGAAATTGGGTATTTAGTGTATGTATATGCCCGTGATGTGACAGCAAAAATTTCATCAAAATTGCTCAAAGGGAGGGGGTACTTTATTTAATAACTTTTTAAGTTTTTTTTGATTTTCTCAAAAACGGCTCTAACGATTTTGATTAAACTGAGTATTTGATCTATATTTATATGCCCGAGATATGACTGTATAAATTTCATCATAATTGATCAACCGGAAGGGGGACTTTACTTGATCAATTTTGTATAATTTACACGTGTTTTTTTTTAGTTACTCAAAAACGGTTTTAACGATTTTGATCAAACTGGGTATTTGATGTATGTGTATGCCAAAGATGCGATAGCCAACAATACATCAAAATTTATCAACCGGAGGGGGGACTTTACTTAATAAATTTTGTACCATTTTCACGTGTTTTTTTTATTTACTCAAAAAAGGATTTAACGATTTTGATCAAACTGGGTATTTGATGTATGTATATGCCAAAGATGTGATAGCCAACATTTCATCAAAATTGGTTCAACGGAGGGGGCACTTTATTTCATTACTTTTTAACCAATTTTTAACTTTTTTTCGATTATCTCAAAAACCGCTTTAACGATTTTTATCAAATTCGTTATGTTTAATGAACATTAGTTGTTATTTAATATCAGGTAAGCTTTATCATTATTAAAATGTTCTGAGGGGGCTTAAATGGGGAAGGAGCCTTTTTTGTTTTCCTATAAAGTACCTTTGTTTTACTATAAAGTACCTTTGTTTTAGTTTATATTGAGAAATTAACTGTCTCTCATCACGCCTAAAAATAAGAAATGGCTAAATATGATATATGAAGAAAATCAAGTAAACATATACAGGAGAAAAAAAGATGAATATTCCGTCAACTCATAAAACACCTTGAGCTTACACATGCGCCGAACGCCTTTAATGACAAACCAATGCGTTATAATTAAAGATGTTCTGTTCATTTGAGAAGTGGTAATTAACAAAACGCACTAATTTCTAATCTAAGTAAGTTGGTAAGTGAAAGTTGTGTGTTGCGCGCACGCACCAGATTTTTTTTTTTTTAAGTTTGAAAATAGTTGTTTTAATAAAATTTGAGACAATACCGTTTGTTAATGTATAAATTTAAAAAAAAAAAATAGCTAGAACTTGGATGTGAATTCCCGGGCGTGGCCTATTTTGTAGCCCTGTCTCAGCAGTGAAGGATCCTTTAGGGATCTATTTATTCAGTAAAAGTGAGGAGTCGAAGGCTGGCATCAAAGCCCCTTTTAAATGAGAGAGACGCAATAGGAGTTCCATAATATCACGGTCGTATTACATCTCGAAATATGTTATGCCCAAGAGTCACTATTGTAAAAAATTATCTTAATTATTTCCAATTTATTATTTACCCATTAATAATAATAATAATAAATAAATCATCTATGTAAATAGGAAATTTACTCTAATTTCATGGGATTTAATTATTTTATTTTGATGATCTTAACATTAGGTTGAACCAATCACTTTAATTTTGGTTCTTAATAAGTTTTGAAAATCTTTTTAAAATTTAATGAAAGCAATTTGTTTCGTACAATTGCTAGATAATTAAGGATGATTAATTCTAACAATAGCAGATTAAGACTAGGAAAATGGCCACAGCCTAAATATCAATGGTTTAATAAATAAAATTAAAGAAAAAGTTGTCCTGGTGACTGCTTCAGCCTAGTTGTTTAAATCAACTAAATAAAACTTTATAATGAAGGAAATTCGTTGACCGTAGAAGAATATGAGATGGAAATGGTTGGGGGTGCGGTCAAATGAAAACACTATATGTGAAATAACATATATATTGTGCCGACGTTTCGACCCGATATTCAGGTCTTCTTCAGGGCTAAATTTAAAACAAGATAGCAACCAATAAATATGAAGAAAAGAAAAAATAATAAATAAATAAAATAATGAGTAATATATGTATCTATATACATATATATGCATGAAGAAATGAAAATGAGTTAATAATTGCATAATAGAATATAATTTTTTTTTTTTTTTTTTTTTGTGGAATTAGGTATTTAACAAAAGAATATGAATAAAATTTTTGGATTTTAAGTAATACAATTGTCAAATATGGAAAGCTATACAAATCAAAAATATGTCTATAATATACTAAAGAATAACATTATTAAATGGGATACGGAATAGATGTAACGAGGAAGTGGAAGGAATATGTGCAAAGTGAAAATAGAAAAAGATGGGTAAAAGTCTAAAGATATATGTAGCATTTAATAGAAAAGGAGATAGTAATAAAAATAGAAAAAGAGGTAGAAGTAGAATTTTATTCATATTCTTTTGTTAAATATCTAATTCCACAAAAAAAAAAAAATTATATTATTCTATTATGCAATTATTAACTCATTTTCATTTCTTCATGCTTATATATGTATATAGATACATATATTACTCATTATTTTATTTATTTATTATTTTTTCTTTTCTTCATATTTATTAATTGCTATCTTGTTTTATATTTAGCCCTGAAGAAGACCTGAATATCGGGTCGAAACGTCGGCACAATATATATGTTATTTCACATATAGTGTTTTCATTTGACTGCACCCCCAACCATTTCCATCTCATAAATAAAACATTATATGAAATAATTTCATGAGGGAGATCTATAGTGTATAGTCAGCTTACTTTCTATAATGTAATCTTTTCTTTCATCTGTTTTTTTTTTCTTCCATTGTGGCCCAGAGAATGTCTATAAAACAGATGAAGCGTTGGCAAGTAAAAAATAAACCTTGTTTAATTTTCAAGACCTCAACCCTCACGAAATTATTTCACATAATCTTACTTGGTCTCGAACATCTCACTAAAACATTATATATTAATAGAAGTGCATTGTTGGTGCATATTTCAATATAACCAAATGTTGGTTGGATAGCATCAATTAAAATATTAAAAATCTGGTGTGATGCGCGCGGCACACAACTATCACTTACCAATCTACTTGGAGTAGGAAACCGACATGTATTGGTAACTTAGATAGGAAAAATACAATTTAGATATTTCTTGGAAAATAGCTTTATCCATATTTGCTTACTTACTTTAGTTTATTATTCTCCAAAAGGTATAAAGTATTATAATATAATTGCATAACTAGAAAGTCTAGGGTAATTTTCGATGACTTTATTGTCCTCTTACAAAAAGAAATGTATAATTCATTTCTTTTTGTAAGAGGAAAATCCTAATTTCATCAATAATCGATTATTTTTTTAACCATTTTTTGTAAATAAGTGTATCGTGAATTGGAATCAACAGAAGGTTTATTTTAAAAAATTGGAACTTAGTTTTTGAATGCTTTTCCAGAAACAGACGAAGATGATTATTCCTGCAAAAACCACATTTTCTTTATTTCTCCTGTATATTTTTATCAAATTCTTTTATACTTAGTTATTACATACTATTGGGCTTAATGAGAAACACTCGATTTCTCCATTTAAAGAAAATCTAAGGAAATAAAATTTAAGCCCCATCAGAACACATCAATGATGAAACCCACCTGATATGAAAGAATACTGAGTTCTAATTAACCCTTTCACTGCGCAATGCCAGTAGTATACAATGCCAGTATGGCAGAGGCCGGCCATGCCCCGAGTGTGCAGTGCCAGTATACTGGCACCAGCCGGCCGTGCCCTGAGCGCGCTATGCCAGTATACTGAAATCGCTGTTTTATCGTATAACTGCGCAATGCCAGTATACTGGATCATTGTGTGGCGATCTAGTGGATGTTTTTTTTTTTTTTTTTTTTTTCCACTGGCACTATGCACCGCGACCTCTTAGGTTTATTGTGCGCCTGATTCTACCTGATTTCTAAAAGTCTATTTTTAGTGCATCAGTAAATTTTAGCAAACTTGTTGGGTTGACCAGTTCGTTGGTACTTGGGTCAGATAAGTTTACCTCGCCAAAGATGCTGAATCTTAGCCTAACAAGTCGTTCACACCAGCTTATAATGTGATAAGCTGTCTCATCCTCCTTGCCACAGAATCTGCGAGTTTAAGTCTGTGCATATGTTTGTTGAGTTTACAGTGTCCTGTATAGATCGCTGTAACTTTTTTGAGTGCTTTCCTGTCCAAGTTCAGTAGAATGTCACTTCTTTTGGCAGAGTAGCCTTTTAAAAAGAATTTGGAGTGAAACTGTGTTTTATCATTCCAATTTTGTTTTTTAATTGCACCATATATCTCCCCTATCCTTCTTTAGGCATAGCTTAGACTTATGCCAATTACTGGTTCAGGGGTCATTGGTCTTTTTGCTGAGCCTTCTCTTGCAAGGCCATCTGCTTTTTCATTTCCTTGGATGCCGGAATGTCCGGGCACCCATTCCACTCTGACTCCATTGCTTTCCGCTAGTTTGTTGAGCGAGATTTTGCAGTCTTTGACAATCTGTGCAAGGATGTTACTCGAACTTGTAAGTCTAGCGATGATCGCTAGATCGCGTGAGACTTCAGAAATAATTTCTTCATAAGTTGTGCTTTCCAGCTTTTAACGCTTGATAGCATGAGCCTTCAAAAATAGGACCGTAGACTAGGCCTGCCAATATACATTCTGGTTTGCCCGGTCCATAATCCCAGATCAAAAAAGGTAATAGAAACGGATCAAAAATATAGAAACAAACAAATAATACCTTTAGTGGAAAAAATTTGTTATTTCATAATTAAATTCATATTTGATTAAAACCAGGCTAAAGTAATATTATAATAACTGGAGATTAACAAGTAATTTTTTTCATTAAAACAAATAGGAACCTAAATGAACAGCTAGAGAAATAATAGCGCGAGTGTCAGGGGGCGTTGAAAATTCCGCGCGCCAGCGGGTAGTAACCTTGAGACAGGCCGGCGCAGCAACCTACCCCCGATCTCATATCACCTCGCGCAGTTAAAGGGTTAAACATGAGGAGTTTAATCAAAACCATTTTTGAGAAAATCACGAACACCGTAAAAATGTGATAAAATTAATAAAATAAAGTCCCGCCATCTGTTCACCAAATTTTGATGAAATTTTTGCTGTCACAGCCGGGGCATACTTCAAATACAAAATTTCAGTTTTGTGCAATTCATCATTTTTGCGCTAGTATGTTCACACAAAGACCATTTAGCAGGACTATGTAGACTCAGGGGACCCTAAAATATGTATTTCTGTTGAAAACCGGAAGTCAAAAATGTTCACGATCGCAATACTTTCCTCCTTTACTTTATATTTCATTTATAGGTAAGTGAAAGTAATAAGGGAAAACTAGGCAATGCAACTATACTGTCAAGATAGCAAATGCCATAAGGTAGTAGAGTCTACACTGTGTGGCTGCAACCGTAATGGTTAAATGCGTTCTACGAAATATTTTGACTTAGTTCAAATAATTCACCACTTAGAAAACTTGATCAATCACAAAGCAGGACAGATGAAATATAAAGATCCATTTCATGTAGACAAACTTTATTTGAACTATTTTTTCGTTTTACCAAACTGTTCCCTTGGACATTTCTTAAGAATTTTATATTACTTTGTCCATGACTTATGTTTTCTGATCAATTTAGACTTACATTTTTAATTTTTTTTTTTTTTTTTTTTTTTAAAGGTACAGAAACACTCATCCAAAAAGAAAATTTTGTGATACTAAATGCTTATCACTTCTACATTAATTAATTAAGTAATTCTTAGCATTACTTCAAAAAAATTAAGTTTTAAATTAAAAAAATTAACTAAATAAATAAAAAAAAAAAATACCCCCTCCATCAAATATCGAGAAGGCACTTTTATTAGTTAATAAAATTTCAAAACAAATTGAGTTATTAAGTAGCCATTATTTCTCGTGATAAATTATGCTAAGCATACTTAAATAGCAGTTTTGGTAGATTAAAAAATATATTTACATTTTATGGCCATGTTCAGATTGCACTAAAATAAGAATAAAAACAAATTAAGAATTAAAAATACTTCATGATTATTTTTTTAACTACAAAAAGATTTCAGTTATACCTTTCTACATTCAAATTTGAAAAAATGTCGACTTCATTAAGAAATAAAATCAAAATACACAATACATTTACTTCTCCCTTGTGTTAAAAAAGAAAATTTAGCTATACCATTTTCAGTATTAAAAAATAAAATAAAACATACATACGTATATTACAAAAAATGTAGTACATCCAAATTTTATTAGAAAGAGGTAAATTTCTAGTTAAGTGAATAAAATAAAATTTAAAACCTGTAATTTATGTTAACATTACATGCTAGTATATACTTTTCCCTTACAATGTACATATTGAGTTTTGAAACACAGGTACATCATTAAAAGAACTTTCTTCCGTTCAACATTTTCACTACATTAACACTTGTAGGATTTGACAAATATATATCAATATTGCTATGTTAAGAGTAAAACGGAAAGACCCAAATTAGAAAGAGAAGAAATACATCAACAATGGACATTCCCATGTTTTCCTTATAAAAAATTATTTCCAATTTTTTTTCCAAAAAGGGTATTTTTGTATGTACAAAAAATATAAAGTTTGTGTTTCCTAATAAGCCGTGGAACTTATTCAAGCGGCAGCTTCGACTTCCATACTCGCAGCTTCTTCCTTCACTGCCTTCTTCTTTTTCTTCTTTGCGGCTTTTGGGTTGGCAGAGCAATAGAGAAGGGACTGAAGAAGAAATGTATGTTATTAGAAATTGATTATATTATAAATAAACATTCAAATGTGGCTAACGATACGGTGGCTAGGCACAAGATTAAATCAAACTCTCTGTCAATATAACTTATATAACAGTAAGGCCCTAAGCACACGGGGATTATAAAAAGAAACTGATTAGTGACACGAATTTCCAACTGGTTTACTCACTACCTATGCATTACAATGGTACATCGCACACGGCGCTACTGGTTGGGGGCGGATTTGTGATTCACAGAATTCGTTAGAAACTAGTCGTCTGAGTGATTCGAATGTCGGGTTGCCTGGTGATTTGAGTTTCCAGTTTTTTTAACAGACTAGCTCCAAAACTATAAACCGTATGAACCTGAAATTGGGTATAAGAATTTGGTGTAAGTATATCCCCTCGATGTGACAGCAAAAATTTCATCAATATTGGTCAAACGGAGGGGATACTTTTAGCCCATTCTTCCATTCCATAACTTTTTGCCTATTTTTATGTTATTTTCAATTTTATCAAAAACAGCTTTTAACGATTTTTATAACACTGGGTATTTGTTATGAGTCACTTTGTTCTCGAGAATACATTAATGGAAAAGAGATATCATCAGAATTACATCCCAAAAAAAGAAATCAAAATATCTTTGAAAGACTTTCAGTTTACAAGAAATACTTTCATCATGTGATACCTCATCAATAAATACAAAATCGTAATTTTTATGTACAATAACGTTTTTTTTATTATTTTTTTTATATGTTCATAACATATATATTTTGACTTTCACTTACATATATATGAAATACATAGTAAGGAAAGTATTGCGATCGTGAAAAATTTCGACTTCCGGTTTTCAACGGAAATAATCAAGTCCTGCGAAATAGTCTGTGTGTGTGTGTGTGTGTGTGTGTGTGTGTGTGTGTGTGTGTGTGTGTGTGTGAACAGACTAGCTCAAAAACTATAAATCGTACGAACCTCAAATTGGGTATTTGGTGTATGAATATGCCCGCGATGTGACAGAAAAAATTTCATTAAAATTGGTCAAACGGAGGGGATACTTTTTGCCCATTCTTCCATTCCATAACTTTTTGCCTATTTTTATGTTTTTTTTCGATTTTATCAAAAACAGCTCTTAACGATTTTTATAACACTGGGTATTTGCTGTAGGTTAATATGCCCTTCGATTTGATATGCCCACGATGTGACAAAAAAAAAAAAAAAATTCATCAAAATTGATCAAAATAGAGAGGGCACCACTTTATTTACAAACCTTTTTTTCAATTTTTACATATTTTTTTTTCTCGATTTTCTCAAAAACGGCTTTAATGATTTTGATCAAATTCGTCATGTTTAATGAAAATAAAGTCTTATTTAATATCAGGTAAGCTTTATCATTATTAAAATGTTCTGAGGGGGCTTAAATGGGGAAGGGGCCTTTTTATTTTCCTAACTGGTTTAGTTTATTTCCAGTATCCCCGTGTGCATAGGGCCAAACAATAACAACTAAGTTCCATTATTGATTACAGTAGGATCAATATTATCATGTAAGATGATTTATAAGTTATTATAAACATACAAATACAATTAAAGAAATTGTTTAATCATACCTTCAGTTCAGGATCATCTATACTGTATTCCGAAGAGTATAATTCACTTTCGAACTGTAGCCCTGTTATACGATGCGGACCGTTAGGCATTAACAATACCGTAAACTTGAATTGCACTACTACTTCACCTATAAGGTAAAAAGATAACCAGAAATAAATAATATTGAATTTTAAACATTAATAAACAATATAAATACTACAGTATTAACAGAAAATATGTAATGGTTGAAACTTACTTGGCTTTTCGTAAAGTACTTGAAACGGTTCGATAAGCTTATGGCTAACACACTCATTTACTCCCATACGAGCTTTCTTCTCGTCTGAAAAACTTCTTAGGGTAAAAGGCATAGATCCATGCTTTTCCCTAACTTCCGAGTAAAAAGTTCTTGAAGCTTTCAATTTCAGCTGGTACGTTTCATCTGTTTTTTTGTAAACCGAAACTCTGGTATCCATTTCTTTTCCCTAAACATAGCATACAAAATCTTATTAGAAATATTATAAATAATACAAATTTATTACAGCTTGCAAATAAGCATAATAATCAACTAATGAATTAAATATTTTATTTTAAACTATTAGGACACATTTTTTAGTATTTTATATCTTAATTTTATAATTTTTTTTTATCAGAAAATTTAGTAAATATAATAAATATTTATTACAGCATAACAGCACTGATCCTGACTTATCAACCACACTTAAAACAATTTTAAATTTAAAGTAAGGAAACACAATTTTTTATTTTATTTGAAATTTTTAAAGGCTGAAAAAACAAAAACAACAACCAATGGTTATAATCCCTCAGATATTCAGAACCATAACATACTCCTAATATGAGGTTGTAGTAGAATCCCACTTCTTTAGAAAAATCTAAATGTTCCTCTTATCATCAGAGCCAAGGTGAGAAGGGATTTCAAAGTTGATCAGGTAAAGAAATAAAATTGAAATAAGTTAACGCTGGATTTTAAATTACTGTTTAACATCGCCAATGTTAGTCCAAAAATTCAATTTAGAAAGGCGAACGTAAAACATGAATAAAATACTGTAGAAAATAAGTAGTAGACAATGTTACAAGAGAGAAAAAGTATAAAGTATATTAACATAGGAGAGTAACTTTGCTCCCGAGGATACATTAATGGAAAAGAGATATCATCAGAATTACGTCCCAAAAAAAGAAATCAAAATATCTTTGAAAGACTTTCAGTTTACAAGAAATACTTTCATCATGTGATACCTCATCAATAAATACAAAATCGTAATCTAATGTACAATAACGTTTTTTTTATTATTATTTTTTTTATATGTTCATAACATATATATTTTGACTTTCACTTACATATATATGAAATACATAGTAAGGAAAGTATTGCGATCGTGAAAAATTTCGACTTCCGGTTTTCAACGGAAATACACGTTTTGGGGTCCCCTGAGTCCAAATAATCAAGTCCTGCAAAATAGTCTGTGTGTGTGTGAGTGTGTGTGAACAGACTAGCTCAAGGCTATAAATCGTACGAACCTCAAATTGGGTATTTGGTGTATGAATATGCCCGCGATGTGACAGCAAAAATTTCATTAAAATTGGCAAAACGGAGGGGGCACTTTATTTAAAGAACTTTGTCTAATTTTTATGTTGTTTTTTTTTTTTCGATTTTCTCAAAAATGGCTCTAACGATTTTGATTAAACTTGATATTTGAAGTGTGCATGTGCCCGCGATATGACAGTCAAAATTTCATCAAAATTGATCTATTGGAGGGGGCACTTTACTTAATAAATTTTGTCTCACTTTCATGCGCTTTTTTTTATTTACTCAAAAAACGGCTTTAATGATTTTCATGAAACTGGGTATTTGATATTTGTATATGCTCGCAATGTGACAGCCGAAATTTCATCAAAATTGGTCAAACACAGGGGGCTCTTTATTTCATAACTTTTTTTCCAATTTTTATATTTTTTTCGAATATCTCAATAACGGCTTTAATGATTTTGATTAAATTAATCAATAAATAAATAAAATCAAGTCATCTTTTGTATATTATTTATAGAAATGGCAATTAAAAATACACATATAATTTTCTAATGCAAGTAAGTTGGTAAGTGAAAGTTTTGTTTGTTGCACGCATCGCACCAGATTTTTTAATATATACTTCAATTAATGCATTAGGATTTTAAATTATAATTTATAATGATAAGGAAGTATCAATGCAATATTAGATTATTTTCACTCAATAAAAAAGATGCAAGGTGTTCTGAATGGTTATTAGCAAATTTTGCGTACTTCCATAAGCATAGATTCGAACATAGAATTGAAATTTTTTTTTAGAGATCATATATTCCTAATGAAAAATAAACCAAGAGAATATATAGAGTAAAATCAAATATAAATGACTTACAACTCCTTCTCCGGAACTGACGAGTACGTCCATTGCGTATACTTCGTGGGTCTCTAAATCAAACTTTTCATGTTCTCTTCTCTGAGCGTCTGTTGGGTTCTGAATTATCGTTTTCTCTCCGTCGATTTTCCCTTGCTTCAACTGATGAGAAAGCATGCCCTCGATGGGTTTGCACTTGTACGCTTCGCATACTTTTTGGACAGCATCTGTTACCATGTAAGTCTGAAAATAATAAAGGATTTAATAACAAAAATTATTTACTTATTAATTATTAATTTAACACTTCTTTATTATTTATCAACATTAAGAAGTAGCAAGTACTGTCTTATAAATAGGAAATTTTAAACCTTTTCAGAGGCCTTCTTAGGTACAACTAACGAAGGATTATTAGTGAAAAAATAATATAAATTTTTCTTTTATCATATTTTATCAAGGTTTGGTGAATTAATACATTTAGATTAATAAAAAAGGCCAATTTCACAAAAAAAAAAAAAAAATAAAAATTTATTTTTTATTCTGGCAACGTTTCGGCTTCTAGAGCCATTTTCAATCCTGTAAGCACATTTACATAAATTATTAATCTATAATTCTATAACAAAACATAGAAATTTTTTTTTTCTTTTATAACATTTAGCTTTTTCTGTATTTTTGTACCTACCATGTATCATACTTTGGAATTTTTCTTATGGTGATTTAGAATAAAAATATTTTGAAGGTTGTAAATAAAAAACTTGTTGCTGGAGGCGTCATTTTTAAACCTAAAAAATCGAAAATAAAATTATCTTATGTTGTGTTTAGAAAAATCACCTCCTTGCACGACCGCTGACCAAGAAACAGTACTCTTCCTTATATAGTACTGAACCCAAGACCCTTTATGGGTTGTAGTGGTACAGGTTTGTGTTTAGAAAGGTTATTTGCTACAGATTGATAAAAAATTATATTTACCCATCTGTCATACATTGTTATATCTGCCACCACTAACTCCGAGCAACTGATTGGATTACTATGGTATTCTATGAGAGGGGTGGGGTGCTAAGTAGGAATGATTGTAGGCGATCGCTGATTGGGTATGAATAATTTAAAGTATCTTTTATAAAGTTTTTTTACGTGGTTCACAAACAACGGAAAAAAAAAAAAAAATTTAAACAACATATAATTGTAATGAATAAATATCTGCTTGGAATAAAATGAAAAGACAAAAGAAACATTTTTAGCATTAAGTAGATAATACAAGTGCATAGCAGAAACAACTTTTAAAATTCCCATCAACTCTCACCCATAATTCTCCTCGAGAGAGCAATAAAAAAGATTTAGCAAGGAATTAATTATTAAGCACTGTGGGATGCAAACCCGCAACTTCAATATCAGGGGTCTTTGTTTTCTTAATTAACGTCCCTTTATGCTACTAAGGCTAATCCGACGATGCTACAGCGGGAGTCCTAAATTTTGCCTATCCAGGTATAATTAGGATAGGGATCTTTAATGAGTACCTGACATCGTACAGGCTCGGAATCTCCATTTTATGTCCTGTCCGAGGGAAGGCAGAGCCAAAGATTTTTTACTCCCATTAAAAAATCCTAGGGCCACTGTGGGATGCAAACACGCAACTTTTAGTATTGCAGGCTGCTATGCTAGCCACTACACATGCTACAGGTAACCCCCTAAGGGGTTCTTGTGTTCGTATATGATTGGGAAGGGAGGTTGTGAATTCTAAAAGGAATCACTCGATCATACTTTATGTTCCAATCTGTAAAAACTACAATGGAGGATTAACAGTTCAAAATATTTTTTTTTAAATTTAATTTGAAAATTTTTCCAGAAAATGGTAGAATAAAATTCCTGCATTCATGGTTCTAAATCAATAGTTCACACCCGATTCCCGCCGTCAAAAATTCCCGCATTTTAACACCCTTTAATATATAAATTGTATGAATTATCTAGAAAACACCATAAGATGTAAAACCAATAAGGAGAAAACTTAAAAACGGGTTTTCTAAGTATATTGGGCTTAAATAGTTAAAATTAAATTCCAGAAGAAATAAAAGACATAGACAGTATTTAGCATAAAAATGTACTTCACCCCCCCCCCCCACCCAGACCAGGTTCGAGGACACTCTCTAGAGAGATTATGATAAAATTTGTTATGACATCAGCTCTAAGTAGCCAGTAGCAAGTATAAAGAATTGAGTAACAAACAAACATAATTATAAAATTAAATATTTAAGACTAAAAACTGACCTGATTTCCAGGTTTCAATAATCTCAATGCGGCCTGTGAAGCGTAATGAGCAGCTAGCATGGCATCAGCTTTACGCCCGGTCACTTTATTAGACTCGCTCGCTCCTAGCACGATAGTATGAGCGACGACGGCAATGAAACCGTCCACGTGGGCTCCTAAATCTCTGTAAAATAAAATTGTACTCTTAAAAATCAAATGTAGAGGTGAGAGATAGTCAACTGTTATTCTACACGATAGGTTAAATGATTATCAGGATTTTTAGTTAAAACTTTTTTATTTTTGGAAAGCCGACGTTTCGATCCAACTTGTGGATCTTCATTAGGGCTGCTGAGTCCATAGTGATACAAAGACTGAAGGTAAAATGGGGTGAGAGGTAGTGGTAGGGGGTAGTTTGCCGACTTTAAAGGTTTATTACGGGGAAACCCGACGCTTTTGAAGTGAAAGGGTACATGACAACTAAGTGAGAAAAAAATTATTAAAAACTAACAAAATAGATGGTACTGTATTAAAATTGTTATGTCTGGACTCAATAACAACAAAATTGAGATAATACATAAGGTAACAATGCATAAAAAAATTGAAAAATGTACAAAAGGTTATACAGAAGTTATACAATACTAAAGACAATAATAATATAGAGGTACATCGATAATTGCATATAGTGTCGTGTAACTTCCTTCTGCATATTTTTCAATTTTTAAATGCATTGTTACCTTATGTATTATCTCAATTTTGTTGTTATTGAGTCCAGACATAACAATTTTAATACAGTACCATGTATTTTGTTAGTTTTTAATATTTTTTTTTCTCACTTAGTTGTAATGTACCCTTTCACTTCAAAAGCGTTGGGTTTCCCCGTAATAAACCTTTGAAGTTGGCACACTACCCCTTACCACTACCTCTCACCCTATTTTACCTTCAGTCTTTGTATCACTCGGGAATCAGGAGCCCTGATGAAGATCCACAAGTTGGATCAAAACGTTGGCTTTCCAAAAATAAAAAAGTTTTAACTGAAAATCCTGATAATCATTTAAGCTATCGTTAAAAATTAAATATTGCTCAAAAAACAATACAAATAAAAGAGATGGTTCAGTTGGCAATTAAAAAATCAAAAAAAAAAAAAAAGAATAGCGGTAATTATTAATCATACAGATAAGAGTTTTGATCAGAGAAAGGCATTCTCTATTGTTATAACCGTTCTCTTTTGTAGCATTTCCATGAATCCAATCCTTACTATTCCTTTTAGGCGAGGATAATTTATTTGTATTTAATTTTTTTTTTTTTTTTAGTTACTTCAATCAAGTAAAACTATTTGCTATTTTAGTAATTCAGTAATAATAAGTAATCAGTAATTAAGTTACTACGAAACAATCTGAGTTACTACTCATATGAATAAGTTTATAATGGAGAAAAAAATATACACAAATATAAATGAAAAAATAATAGAATTACAGTGAGATATCATCAGAATTACGTCCCAAAAAACATCATAACATCCTGAAAAGACTTTCAGTATTCATAATATATTTTCATCATGTGATATCTCAAGAAAAA
This sequence comes from Aelia acuminata, assembly GCA_911387785.2. Lineage (NCBI taxonomy): Eukaryota > Metazoa > Arthropoda > Insecta > Hemiptera > Pentatomidae > Aelia > Aelia acuminata. The sequence continues at coordinate 145,476,106 of OU426982.1, read as the reverse complement.
TTAAAACCTTGTATTCTAAAGCCATATGAAATTTCATTAATGTTCTAAATAAAGAATAATAATTTGTTGCTTGGGAGAGCTTAATAATGGTTTTATTTTCCAAGCAGCCATCTTAAATAAAAGGCCTGACAAGATAAAGGCCTAAAAACCTGAAATGTCAAGTATTGAGTTGGCAAATAAGTCCTTTCGGTTTCCCAAGATAAAATAAAACTCAGTGCATTATTGACTTAAAATTTATTTTAATCTATATAAATAAACATGAAATTCTGTTTGTTTGTTCTTAATAGAAATCCCTACCGTTTGTCCTAAATTCTCCAAATTTCGCTCAGTGGTTCTTTGATACCAGGTGCGAACACCTGTCCATATTAAAATTGCATAACTTCAGCTGATATTCTTTGTTGTTATAAAAATAGTAATGATCTCGCTTTACATTGGTTTTTACGAAATCGACCGTCTGAGTCGTAGAAAAATGAAATTCCCCGGATGAAACCAGGATATACAGCTAGTCTAAAATATATTGACCATTATTTAATATTAATATTTCCTATCTTTCCACTAACTGCATAATGCCATACAATGTCTGAGGTTTATGATCAAAAAACTGATCAAGGTGGTTTTTGATGATGCCTTTATCTTACTTACATGATGATACCTCTTCCTTTAGGAATTTCTTCCCTTTCATGGAGTTCTGCAGAGACCGGAATAAGTGGTAGTCGCTTGGAGCTAGGTAAGGTGGGGCAAAAGGTCGTATCCAAGGCTCAATAATTATTACGAGTGACCAATGAGGTGTCCGGCCTAGCTCTGTTTTCCGATTTTCCAGTTCTGGGTGTTTATTTTTAATTGATTGGTCCAATTTTGTTAATTGAAACATAAGACAAGCTTGGGTAAATGTTTTATACTAGTGTGGCATACATTTATGACCATAGCAATCTCTTGCACTGATTGGGTGGGATTTTGATCAACGATGGCCTTAACATTGATCGTTTCAATTCCATATGGGCGACCAGACCATGGAGCTTCACTGATGTCAAAATTTCCTGAATGAAATATGACATACCAATCTTGACGAGTGCGTTCGGTTAAGGCATCATCACCATAAACAGTGCAATTATTTCTATGACTTTCTTCAGCTCCATTACATACATAGATCAGCCGCCCTCCAGTTGCGAACTCCGAGCATCATGGGTTATACCGTCATTCCATCTCAAGCCCTGGCTCGATAAAATCCTAATAAGGTCAATCCGACCAGCCCTGACTTATGCATCACAGAGTTGGACTCTGGCAAAGAGAAATGAAGGCATCTCCTTATATTTGAAAGGAAGCTCTTAAGAAGAATATTTGGCCCCGGGAATAAGGACGAATATTAATAGAGAAATAGGAAGAATTGGGAACAATTCGATCTATTTTCCAATATTGATGTGGTTAGAGCCATTAAGCAGGGCAGACCATGTAGAAATGACTAGTGATCTTGAAGAAAATTTTGAGAAAAGTATTGCATTGCTTTAGTAGAATGATACTCTATGTTGGATCAATGGGATGGTAGCTAATGCAAGAAGCCTTCTTGAGATCAGAACTGACTGGAGAACTGCTGTACAAGACAAAGCAAAATGGCGGAGGATAGTAGCAAAACGTCAAACAAACGAAAAAGTGCTATGTTACATTATTTCTTCAGTATCTGAAAGAATCTAACTATGTAAATCTTAAAAATTTCAGTAAGCTGTTAGAACCAATTCTGTGAATTACGAGTAAGACTTGCGAGATCCGACTTTGAGAATATAAGGCGCACATTGGGACACAGGTGAGGCAGAGCAGTTTTTGCAATGCGTGCGGTTCCTACCTGCCCTGCTGTGAGTCCCCCAATATGCTCGTTTCCTATCTTATTCCCCTTTAAAAAAAACTGCTCTGCTCTGTGTTGCCTGCGCCTCAATGAAGCCAAAGCCTTCATCAGGCCCGTTATCAGAACCATCTCTTCGATTCGCACCACCTAGTCATTATCAACTGTCAATAAATAAAATAAATATAAAAAATTAAAATACTTACACTTTAACGACATCTTGATCTTTTAATATAAGGTCCGGTTCACTTTCTAATGGTGAAAAGTGGCATATGCAATTGTTAACCGAGATACAAGTTGGAAAAGCAATCCCTGTAAGAAAATAAATATATATATACTATTAGACAAAATAGAAGTTAAGAAGAAACAAACATATATATATTATTAGACAAAATAGAAGTTAAGAAGAAACAAACATCAAATAACAATAATGATTTATTTATATAATTTGTATGGTTAACATTTGAGGAATCCTTGTCCCCATTATCATAAAATTAATAATTTACTATTACAAGATACATATCGTTCATCCAATGCAAGACTGGACTAACTCAAAATCACATTATTAATCTTTTTCACAAAGTATCTTTTAACCATACTGGAATCGAGATATCATCAGAATTACGTCCCAAAAAAACATCAGCAAAGGATCTCAAAAATATTTTCAGTTCATAAAAAATAATTTCATCATGTGATATCTCAAAACGTAATATACAATACAAATTCAACAACATATTTTGTTGCAAAAGACTTTGAAATCTTGTAAACCTGTTTCCTACTGAAATTTTGTAAGCAGTTTAGGTTAAATTGCTCCTAATAATTTGTCACTCATAAATATAAAATATCTCTGCGCAAGACCACGGAAGTGAGGATTCCTAAAACATTTCAACAATCGAATAAAGCAGGCAACAGATATCGGCAAATAAGGAGAAAAGAAGAAACTTTAATTGGCTATCCTGAATTTTTTTTTAAAAATTAGATCAGTCTTGATTAGATGAGCGATACACATCATTATAATATATAATCAGTCCCCCTTATCATTATATTTGAATTTATTTATAAATTTCAGGTTTACTTCAAGTGATTGATAACAAGTTTAAAAGTACAAACATTAAAAATACATATTAATACTAATATTCTTAACGTAAGTAATAATGATTTCTTTTTTTTCCGGATTAGAAATTAATAATGATTTCCGGAAATTTAGTAGAGAAATTTGGACAAAAATTAAAATTGATGACCAGCTTAAAATATATTTATTTAATCTACAAAATAGTTACCACCGTTAGCGATAACCCTTTCCCAATGTCTTGGAAGGTCCATTATCCCTTTTTTCCAAAAATCACTGTCCTTACTCCTGAAGAACAATAAAAGGTCCGTTTTGACGTCATCTTCTGAAGAGTAGGATTTTCCTTGTAGAAAATTTTCGAGGGAACAGAAAAGACGGAAATCTGAAGAAGCAATGTCAGGAGAGTACGGCGGGCGAGGTAAAACCTCCCATCTGAAGCTTAATAACTTTTGCCGAGTCCTTAAAGACACATGGGCTTAGTGTTGTCTTGGTAGAATAGCACTCCTTTCCGATTTGCCAACTCTGGCCGTCGATTTGCAGGCTCTTAACTCTGCAGCTATCTCACGGACAGTAATTTGCGGATGTTTGTGATGACCGTCATAATATCCTCGATGTCAAGAGTCTAACTCCGGCCAGCCCGGGGTTGGTCTTCCAAATTGAAATCTCCTGATCTAAACCGCGAAAACCACTTCTGAACCGTGCTATCAGCAATTGAAATCACTGCCATACACGGCACGAATGTTTCTTGCAGTTTGGGCTGCGTTTTTCCCCTTTTTAAAAAAAGAACAGCATAATATGCCGAAAATGAACTGAATCGTCACTCATGTCAGTTCGCAATAAACTACACTACTGAGCCTTAATAAAGACGAATTCAGTGTGTAAACATAGTTAATTCCATGAGGATTAAAGGCATATAAATAAACATTAGCTTTGTGATTCATTTTTAGTAGAAAAAATAAAAGTTAAATTTTATTTTAAAAATTTCTAGGAACTTTTCGGACAACCCAATAATTTGTATAATTAACACTTGAGGAATCCTTATCCCCATTATTATAAAATTAATAATTAATAAGATACATATCGTTCGTCTAATGCAAGACTGGACTAACTCAAAATCATATTTCTTTTTTAATCTTTTACACAAATTATCTTTTAGCCATACTAGAATCAAGATACCATCAGAATTACGTCCCAAAAAAACATCAGCGAAGGATCTGAAAAATATTTTCAGTTCATATAAAATAATTTCATCATGTGATATCTTAAAACGCAATATACAAATACTGAATTGAAAATTCAAAAATGTATTGTAACATTAAATCGTTAAATAAAAAAAAATATGATTTGAAATCCCAGACCGTTTGTTGGAACAAACTAGGCGGTTGGAGCAAACTGTTTGGATCTAGAATGTTCGATCTCCATCTACGTCGTTCCACCAGCTTCCACAAAGACCTCGAACCTTCCAGAAGGTTCGTTTTACGACTATATATAAGGAGCGAGGGACTGGGCCAATTAGTCTTAGTCTGTGTCTTGACTTTGAAACTCAAGCCATATGATTAGTGTGCTATAACATTATCATTTTTGTAACCTGCTTGAATATTTGAGTTGTAAAAATTTGTGGCATTGATAATTGTATATTTTTATTTAATAAATATTCTCTAACCCACAGAAGCGTTACAGTATTATTGTTACAAAAAACTTGCTCCTAATAATTTTTGTCACTTATACTTATATAAATATCTCTGCACAACACCCCGATAGTGAAGATTCTAAAAAATTTTAAGAATTGGATAAAGCAGGCAACAGATATCAGCAAATGAAGAGAAAACAAAAAAAATTTAATCTTCTATACTGAATTTTTTTTTTTTCAAATTAGACCAGTCTTGACTGGATGAGCGATATGTTATTACTTCATGTAATTAGCTTCTCTTTTCATTATATCATAATTTATTTATAAAATATCAGGCGTACTTCAAGTGATTGACAACAAGTTTAAACGTACAAATAATTAAAATACATAATAATATTAATATTCTTTATATATGTAATAATAAGCATTTAACCATACTGGAATCGAGATATCATCAGAATTAAGACCCCAAAAAACATCAGCGAAGGATCTGAAAAATATTTTCAGTTCATATAAAATAATTTCATCATATGATATCTCAAAACGCCATGCAAAAATACAGAATGGAAAATTTAACAATACATTTTTCTTGCGAAAAACTTCTTAATCTTATAAATAGGTTTCCTACTGAAAGGTTGTAAGCAGTTTTAAATGGCTTATTTTTTGTTACTTATAATTGAAACTTAAAGTAACGAATGACAAGGGCTTATTGGTTAATACTTTTATTATTAGTTGCATAGAAGAGAGGATTTGTTGTTGTTTGTTTAACGTTACTTTATGCCGCTAAGAATAATTGGATGATGCTACAGTGGGAGTCCTAAATTTTGCCTATTCAGTTATAATTATGATTATAATTTTACGCCCCATCCAAGGGATGGCATAGCCGAGGATTTTTTACTCCCATTTAAATATCTTATTACACCAGAATAGGGTTTATTAATAGATAAAAAAAAAAAAAAATATATATATATATATATATGCATACCAAAAACATAAAATTATTATTATCTCAACACTTTGTAAGTTTCTGTTCAATTGAGTAAATCTTTTTGTGACAAGTGGGTGAAGAATCCATTGTGAAAGGGGTGCACTTTCCCATACATTTGGGAACAGAAATTCAGAAGTTGATTTTTAGGATATCCATCGCTATAATAATAATGAAGTAAATATGAAAGAGATATCATCAGAATTACGTCCCAAAAAAAATCACCTTCACCCTTAGCAGGGCATCAGTTTATTTAAAATTCTTTCATCACACGACATCTCAAACATTTTAAGGAGGTTGAATCACTTTCTTCAGCGATTAAATAGTAACTAATCAGATACGCAAACATAGATAAAATTTTTTAACTGTATGAGAGGTCACTAGAAGAATGTGATAATGGATTTTATTTATTTATCTCATAACATTCAGAATATTAGTTTTTGCTATATCCGACACATATGATCCGTCACAGCGATCCCTTTTAGTATATATTGCTATAATTGCGCTTAGACACTGTATCACAACTTATTGCTTAACTATTAGGGCCCCAAGTCTTACTTAATTGGTCTTCACAACTCCCCCACAGTTTTTATTTGTCTACAATACTTAGAAAAAGTATAAAATGTTAAAAAAATAGTACTGAGAGCATTTTGTCCCAATGATCTAATCTAGGTTCAATATACATGTTCGGATTATCAAGATTTTTCATGAATGGAAATTCATCTAATACAAAAAAACTCAATAAATTGAATTAATCTAAACATACCTTTACGCATTTCTTTTTCCTTTTTGAAAACTTTGCTGGTCTCTTCTATCAGAAGGTTGTCTCCCATTTCGCAAACAGTGCGAACTGAAGCACCCGGGACGCATGCTTGGATAACTTGCTTCAAGACGCCTAAAACATTAAATATGGTTTTATATAAATTATACTAATTATTGCTACAAATACACTTAAAAACTAATATACTCTAATCAAGTGGACTGTCACTCTAACTTTTAATAGCAATCCCATCACATTCATACACATACACTAAAAATTTATCGAAATAAAAATATCACAAAGCTATTCTAAATGAAAAAAGAAAAAAACTTGATTCATTTATACTTCAAAAATTAGACCAAATTAAAACTGAACATTTAAGTGAGAAGAAGGAGAACCAAAGCTAAAGATGTACCTCGAAGAGCAAATATTAAATATCAATATTAATATATTTATCAACAGAATATCAATATTTATCTATCATATATCAAGGTAGTTCAAACAAAATTGTATTGGGTTAGGGCAAAAATAATGCAGGTTTTGAATATTCATTTTGCTAAAGCAAGTGATTACCTAGTAAACAAAGACTAGTTAATGGATGATTAGCAATGGTTATTAATGTTGTTTTTCCTCAAAGATTAGTTTACTTTGTGTTACATTCTCTATGAGTAAGGACCTCTGAAATTCTTCTTCTTCTTTTTTCACTATCTCCTATTTGCTGTTAAGCGTGGAGTAGTTGCCTCTGACCATCTTGTCCAACGGTCCCTGTCCTGTGTAAGCCTTTTCATCTCCGGCATGGTGCTCCCTCTTGCTGTGCCAATTCTCTCAATCAGGTCTGCATACATGAGCCTTGGCCTGCCTTGAGGATGCCTTCCTCCCGATCTTGCTTCTAGAAGCCACCTAGCCTTACGGTCATCCCCCATTCTATTAACGTGCCCGAACCACTTCAGCTGTCTCTCTTCAATCGTCTCTAGGACGGATCTAACTCCTAGTTCTTCACGCACTCTTTCATTCCTAATTCGATCTCACCTGGTTTTTCCCAATACTTTCCGTAGGAATCTCATTTCCGCAGCCACAACCTTGCTGGCACAGCGGTCCAAGAGTGTCCAGCTTTCCGATCCATATAGTAACACTGGGAGAAAAACTGATTTGAATAGCAGGATCTTCGCTTTCCTACTCAATTCCATCTTTCAAATGAGTGTCATGGATATTTGGTAGAATATTCCATTGGCCTTATGGACTCTATTCAGGACCTCCTGGTCTATTCTTCCATCCTTGCTGATCATTGTTCCCAGGTAGCAGTAGGTATCGGTTTGCTCAAGAGTCTCTCCATTGCAAGTGATTTTAAGTTGCTCATTCCTTCGTCCTACATACATAACCTTGCTTTTGGAGGCATTGATCTGCATGCCTCTGAGTTTCAGTTCTTCCTGCCACTCATCCACAGCGACTTGAAGAGATTCAGCAGTATCCGCAACCAATACCACATCATCCACGTACAAAAGTGCCTGTGCCAACACTGGGGTCATATTCCAGTATCCCATGATTGCTCTGGGTGTCCTCCTTTTACAAAATTTCTATATGGCATCCATGAAGATTATAAACAGTAGAGGGCTCAGGCTATCCCCCTGTTTAACTCCCCTATAGAAATGGAATGGCCCGGACTCAGTGCCGGCTAGCCTTATTATTCCCTTTGGTGCTTGATAAACTGACTTTATAGCACTTAAGAGATTTCCTGGGATTTTCCTATCTTCCAATGCATTCCATATTTCCTGTCTGGGGACATGGTCAAAAGCCGCCCGAAGATCTAGGAAAGCTAGGTATCCTGCTTTAGCTCTGTCCCATGCCCTCTGAAATTCACTAGATCTAAACACGAAAAGAAATGTTTTGGTGCTTTATCCTTGTCCAGCCGCTGGCTAATTATCGGTGATGGAAATTGGATGAGGCCAAAAATAGGGGGTAGGTGCAGGACCCTCCCACCACCCACCGTCCTCCGCCCCTCGGCTAGACAGCAATTTCGTACCTCGAAAGCATACAAATTGCACGGGAACGGAGTCTTAGGCAGTATAAAAATTTCTAATTAAATCGAAATAGTAAAAAGGAGTAATTAAATCGAAATAATTATAAAATTTAAAACAAATAAATTAAAATCGAGCATAGTCCTCGGCTCCAAGGGTAGAGGCTAAATATCGGTGATGGAAATTGGATGAGGCCAAAAATAGGGGGGTAGGTGCGGGAATATTATTAAAAATCGGTGTAACCGCTCTGACCCACCCCCTTAACCCTAATTTATGGCTTGAGTTATCATACCTCGAAAGCGTACAAATTGAACGAGAGCGGAGTGTTAGGCAGTCTAAAAATTGCAAATTAAATCGAAAGAGTAGAAAGGACTAATTAGATCGAAATATTAAAAAAAAAAAAAAAAAAAAAAAAAATCGAGCGTAGCCGCGGCTCTAAGGGTAGAAGCTAATTATCGGTGATGGAAATTGGATGAGGCCAAAAATAGGGGGTAGGTGCAGTAGTCATATGACTATCCGTCTCATGTAGTCATACGGGATCCATTTTTCATCACATGTCACAATTGGATTAAGAAATGGTTCATTTGGGTATCGCAACAGGAGAGAATTGCAAATTTCAAAACGCTGATGTTTTTGTTTGTCGGTCAATTCGTGAGGTATCCACTTTACCTTACCAATTCGTTCCAGATGGCGAACAACTGTTGAGTGGTCAACACTAACTTCCCTCACAATGTATAGAGTAGTTCTGCAACTCTTTCCTTCTACAAAATCCCTCAGCTGGTCGTGATCGACAACAGAAGGCCTACCGCGACCTTACTTATCTTCAAGATCAAAATCTCCAAGATGAAATTTTTGGAACCATCATTGCACTGTACATTCACTGATACTTCCTTCACCCCAAACAACATTGACGTTACGCGCGGTTTTGTTTTGACATAGTGAATTTAAAGGAACCATTGCTTATCATCCATTAACTTGACTTTGTATTATCTTTGTTTACTAGGCAATCACTTGCCTAACAAAATGAATATTCAAAACCTGAATTATCTGCACCAACACAATAGAAAGGAGGGAATCAGGGAAAGATTTGGAAATTCAACTAAAGTAGAGTCATAAAATCGTTCAGTAAAATCTTTTTTATATAACAAAGAGATAGTTATATTTTAAAATAAATTATTAAAACCAGCAAATTTTAAAGAGCCTCACTCACTTAAACATGAAAAGAAATTATTTTTCAAGAATGCTAACATTTAAAACATAAGACAAATAAAAATTTAATAATTAAATAAATACAAATAACCGTAAAGGTTTTTTTTATTTATAATTCTTGTAAGAATACATTACTACAGTCCGGCCGTTGGATGTTGAGACACGGGTGGTGGGGGTTACCACTTCAAGTGCTATCCCCTCCAGGAGGGGAAGTAGATCAGTGGACTTCACCCCAACACTCCGAGGATCCCTACTCCGTCCGGCTTTACTTTTTTTTAATGTAATGTCGAAAAACGTCCAAATTAAGGGACGTTACTCGATTTGGAACCAAATGTAGCTTCGCTTTATAACAGCCAAGGGCGATATAATAGACCAAATTCTGGAATACTTATTGACCAGGTAATAAGATACTAACATTTTTGACCGAATATTGATCAAGAAACCTAACAAAAATGTCTATGTGGTCTATTAGAATAACCACTGGCAATCAAAAAGCGAAGAAACGTTTTGTACCTAGAATTTAATCGTTCAAACAGGACTTCATATCCAGAAAATAATTAAATTACCTTTCACACTGGTCATTTGTGTAACATGATATGAAACACACTTAAAATATACTTCTATATGCAAGCAGCTTAGACTATACTAAAACAAGTTATTTGTCAATAATGCCTAATTCAACTTGTCCACCTTTCACCTTAACAAATTTCATTATTATATAATGAAATCAATAACCTTTGTATCCTTTCAGTAAAACCATAGGCTGTTTAATTCGATAAACTGTTTTTGACTGATATTCCTGATTATTGATCATCCCTGAGTTTAACAGAATCATTTTCCAACTCTAAATTATAATTTACACACAAAGAAAATGCTCCTTGCCGTATTCAAATAAATAAACAGAACCTTGTCAGAGTCAATTTCCAATCATCTTAAAAAAGAATGCAAAACCAAAATACACACAGATAATTGAATTATTAGAGGTCACTACATTAAAATAAGCTAACAGGTTATAACACAATATAACTAAAAACCATTATTGTACAGTTTTTAGAGTGCAACATAACTAAAAACCATTACTACAAAGTTGTTAAAGTACAATTCAAAGTGATTGTAAATTGGGTATCACAGTGTACTAAACCATAGAACTGAACTAACATTACCATAAATGACAAGTAAAACAAGCTAGAAAATCAAACCAGCAATAGAAAAAAAAAAAAAAAAAACAAGACTACTTTTAAGGATGATGAATTCAATAATTGCTATGAAAGATGTACAAAAACAATAAGAACAAACCAAATAAGGGGGAAATAAATAGTGACCATGCTTATAAGGAAGTTGATAATACATTTTAACGAGTAACGTCATCTTGATGGTATTTCTAAAACTAAATAATTTAGCAAGTAGTTGGTCAAGCTAACTTTTCTCTTTCTCTCATTCTGGTTTAACAGAAAAAAAAATCAATTTTTAAGGTTTTAAGAAAAACGACAAATATAATTGTAATATCAGTATTTCGCAATGCAAGTGTTTCGGAAACAAGTAAAATAAAAATATGTTAACCCTCAAGAAAATTTGAACCAAATCAATTTCAATTTCTGTTGAATATGAAATGTACTTTATATTTATCTATTTCTTTTTAGAGTGTGTCAGTTTGTAAGTGCACACATTATAATGGTCCACTTAAATTGAGAGAAAGAAAAAATTTACAAGAAAAAACACAAGAAGAAAATAGGAAGACACTAAGTTCACCAAGGTAAATAATAACCAATACAAAGATATTGCATTATCAGAATAAGTATAATTATTAAATAATAAAACTATGATGTATTTCCTACAGGGTTAAGTTCAAGTTTTTAAGGAATATAAAGTAATTCCAAGAAAAATCCAAGTTTATCCACATGGTACTTGAGCATAGCGCTTGATACTGGGATCCATATGGCTAACAGGCCAACTCGCCAGCGCCTAAGTTACAATGCCAAAGCAAACTACTGGTTCACCGGTCTCGCTTTACTTCAACAATTAAACTAACGATTTAACTTACGATTTACAATATCACCAGCCATCTTATATTTGGTAACAACCAAATCTTCCGCAATAGTCTTTTCGGATTCATCTTTGTCCGCCATGTTTTGAAGCCAACTGGTAATCTACTCAAGGAGCGCCAAAAGGGCCTTAGCGATAACTTTCCTATCTCAATCATTAATCATATTTTTATTTTTTTAGCTTTCTTCAGTTAAAAAATACTGAAAATTTATATCACCTAAAATATTTAAAATTTAAAGAATATTTTTTATTAATTTCTAATTATTAAATTTTATTCTATTTTAAATTAGAAATTGTATACAACAAATGTAACAACTGTAGGTTATCCTCAGTTCAGTGCGGTTGCCCAATTGTGAACCTTCCTATCCGAATCCCCCCACGAAACCTGTTTCCCTTACCTGTCAAATTTTCTAATACAAACTGGAATCATTAGTTTTGACGTTATTTATTTTAGTTTGAGATCGATAGATTTGTAAAATCTCCCCCCCCCCCCATTTTCTCCCAATAAGATGTTATGTCCACCTAAACTGATTGGAAGTCATTCCAACAAAATATATGATATAGTTCTTATGAATGACAGCAATAACTATATCACTGATTCAGATAGATGTCAGAAACCAATTGAAAAGGTAAGCTGTGAAAATTACTTTAATTGCATGCTTTTTTTGTTCTTAGCTTATTTGTATTGTGGTTTTATGTGTATACATCAATTTTAAACATAGTAATTTATTTTTCATGGGAGTATATTAATTTTATTTTCATATTTCAAACCACAAATAGAACTTCCTGAATATATGTTGGAAACAAGCATAATTTGGCTGATTTCCATAGCAATTGATCATTAAGAAAGGTGATTTCTTGATGCGTGACAAGTGCTTCAAGCGTGCAGAATCAGATTCAGCTTACCAGCCTGGTTTTTAATTAGTTCCCTTACTACTTAGAGCATAACACACACACACAGCACTTCCTCATGTTATGCAGTAGTTTCATAGGAATTGAATATTTGATGAATAGTTACAGTATATCGTCAGATCTCTTCTCAAGTGTTATAGTACACCTCTTGAAAGATTAGATATTTCACCAATATCAATTGCCTTTAGTTATCAGTTTCTTTTTTTTTTTTTTTTTTTTTTGTTCTTTTTTTATGTTTTATTCACATAGATGTTGCTTTGCAGCTTTGACCAATACTTTGTTTTTGTGCTAGACCTTCTACTCTAAAAGAATGACGAATACTCAGGTAAGTTTTATTTTGTAATTAGACAATTATTCATAAGTAATAAAATAGTTGATAAACATATTATGGGAACAAAGTACCCATCAATCAATGACCTATGAACTTATTCTATACCCAATACATCACATAAATATGCATAAATTTTTTTTATAAAGGATATGTTTGCCTTCAATATAAATGTTTTATATTACATTTTTTCTAAATTATAAAATACATCATCTTCTAGATTAATTATTTCTTCACACTGGAATACTAAAATACTCTTAGATAACAAGTACCTTATAATTTCATTGCTAAACAAACATCAATTAAAAGATAACTGCAAGCTATTAATGTTTTTTTTTTTCTATTTAATTCATTGGTTTAATTTAAAAATAAGAATGATTATTTCCATTGCTTTTTATAAAAGAATATATGATACCATTTAAATGTTAATTTATTTCTTTTGTCAACAACAGGATGCACGCCTTAATCTTAAAATAACTCTTATTTTTTTATTTACATACAAATCTAGTAATTACTGTTTTAATTATTATGTTGTCTCCTGTTGAGACCCTCTTTTTAATCTAATTTATTAAATTCGAAACTGTTTAGGAAATGTTTTATAACAATTACAATGTTGATTGTTTTATTTATTGAATATTACCTTTTTTATCGATTTTATACTTGATTAGTTCAATATTATAAATTAATATTATGACAATTTAAATTATTACTTCTAAACTAATTTTATAATGAACTGCATTTTTTTAAAATCTATTTATTTACAAATAAAATAAAAGAATTTCTGGAATCATAAATATTTTAAAAGTTATAATTTATCTAAATTTATTTTCTTTTAATTCGTTGATTGAAAATAACCAAAACGTTCTGTGGTTCATCATAGAGGTAGTTAAATAAGTAAGAAATATGGATGCAAATGATTAAGTATTTTTGACTATATTTTTAAAATTATTTTATTTTTTTATTTTTCTTTCATTGTTTTCCCCTTACATCATGAATAAATGTAATTTGGCGTTTATTAAAAAAAAAATTTTGTGCATTCATGTATGGTTTAATAGTAATCTATAATCCCTTAAATGTATGTAACAAGTTTATAACTTTTACTTTCACTTGTATTCTTGTATTTTAATTGTAAAGTATATCCCCTCTGTTTTGTTTCTAAGACAGTCAAATAAATAACTAAGCTTTGCACCCCCCCCCCCCATCCCCTTCACCGCTTCCCTCAATTTCAACAGTTGTAAATGATAGTTTAACAATCATAAGTTACTTCAAATTTACATTATTTTTTTATTTTATTTTATTTTATTTTTTTTGGCCAAACTAATTATTAATTTTGCATTAAAAAAAATTTTTTTTAGTTAATTCTCATCTTGTTCAATGCATGCCTTTCATTCTCCTTTGTAATGTTGTTTTCTTTCCTCCTTTACTGTATCTTGTCTAGCAAATTTTAACTGTATCAAATAAAACTAAAAAAAAAAAAAAAAATATTGAAACCGTTTTCTCTTACTAATTTCTTTTTTTTTTTTAGTTATGGTTTCGGGGAGTGAGGAATTCCAAGTTTCGCCATGTTTATGGCCAACCAGTTAAGCGAGAAAACTGTTACGACAATGTAAATATTACAAAAAATGCGCATGACTCACAGTTTTGTGCTGTTAATCCTAAGTTTATCGCCATAGTGACTGAAGTAGCTGGTGGAGGCGCTTTTATTGTTTTACCCCTTGAAAAAGTAAGTATGCAATTTATTTATTTTGAATTATAAAAAAAATATATGTTATCCTATTTGATAAATCAACTTGAAAATAGCAATAGAGTAATATGAATATTTATAAATTCATGCAACTTGTGATAAAAATGTTTATCGTATTGGAGTGCGAACGACCGCTCTTTTGATTTATCTTAAAATTTAGCTGTGTCTTATCCTTACTTACCTATTTTATTAACATAGAATCCAGTATTAAGGAACCATTGAATTATTTTAAAGTTGTGTATATTTTAAAAATTTTAATTTCAGACAGGACGTGTGGATTTCAATGCTTATAAGATATCAGGACATTCCGGCCCTGTATTGGATATTAAATGGAACCCCTTCAATGACAATGTAATTGCTTCATGTAGCGATGACTGCACAGTAAGTAATTTATTGAATAATATAGGTTTTATTTTTTAAAATACATCTCATATTGCACGTCGGCAAGAATATGTTTATACATACTATTGGAGTCAGAAATACAAAACCTTCTATGCCAGAATACAGTCACAATAATACAATTAGTTCTGTTCGTGTTAGGCGCACATTCTTCTATGAAGTGGATGATCATGTTAACGCAGGTAGAGGGTAAATTTTTAGTTAAAGTTAGTGCGAGTGGTACTAACTGCCCCAAATGGTAAACTATTTATGATCAAATATTATTTTCCCTAGTCACTGTTTGAGGGTACATGGTAAAATTGAGAATGCCGTCAAAACTTCAAATGCAATTACTCAAAAAACAAGAACAGTTTTTTGAGTTGAAATCATCTTTTTGCTGACGTTCGATATAATGCTGTAATAATTATTTTATTTTTTTATTTTCATTTCTTGAACATATTTATTTAAAATATTTACAGTTTCATTGAATTCATCAGTTAAAATAAAAATGATTCCATGTGGGAAAAACAGTTTTATTTTAAATATGTCTTTTTCAAAAGTTTTGAACATTTTTAGTCTTTAATGGCACGCTTGCAATTATATCTTTACTCCAGAAGTAAACAACAGCATGTCCATTTTTTTATTGCATTTCGTTATTCACTTTTTTTTCAAATCAGATACAATTCGGTTGGACAAATAAACTGGTTGCAACCTGAACCTAATCTGAGAAGCTGATAAGACATAGGTTGCTGTCTATATCTATCAAAATTGAAATCCTTTATATTAATACCTTTAAATCTATATTAATAAAGATGAAATTCTGTTTGTTTGTTTGTTCTTTATAGAAATCCATACCGTTTGTCCTCAATTCTCCAAATTTCGCTCATTGATTCTTTGATACCAGGTGCAAACACCTGTCCATATTAAAATTGCATAACTTCAGTCAATCTCTAGGTATATTCTTTATTGTTATAAAAATTGTTATCTTATTTTACATTGGTTTTTAACGAAATCGACCGCTTGAGTTGAAACAATCTATAGATTTTGAAGATGCCAACAAGGCCCGGTAAAGCTTTTCCTCGGGACCAGTGTTCACATTTTAAGGCTGAAAGATGAGTCCTTTAGAAAAATCAAATTCCCCGGATGAAACTGGGATATACAGCTAGTAAGTTATAAAACTAAGGTAAACTAAAAAAGAAATGTTAATGGAAGAAAAACGAAACACTTATATTCATTTCATTAATTTATTTATTTTATTAAGAAGAATAAATTTTCCGTTGAAAAGGACCCGTTAGTGTGGCCCTGATCACCACAGAAAAGGACCTCATGAGGGTTTCTTATCCCTTCTTAGCGAGCGAAATCGAAATGCTGAAGTCCAATATAGGCCCTTTTTAACTGATAAGTTTTTTTTTCATTGCACTAAATGCCAGTCTCGGTAATTACAACAAAATATTAGTTATCATCATTTTTTTTTTTAATATGAGTTTTTTTTTTTTCACTCTTACTCATTCAACTATTCAGAAATATTTTACTCTTTTAGGCACTGCACTTTGTTCAGATGGATAAAAAGTTTCCCCATCCTCTATTTGGATGCGGGCTTTGGACCACAGGTTCTTGTTCCATGGGCTCGGGAGAAAGACTGCCCTCTTCCGAACTTTCGTTCAAAATCTCCCAAATCTCCTTATCAGTGAACACTTTTCGCGACATACCAACACCAAAACTGGAGAAATAATAGCGAAAGAACAGCAATAATATCACTAAAAAACGCAGAGGACTATCGCTCAGAGCGTCTAGAACTCGAAATGAACAATGGTAAACATGTCCTTGAAAACCCCTGACGTAGCCAGGGGAGGGATAAGGGACAGAAAAAATAAATAGTAGGTAAAAAAGGGGTGAGACGGGCTTCCCCAAACGGAAGACCCAGATGACAGGCAACTATCGGGCCGAAACAAATATTTCCGCATTAGAGAAACCCCTGCAGCCTAGTGGCAGCTAGATATACTTATTAAGTCTCCGTGGATCCGCTAGGATGTGCCTCAGTCATGACAACTTATCTCTTGTGAAGCTGAGGACGTTAAATAAGTGAAAAACCGATTGCGAGATATCTCTTCATTAGCTACTGGTGTCCCTTGGCTCCTGGTTTTGAACTGGCTATCTTCGAAACCCCTGTCAGTTTTCAGGGACGTATTTTCTCTCTCAACCATCCTGCCACTCATCTTGGTTTATCACTGAAAACTTCCCCTCTATGCATATATTTTTTAATTGAATAGTTTACAAAATTTTTACCGACTCTTTAAATTCTAGTGATTTCATGATGATATTTGCCTTTTTATAAAGGTTGATAATTGTTTGATGCACTTCTAATATTGTTTTTAAACCGGAATTGAAATATTTTCAAAATAAAAGGTAATCCATAATTATAACTGATTTAATCAAAACTAAAATAATTATATTTAATTATGCTGTTATTTCATTCTGGATTATTTGGATTAAAAAGATATTTTAATTCACTTATAAGTTTCTTAGAAACGACTAATAAAGAAGTATCTATGTATCTCCTGTATCAGCCAAAATATTTTTTATTTTGTTTTATAAAATTTCCTTCATTGTAATTTCATTAGATTGAGAAAATAAATTAATCGTTAGACTGAAAATAAAATGGCTGTGGGATCTCTTATTCAATCTTACAATAAAACTTAATTTAAGATTTTCATCATCAAATAATTGGTGGAGTGAAAACACAAGAAATAACCTCGATGAAATTCCTTCAATTTAATATCAATAAATGAAATAAATTGAATAATTGAAGGGGTCGGGGCAAAATAGTGCCAAGCAACATTTTTAACAAAAATAAACTGTAGCTGCCGTCTGTTGTATATTATGTAGTACTATATGTCTAGGATAGAAATGCCATCTAAATATGACTATAGAGTGCTCTCTAGTCATATTTCAGGTGGCATTTCCATCATAGACATATAGTTAGTACTGCATAATATACAACAGACGGCAGCTACATTTTATTACTTTCACTTACCTATTTATGAAATATATAGTAAGGGAAAGTATTGTGATCGAGAAAAATTTTGACTTCCGGTTTTCAACGGAAAAACACGTTTTGGGGTCCCCTGAGTCCTAACCAAGTCCGCCGAAATGATCTTTGTGTGTCCGTGTGTGAACAGACTAGCTCAAAAACTTTAAACCTGAAATTGGGTATTTGGCATGTGTATATACCCGCGATGTGACAGCAAAAATTTCATCAGAAATGGTCAAAAGTAGGGGTACTTTATACTATAACTTTTTACGTTTTTTTTTTTATTTTCTCAAAAACGGCTTAGCGATATTTATAAAACTGGGTATTTGATGTATGTATATGCCCACAATATGACAGAAAAAATTTCATCAAAATTGATCAAACGGAAGGGGCACTTTACTTCACAACTTTTTTTCCAATTTTTACAATTTTTTCGATTTTATAAAAAACAGCTTTAATGATTTTGATCAAATTTATCATGTTTAATGAAAATAAAGTCTTCTTTAATATCAGGTAAGCTTTATCATTATTAAAATGTTCTGAGCGGCCTTAAATGGGGAAGGCGCCTTTTTTGTTTTCCTATAAAGTACCTTTGTTTTTGTTCATATGGAGAAATTAACTGTCTCTCCTTACGCCTAAACATAAGAAATGGCTAAATATGATATATGAAAAAAATCAAGTAAACATATCAGGAGGAAAAAAAAAAATATATTCCGTCAACTCATAAAACACCTTGAGCTCGAGGCACTGTGAGAGTACTGCGCAAGCTTGCATGCGCAGTACCCCTTTAATGGCAGACTATTGTTTATAATTAAATCTGTTCTGTTCATTTAATGGAAATTATTTGTTGCGTGGTAACTATTATGAAGTTTTCAACAACTACAGAGAATTGTAAAACAGATGACTTGGAATATTATGCTTGAATTGCCGAATTATCACAAGTAAAAACTTTTATTTAATAATAAACAAAAATTGTGTACTTTAGAGAGAAAATACAAAAAGATGATAATAATGTACCTGGAAAAATTTGTGACTTTGAGAAATGGCATTTAACAAACACATAAATTTCTAATCTAAGTAAGAAGGGCAATATTTTGCCCCGACCCCTTCAATTGATTTGCTGCAGATGTGTTAATGAATGAATGAAATGTATTAAATCAATGAACTGTCGATACCTCGAGAGGTAGTTTACTTCCCTCTGTTTACATTATAGTGTGACATGTATAAATGAATTTCGGACTTGAAAAAGATACCTTTTATAATCAATGTCTCAGTGATACGACAACTCTTCACACTTCAAATTATAAAAAAAAAAAGTTGCAAAATCTCTCTATAACATACTGATATAGACTCATTTCGATTTTCTGTTTAAATTTGTGTTATTATTTATATTTTGTTACTTACTTATTGTCATTTTTAGATAAAGCTGTGGTACGTACCAGAAGGTGGCTTATCCTCCAACGTGACCGATTGGATTGTAGACCTGCACGCCCATAAGCGACGGGTCGGCTACATTGAATGGCATCCTACCGCTGAAAATATTATCGCCAGCGTTGGATTTGATTACTTGGTTTGTTCTGTTTATTCACTTGAAGTATATATATATATAATCAGCCTTAGTCCATGTAATGAAGTAGGTCAAATAATTGGATAAAATAATAACACAGGATATGAATAATGTTTATTTATGAAACAACTTTATCTTTATTTAACATTTCAACAAATAACAATGGATCACCAAATACAAGATAACTAAAAACAAATAGCTTTTAACTTTTAATGAAACCAAATTTTTGAGAGTCACTTTAGGGCGGATTCACACTATCGCTCCGCTCCCGCTCCACTCCTGCTCCGCTCAAATATTCTAAAGAGAAATAGACAGAGAATTCCACTATCGGTACCGCTCCGGTCTCGCTCCACTCCCGGTCCGGTCTCACTGGCAAAATATTCTAAAGAGGAATAGAGAGAGGTTAATCACAATATTGGCCCAGGCCCGGCCTCGCTCCACTCTCGCTCCGCTCCCGCTCCACTCTCCTAAAGTCTTTTCATATTCACATTATATAATTTTACACCGTTCACGATTGAAGCCATTAATAATCGAAACCGTCTGTATTTGGATTTTAATTAATAATTAACTTTCAGTTATTAAAGTATTTATTTATTCATCAATTTTACAATTTTAATATATATATATATAATTATAAATTAATTTAATTAATGGTGAAGAAATAATTTAAATTTTTTTTCCGAATGTATTCTAATAAGCTTCAAATGATAAAAAAAAAATCACCAACAATGCGCGCGGTTTTTCGACGTGAAAAATTCATGTTATGTTTGAGATATATTTTGCTATGAATTAATGTACTCTTAAAAGATGGTCACCGGTTTATTTATTGACTACACACTCATTGCTATTATAAAATAACGTTTAATTTGAAACGAATAAAAATGCAGTATATTATGAAAAATGTCAGATAATTAACAAAAAATATATTAAAGCAAAAAATAATTAAAATATTAATCAGGAAAAGAAGAGAACACAATCGGTAAATTTGTAGCATTTACCGATTCCAACTTGAAATTTTCAAGCGTATTCGAATACATTCCGAAAAAAGTTTAAATTATTTCTTTACCATTAATTAAATTAGTTTATAATTATTATTAATAATTACCATTGTGTTGCAATATATTCTTCTTATTATATTTTTTGATAATATTATCTTCTTCATCAAGAAAAGTACACTTACCAGCTATTTCTACAAACGAAAAATTGTTTTTTTTTTTTTGGCCGTAAAATTGAAGAATAAATGAATACTTAAATAACTGAAAGTTAATCATTAATTAAAATCCGAATACACACAACTTCGATTATTAATGGCTTTAATAGCTTAAACCTTTCAAAATTGAACGGTGTAAAATTATATAGTGTGAATATGGTAAGACATTAGGAGAGCGGACCGGGAGTGGAGCGGGTGCGGAGCGCTAGTGTGAATGGGGTACAGCGAGAGTGGACCGGGAGTGGAGCGAGAGTGGAGTGGGCGCGAAACCGATAGTGTGAATAGGCCCTTAAAGGTTTATAGGAAGATCGAGAAAATAAATTAATTGACTAATTAGAATCGAACAATTTTATCTATCCCAATCGAGCTACGATAACCCATGCAGAATTATCAATTTGTATACTGCTTTCTAGTCCATGCCTGTAAAATTAGTTAGCTTTTTAGGTAAGGTATACAAGTCTATGAAAAGGGCAGGAGTGGTCGGGGGACAGTGGAAGACCCCGTACCTACCCCTCTATTTTTGTTTTTCCAATTTTTATCGATTAAAGTGATTATCTACCCTTCAAGCTGTGATTACGTATGAATTCCAGTACTTTTTTACTCTTAACCTCCATCTACCCCTGTATTTGTAGATTTTCCAATGATCGGCAATAATAACAATAGCACATCTACCCTTGGAAAAATCAAAGACAAAACATTAGACCAATCTTGTAAGTTTAAATTTATTGAGGAAAAACTCAAGTTTAGAATCTATACTTCAAACACAGAGAATAAGAATTAAAAGATTATTAAACTTATTAGAACAAAGTTTGTTAAAAAAAAAAAAAATTATTCCTACTACTAATAAACAATTAAAATTGATATTGAACTGTCGAAACAGAAATGTGTTAATCATGTAAAATATAATATAATAAAGTAAAATATCAACATAATGTGAATAGAGATTAATTTTATCAAATCCTGCTTGATTTTTTTGAACTCGGGCATGTTTTTATCCTAAAACCAAACATCAAAAAAAAAAAAAAAAAAAAAAAAAATGGATATCCAAATAAAGGATGATCTACGATATACCAGGTGTGTAAATATGAAACCGGAATTTTTCAAATAGCAAATAAGAGTTGATTGTGTAAAAATGATACATACTTTTTTATTCTATTTATTCGAAGTACTGTCCTTCGCTATCTATGCATTTTTCCCATCATTCAGGCAATTTGTGGATTCCCCGCCAAAATAATGCTTCCTCTTCTGAGTCAAACCAATCACTTAACCAATTTCGTACATTTTCATAAGAAGTGAAGCACTGCTCAGCTAGTGCTTGTCCCATTGATGCAAATAGGTGGTAATCGGATGGGGCCAAATCTGGTGAATAAGCCGCATGCACAACCAAACACTTGGATCGTTTCCTTGGTCTGTTTAGCCGAATGTGATGGGGCATTGTCATGGAGCAAGATCACTTTGTGTGTCCTTTCTTGATATTTGGGACTTTTTGGCGCAAATCTTTATTCAAATTTATTATCTGTTGTAGGTAGCGTTTAATTCCATATTAACAGTTTCCCCAGGTTTCAGCAGCTCATAGTAGGTAACACCCATCTGATCACACCAGGCACAGAGCATTTTCTTCCTCCCCAAGCGATGCCGATGGTTCACCAGGATTCTCGAAGTAAATTCACTTTTCATCACCAGTCACAATTTGATGAAGAAATGACTTTTTACTTTCACTTACCTATATATGAAATATATAGTAAGTGGAAGTATTGCGATCGTGAAAAATTTCGACTTCCGGTTTTCAACGGAAATACACGTTTTGGGGTCCCCTTAGTCGAAATGACCAAGTCCCACGAAATGGTCTGTGTGTGTGTGTGTGTGTGTGAACAGACTAGCTCAAAAACTATAAACCATGCGATCCTGAAATTGGGTATTTAGTGTAGGTATATGCCCGCGATGTGACAGCATAAATTTCATCAAAATTACTTAAAGGGAGGGGATACTTTACTTAATAACTTTTTAGGTTTTTTTCGATTTTCTCAAAAACGGCTCTAACGATTTTGATTAAACTGAGTATTTGATGTATTTATATTTCCGAGATATGACTGTTAAAATTTCATCAAAATTGATTAACCGGAGGGGGGACTTTACTTAGTAAATTTTGTATCATTTTCATGTGTTTTTTTTATTTACTCAAAAACGGCTTTAAAGATTTTGATCAAACTGGGTATTTGATGTATGTATATGCCAAATATGTGATAGCCAACATTTCATCAAAATTGATCAACCGGAGGGGGGACTTTACTTAATAAATTTTGTATCATTTTCACGTGTTATTTTTATTTACTCAAAAACGGCTTTAAAGATTTAGATCAAACTGGTATATGATGTATGTATATGCCAAATATGTGATAGCCAACATTTCATCAAAATTGATCAACCGAAGGGGAGACTTTACTTAATAAATTTTGTATCATTTTCACGGGGTTTTTTATTTACTCATAAACAGCTTTAACGATTAACAAAAATAAGATATGAATGTAGAAAAATGTGTGACTTTGGGAAATGATATTTAGCAAAACACGTCAATTTCTAATATAAGTAAGTTGGTAAGTGAAAGTTGTGTGTTGCGCGTACGCACCAGATTTTTTTCTGTACCTGGCGAGCAGCATTTGCCATGAGGTTTTTCGAGCTTCCTGCTGCCTGTCATTCAGTTGGTGAGGTACTCATTTTTCGACTTCTGGATCTTTTCCATGCCTTTCAAACAAATGGAAACGGTGTCACATGTAATAATTGTCCAAAAAACGCTTCCGAATCAGCATTTTCAAAGTTTTTTTTTGGGGGGATTTTCCACGGTCTTTGTTTCTTTTATTGAAATCCATCTTTAAATTTTTTGAACCAATCGAAACATTGAGATTTGCCTACGGCATGCTCCCCGTAAGCTTCAACAAGCATCCTATGTGATAATGTTCCAATTTTTTTCAGAAGGAAACGGAAAATAAATGCTGTCCGCAAATCTTGATTTGTTGGCTCAAAAGTCGACATGTTCAACGCCACTAAAAACACAGTTATAGAATGAAACTGATGTTGGTATCAATTGTTTAACTCTTTATTACATGTAGGCAAAAGCAGATAACACCACTGACGGATTAGTTAGAAGCTAAGATTAGTCAGGATATTGACTGCTAACTCCTATCATTGGCGAATTCCGGTTTCATATTTACACACCTGGTATTATTTTGGAACAAATTTTATTAATTTATAATTGTTTATTGCTGTGATTTGTTGATTATACTTTTAAGATAAATTTGAACTATTAACCATTTGAGAGTGTTATAATGTTGGCGAAAAACACCATTACTTGACAATGCTTCATGAGTAGTATGTTATTAATGTGGATTATAAAAAATATATATTTGTTTCTTATTTTAAGGTTATTATTTGGGACGTTGGGAAAGGAGAAGCTTTGAACATTATAGATTGCCATAGCGATGTTGTTCACAGTTTTTCATTTAACAGAGATGGTTCTCGGATCGCGACTACTTCAAAAGATAAAAAACTGAGGATAATCGACCCAAGAACAGGGCTGGTGATATCAGTAAGTTATAACTTCACTACAATATAATTTAGTTATGTTATGTTTATATTGTAACACTTTTGTGGGTAACAAATATTTATTTAACAGAAATATTCAGTTATCACAATGGCAACGAATTATTACAACTTAAACAATTGAGCAGGTTACAAAATTGATAACTTTATCACACAAAATAATATGACTTGAGCAACACAGTCAAGACACAGACTTCAACTAACTCATTCAGTCTCTGCCCCTTATATATATCGTAAATAGTGGGGCCTGGAATCTTCTAGAACAATGTCGGCAATTCTCCGTCATTCCGGAATGATCTAGACAAAAACAGTTCGTTCCAACCGGTTATTTTGTTCCAACATGCGGTCCGGGAGGTTACGCCATATGTTTTTTTTTTTTATTTGCTTATCGATTTAACGTTACACTGCCCCCTCCTTAGAGACATTCCTCCTGAATGTCTTCTTTTCCATGCTTCTGCTCCCTAGGTCAAACGAAAGGTCTCTTCCATAATCCGCTGCACCTGTTCTTCTTCGTGGTTCCTTGCATATGGCGCCAAGCGATTATAATGGACGTTTATAGGCCTTCCTTTGGGATACTTGGAGACCCTGTAGATCACATCATTGATGCGCTTCTTTATCACGTAGGGTCCCTCCCAGTTCTTCTGCAACTTTGGGCAGAATCCTCGCTTTCTTCTTGGTACCCGCCCTGATCGGCTTTACTATCGTAGTGTCTCTTCATCCGGTCGCTGGCCAAACGAAGATTCTTGCGAACTAGCTCGTGCGTGTATTCTATTCTCTTCTGGAGTCCGGATACATAGTCTTGCCCAGATAGATCAACCCCAGGTTTGCTGCCAAAAATGAGGTCACAAGGTAACCTCATCTCTCGACCGAAGAGAACTCTCGTAGGTGTCTGTCCAGAGGATTCATTAACTGCAGAGCGGTAGGCCATGAGGAAATATGGGATCTGACGGTCCCAATCTCGTTGATGGTTAGAGGTTACCTTGGAAAGGTACTTTATAAGGGTTCGGTTCATCCGTTCTACCATTCCGTCAGACTGTGGATGGAGGGCCGTAGTCCTGGTCTTTCGAATCCCAAGCCTCTTGCAGACTTCCTGGAATAGTGTGCTCTCGAAGTTCCTCCCCTGATCTGAATGCAGTTCAATTGGTACTCCGAAACGGGTGATGAACTCCTTCACCAAAACGTCGGCCAGGGTAGCAGCCTCTTGGTTGGGGACAGCATATGCTTCCACCCACTTGGAAAAACAGTCCACGATTACAAAAACTAGTATGTCCATGGCTACCCTCTCGAAGGGGCTCCCCGCAATATACTGCTGCATCAGAGCACGGCGTTTGCGAGCTGGTCCGTTGCTTGCAGAGCAGGTGTTACATTTACGGCACCAGTCCCTGACATCCTCAGAGCAGTTCACCCAGTAGAACCTTTCGCGTACTTTCTGGAGTGTTTTCGTCACACAAAGGTGTCCTCCTGACACTTCATCATGTAGCAGACGAAGTACCTCCGGCACGCAGGTCCTCGGTATCAGAAGCTGCTTCCTGGATAGGCTGCCGTCTACATTCTCCACAACCCTCTTGAGCAAGCCATTTTCTATTACAAGGGAGTTCCAGAGGATTCCTGAAATTTAGCAGCCACTTCAAGCTTGCATGGTCAGTCCTCAACAAAAACCTCGTACCATACAAGTATTTGTAGAAATGGTCAACGGACTTAACAACAGCCAGGAGTTCCCGCCTGGTTACGCAATAATTACGCTCAGGTTTTGATAGCGTCTTGCTGAAGTATCCGATAACCCGTTCCTGGCCTTCCTGCAGTTGTGATAAAACCCCGCCAATGCCTTCTTCGCTGGCGTCTGTATCTAGGATGAATTTGTCTCCTGGAACTGGGTAGCCCAAGATTGGAGCCGAGGTCAACCGTTCCTTCAGGGCGTCAAACGCTTCTTGACACTCGTTGTTCCAGCTGAAAGCTTTACCCTCTTCAGTCAATCGACTCAGAGGCTTCGCAATGTCTCCAAACTTCCTTACATACCGGCGGTAGTAGGAACAAAGGCCCAGGAAACTTCGAATCTGCTGCTTGTTGACAGGGGTAGGCCATTGCTGGACTACCTGAATTTTTGCAGGGTCCACTGCAACTCCTTCTCCGCTGACGATGTGTCCTAAATAGGCTACCTTCGTTTGAAAAAAATGACACTTCTTTGCGTTCAACATCAAATTTGCTGCTTTAAGCCTCTTGAAGACCTCTTCAAGATTTGACAGGTGTTCCTCAAACGTCCGGCCAACCACTATGACATCATCGAGGTACACGAGGCATATCTTCCAGGGCAAACCTCTCAGAATGTTCTCCATCAGGCGTTCGAAGGTCGCAGGAGCGTTGCAGAGGCCGAACGGTAAAACTGTGAACTGCCATAGTCCTGACCCAGTGGTAAAAGCAGTCTTTTCCTGGTTAGCAGGGTCCATCTCTACTTGCCAGTATCCACTTTTTAGGTCCAGAGTTGAAAACAGTCTGGATCCTGCTAAAGCGTCAAGGGTCATCGATCCTCGGCAATGGGTAGCTGTCCTTCTTCGTCACATCGTTAAGCTTCCGGTAATCGACGCAGAAGCGGGTCGTTCCATCCTTCTTTTTTACGAGCACTACTGGAGAAGCCCATGGACTATTCGACGGCTCCACCACTCCGTCTCTCACCATCTCTTGAAGAGCATTTTCAGCCTCTTCCTTCTTGACTTGGGGAAGTCGCCGCGCAGCTTGACGAATAGGGCGTGCATCTCCAGTATCGATTCTATGACGCACCACGCTTGTTCTACCTGGCTTTCCGGATTCCGAGCCAAAGACAGCGCGATAGCGATTTACAAGGTCCTTGACTTTCTCCTTCTCCTTCCTTGACAGCGACGGGTCAAGGCCTTCTAACATCCTTCGCAGATTTTCATTAGTTTGCTCCTTCTTTATAGATGCCTGTAGTATCATGGAGGTCACAGGCTCTAAACTTCCCACCTTTGTGCCCTTCTTGACAGTAACTGGGTAGTCGTTTATATTGCAAAGAGGTATAGGAACCTTACCAGACGGTATTACGAGTGCCTTCCCAACAAGGATGCCTTTCCCCACCTCCTGGTCATGATTCCTTGGCTCAAGTAAGACAGGATGTTTAGGCTGATCCGTAGGGGTTGAAGAATCGAGACGAGCAGCTACGATAGTATCACATCTTGCAGGAAGTTCCACGTCTTCACCTAAGGTGACTTCTAAGCTGGCCAATTCTCGATTATGCATAAAAAGTTCCTCCCCCCTAACATTTACTACTTGCCGTTTTAGGTCTATTTGGAAACCACATGCGTTCATTATGTCCATTCCGAGAATCACTTCTTCCTCTATGTCAGCCACTAGAGCTGAGTGCGAGACACAGTTTGAGCCCAACTGTATCTTTACCTCTGCTTCTCCAACTACATTTGGGCCGACGATGGTCTTCGTTGCACCGGTGTCTACCAACATGGCGTAACTCACGCCGTTGACGATGCCGTCCACATATAAACTATTGGTTCTGTGCCCCAAGGAGGCTACCACCACAAGGGGAGGGTCTTGAAGACGTCGTTGGGTCGATGTCGCCCTCCAAGAGTCGACCCATCTTAGTTTCCCTGGGATTTTGGTGCGGCCTGTTTCTTGCATTCTGTTGCACACTCCTGACGTGTCCGAGTTCTCCGCATCCCCAACACCGTACTGGTCTCCTTCTCCGGGAATCAAGCGCCTTCACAACTTTTAAAAGCACCTCTTCCAAGTTGTTTGGGTTCGTCGATTCCTGTTGCCCCTCGCTGCAGTCGGTACTGTTCATGGCCCGGAGTCTTGCATGGCTGCGAGAAGCTTCCGTTGCCGCTTCATATTCCAACGCTGTGGATAGAGCGTCTACTAGTAATTCAGGGCGCGTGAGACGTACCGCTCTCTGAAGGTCCAAGTCTCTTAATCCGTCAACGAATGCTTGGACTGCTAAGCATTCCAACAAAGTTTCTGGGGCTGTTGGATAAGCCAGTCTTACCATTCTTGCTACGTCCGCCTCGAACTCTTGAATAGTCTCGGCTGCCTTCTGCTTCCTGTTCTTCAGCTGGGACTGGTATACCTGCTTGAGGTGGGCGTGGCCAAACCGCATCTCCAGCCGGCTAACTAATAGGTCAAAATCATAAGGGTCATTAGGGTTGAGGGTCTGGAGGACATCCAGAGCGTCGCCTCTGAGTGCCACCGTAAGGGCAACTGCCTTATCTCTAGGAGACCAACCATTAGCACTGGCCGCAGCATTGAATTGCTTCAGGTAATTCGACCAGGACGACTTACCATCAAAAGTCGGTGGCTTTATCCTGGCTCGGCTCTCCATAACTGCGGGCTCACGTACTTCCTGGTCCAGTAATGGCTCTGAGCAGAGCTGCTCCCTGACGACCGTCTGGGCGCCTCTTTCAAGAGTTCTTTTCAATTTTTCAAGTTCCTCTTCAAACACGGCAGCCCTTGCTTCATGTTGAGCCAACCTTTCATTCACATTGTTCATCTCACCCGACAAATTACTCAGCTTATCATTCATTTCACCGGAGAGATCGGTCAACCTATTATTTAATCCGTTCATATCACCAGACAAGTTAACCAGTTTGTCATTTATATCACCAGACAGGCTGGTCAGCTTATTATTTATTTCCGCCGACTGGCTAGCTAATTTATCATTTATTTTATTTATCTCAGCAGTCTGGCCGGCCAATTTGTCATTTAATTCGCCAGGTAAATTTGAAAATTTATCATTTATTTCAACTGCCTCGCCAATTCGTCATTTATTTCACCGGACAAATTTGTCAATTTATTATTTATCTCTGCCGATTGGCTTGTTAATTTTTCATTTAAACCATTGATTTCAGAAGACTAATTAGAATTTATTTCTGCCGACAAATTATTTAAAGCGGCTTTAAAAGAGCTATCCTCAAACTCTACAGTTTCAGGATCTACGCCCTGACTCGAGTAATACTCACGTAAGCGGGCCAACAAGATCGCTTTTGTCCCTGTAGTGTCTAAATCCAGCTCTTCTAATTCCCTCCGCAGCTCCGTAACTTTAAGTTCTCCAATTCGTTTACCTGGCATTTTTTTTCTTCATTAAATCCCACTTCTGACATCAGTTGTAATACTTTTGTGGGTAACAAATATTTATTTAACAGAAATATTCAGTTATCACAATGGCAACGAATTATTACAACTTAAACAATTGAGCAGGTTACAAAATTGATAACTTTATCACACAAAATCATATGACTTGAGCAACACAGTCAAGACACAGACTTCAACTAACTCATTCAGTCTCTGCCCCTTATATATATCGTAAATAGTGGGGCCTGGAATCTTCTAGAACAATGTCGGCAATTCTCCGTCATTCCGGAATGATCTAGACAAAAACAGTTCGTTCCAACCGGTTATTTTGTTCCAACATGCGGTCCGGGAGGTTACGCCATATGTTTTTTTT
Source organism: Aelia acuminata (assembly GCA_911387785.2). Classification (NCBI taxonomy): domain Eukaryota; kingdom Metazoa; phylum Arthropoda; class Insecta; order Hemiptera; family Pentatomidae; genus Aelia; species Aelia acuminata. The sequence goes on along the minus strand of OU426982.1, from coordinate 145,446,333 downwards.
TTTTTTATTTGCTTATCGATTTAACGTTACAATATTATGTACAATATCATTAATAGGAAATTATGTTGCTTGTATAGGATTTATGATTTATTTCACTCCCTATAGTGAAAGAAAATATGTTTATCCAACCAGAAGATCCAGAGCCTGTAAAAATATAAATTTTATAATTTTTTAGTCCTTCATTTCATTCCTCCAGGGAGCCAAAGGAGATAAGTCAAAAAGCATGGGGTCACCCGTGGTTTAGTGATTAGCATAGCGACCCACAATACTAAAGGTCACGGGCTCGTGTCCTGTGGTGGCCCTAGGATTTTTTAATAAGAGTAAAAAATTCTTGGCTATTCTGTCCCTTGGATAGGACGTAAAATGGAGGTTCCGAGCCTGTACGATGTCAGGTACTCCTTAAAGATTCCTATCCTAATTTTACCGGGATAGGCAACATTTAGGACTCCCACCGTAGCATCGTTCGATTAGCCTTAGTGGCATAAAGTGATGTTAAACAAACAACAAAAACATGAATTCTGTTATGTTTTTTACTTATCTCCAGACCCCTCTGTCCATTTAATTGCTGTTAATTGCATCAAATAATTAAAAAATAACTATCTGATCATCAAATCATAATTTTGAAAAACCTGACATGTCAAAAAAATTCATAATACTTTTCCTCTAAGGGATTTCCTTAAGATGTAAAGAACGAAAATGGATTTCTTTGGACATTTCAGATTACTCAAATGACTGATTCAATTTTTGTTACAATGTGTCTTTAATTCTTATCCGTATTATATATTTATGTTATTTTTATTTCATTAGGAAGGTATTTGTCACAATGGAAACAGATGCAGTAAAGCTGTATATTTGAAAAATGGCCTCGTTGCAACAGTTGGCTTTTCTAAACGTAGTGATCGTGAATTGGCTATCTGGAACGAGAATACCTTAGTGACCCCTCTTGCTAACGAATATATCGATTCTTCTTCTGGAATTATTTTTCCATATTTTGACTACGATACAAATATTCTATTTTTGGCTGGGAAGGTAATTATAATTAATATATCTTTTATTTTTTTATATATAATGTATATTATTTCATAATAGTTTGGATTGTTTTTTTTATTTATTAGGGAGATGGTAATATCAGGTATTATGAAATTGTTGACTCAGCTCCATGGGTTCATTTTCTCAATCAATACTTATCTGGTTTACCTCAGGTTTGTTACGTTTTTTTTTTTTTTTTTTTAATAATTATGTTACTAGTATGTTAGAATTTGTATTTAATTAACTTTTTTTCGATTTTGTCATCAGAGGAGTTTAGGTATAATGCCGAAACGAGGGTGTAATGTTACACAGTGTGAAATATTCCGTTTTTATAAGCTGCACACGACTAAACCGTTGTGTGAACCAGTATCCATGATCGTACCAAGAAAGGTAACTTATTTTTAATTATTTTATAAATTATTATGTATTTATTTTTAATGCGTACGTACTAATTATTTTAAAATTAATTTTAGAGCGATCAGTTCCAAGATGATTTATATCCCGATACTGCGGCACCAGTACCCTCAGTGTCTGCCTCTGACTGGGCTAATGGCGTTAATAAACCACCTATACTCATGTCTATGAAAACAGGTAAATTATAGACTTTAGATATGATCTTATTTTAAACATCAAATTAGTTTTTAACTTATAAAACGTTCTCTTGAAAGGTTTGTTGGGAAGTGTCCTTTTAATACAGCCGAGGGTTTAATTTAAACGTTCACCTTAAATGTATTATTAATGCCCGTTTTTTTTTTTTTTTTTTTTTTTTTTTTTTTTTTTTTTTTTTTTTTTTTTTTTTTTTTAATAAAGATTGCTCAGAAATTCAGAAATATTTCTTTACCTTAGCTTGTTAAATGTTTTACAATAAATTGCACATATGTAGCTTCTATTACTTTAATGTTCTATTTAAAAAATTAACATTATGCTTTCTATTGCTAAACTTGACGTTAATGTAATGGTAATGGTGAATTTAATATTCTAATTAGCCCATTGGCTGCTGCGAACTGATATATTGGGTCATTATATATGAAATGTCCGTTTTTTATTATTTCAGAAATTCAAATTGGGATTAGTGGACTGTTGTTGAGAATATTTAGATTATATATAATAAGCAGTTGTTAAACCTGACTTTTTTGAAAATATTTAAATCACTTTTATTGATCGCTCATTATTTAGTATGCCATAAAATTTTACCATGGTAATATAACACTAGAGCGAGACTATCCCATTCCACTGTGTCCTTTCACCGTAAAAATATTTCCAAGCCAAATGGCTAGAAAGAATTCCTATGTAACTATGGTTACCTTAACAAATGGTAATGATGAAAGGTTATTTTAGGAAGGTAATTTTATGGAAACTTTTTTTGGGAACGATCATTTATACAGGACATAGTCTTTTTGGAAGTGATCATTTTTACAGCCCATAGTTTTATTGGGAATGAGCATTTATACAGGTCATAGTTTATACCATAGGGTTACATTTTTTTAGGGTTACCATACAGTTACAATTATATACCATAGGGAGCCTTCCGAGCCAAGCTACATGGTTTTGGAAAGGATATTGATCCCCTGTGCCCTACATGCAGGATACCGGAGACGGCTGAGCATATTGTTTTAAACTGCACCGCCTTCGAGGAACTGAGGGCTAAGTTAATGAGGGAAGCTGAGCTCTATGTTCTGACAGAAAACAAATTCCCTGAACTTAATGGAAGAAAGGAACTATCCTTACTAAAAGGAATTCGTGTACGGGTGGAAAAATATTGTGGGACCACAGCTCTTCAATCTCGGGAGAAGAGGACCAGCACTGGAAAGACCACCATAGTAAAAACTTAAAGCGGAGGAAACCTGAAATGAGAAATTAGGCAAGGTCCATTCTGCTCGTTGGGAAGATAGAACGAAGAAATGAAATAATGGCCACAGCAGATTATTTCTATATGGTTTTACAAGCAGCAGTTGTTTGCTACCCAGGAATGGATAGCATCCAACTGGTGCTAAAACCCGTTTTGCCAACCAGGCAAGGTAGGGCTGCAAAATAAATAAATAAAGGTCATAGTTTTATTGGGGGTAATCATTTATACAGGCCATAGTTTACTTTAGGCCTGTTTGATATTATGTTTAACACGTTCACGCCGGGACTGTAATTCATGCTCTTCGCCCTTTCGTGGTTGAACTAAGTGATTTTCGCTCTATCGGATGGGAGTTATTCAAGGGTATTATGCAGTCTTGACAATGCAACATTAATAAAATAAACAATACAATTCTACATCGTCGTGGAAAGTTTTGTGATATACTAAAGCTTCTGATTTGGCAGTCTAGTGCGAGCTACCAATGATACACGCTGGCCTGAACGTGTTAAAACAATGTATAAAATAAAATTAAGATAATCATGCAAAAGTAAAAGATGGAGAAATATCAAGGTAGCATGTATTTTCAAGTACCTTAGCTCAGAAAAACTGTTGAATTAATTAAATTAATTAATAGAGATGAGAGATGGTCAACTGTTCTTCAATTACGATAGGTTAAATGATGGTCAGGATTTTCAGTTTACTATGATTTTATTATGGTAAGCCAACGTTTCGATCCAACTTGTGGATCTTCATCAGGGCTAAAAGAAAACAAATATATGAGTATCTATGCTAGAGGGTGACAATAAATGGATACATTACAGAACTGATAATAATAAAAAAGATGGTGATGGTGTATACATGAATATTAAAATAAGTGCCTGGTTAGCAAGATAAAATAGAATCTGATATTTACCTACTGAGTCCAGGTGGATACTAAGACTAAAGGTAAAAATAAGGTGAGAGGTAGTGGTAGGGGGTTAGTTTGCCGACTTCAAAGGTTTATGACGGGGAAATCCAGCGCTTTTGAAGTGAAGGCACATGACAACTGAGTGAACAAAAATATTTAAAAACTAACAAAACAGATGTACTGTATACAAATAGTTGTGTCTGGACTCAATAATAACATAAAAATGAGATAATACATAATGTAGCAATGCATAAAAATTATACTATTATTATTTTTTGTATTGTATGCTTCTTTCTGTATAGTTTCCAAAATTTTTATGCATTCTTACATTATGTATTATCTCATTTTTATGTTATTATTGAGTCCAGACACAACTATTTGTATACAATACCTCTACTTTGTTAGTTTTTAAATATTTTTGTTCACTCAGTTGTCATGTGCCTTCACTTCAAAGCGCTGGATTTCCCTGTCATAAACCTTTGAAGTCGGAAAACTAACCCCCTACCACGCCCTACCATTCTACCTCTCACCTTATTTTTACCTTTAGTCTTAGTATCCACCTGGACTCAGTAGGTAAATATCAGATTCTATTTTATCTTGTTAACCAGCCTCTTATTTTAATATTCATGTATACACCATCTTTTATATTATTATCAGTTCTGTAATATATCCATTTATTGTCACCCTCTAGCGTAGATACTCATATATTTGTTTTCTTTTAGCCCTGATGAAGATCCACAAGTTGGATCGAAACGTTGGCTTACCATAATAAAATCATTGTATACTGAAAATCCTGACCATCATTTAACCTATCTTAAATTAATTAAGATTTTTTGTCTTTTATAGCTGATCACCACGAAAAAAATCATTATTTCTTTACTGTAAGTAAGAAAATCTATAGGGGAAACGTTCGTATTAGTTTTTTCACCTTCCAAAAACACCGAGTGTAATTACATATTTACCATGAAATCACATTTATTTTAAACACATATAAAATTTTATTTCTTTAATTTCTTATTAATTTTTTGTTTCTCACTTATATCAACAGGTGTTGCTATCAAAACGCACAAACCGAAAATTTCAACTGCTGCAGAAAATTTAAACAGCGGTTCCGTCGGAAATAAGTATCACATGAAAATGGCCTTCCTGAGCCAACAGACGATACCCGATTACAGGCCTCTCGATGTAAGCTGTTTCGCCTTATTAGCAATTTGTAGATGTAATTATTTCAAGATGAAATAGAACTATTTTTAATCAGTGAAACTTTTTTTTTTTCATGATTGTTTTTGAAACTTGTGAGCCTTTATATATGTGTGTGTGTTTCAATATCTTGATCTTATTACTAACATTTTTGGAAGTATTTAGATTTTTACGCGACTTTTTATTTTAATTTTAATAATTCATTCATGTTTGGCCAAAAGGTCTTATGTCATAAAAAAATTTTTTTGTCTCGTCTTCTTAAAATTCATAATTTACTATAATTTATTCCTTATTCATAATTTTTTATAGTCTCTGTTGAAAGAATATAGTTTCATTTATTATTCTGGAATAAAAAAAGCACAGTCAGAAAGAATGTATAATGATTTTCAATAGCTTGGTATATCGTTGTTCAAACTTCACATTTCATGACTTAATCCCTTTTGACCAAACACCAGTGAATTCTTATCATAAATTTTTATTCACCTAAATAAATTAGAGCTAGTTGGCTACTATGTGAATAATTCGCATGCCATATTAATGCATGACCTTATGATCACAATTTGAGAATGAGCAAACACAACATATTATGCAGGACATTTTATTTTGCTATATGAACCGAAAGGTGGAAACAATTCAAGTGCTTATAATTAGATCTCGAATTCCCTTGCAATGGCATCTTTTTATTGGCAAGTCAGAATAAACAGTTATTTCAAGTTAATTATCCGAATCAAGCCTAATGGGATGTTTTAAAGGTTTATAACGCACGAAATTGCACGTTTTGGAGTTTACTGCACGTTTTGAAGTTTTATTGCAAGAAATGACATCATTTGATTTTTTTAAGAAAAAAAATATAAAAAATTAATATTTTCTTAAATTAACATATCAAAACAATATTGGAAAAATAAATATGAATATCATAGGAAAAAAAAATAAAGGGAACTTGGTAGATGTAAACAAACACAAACCTCCAATTTCCAAGAACTGAAGGTTCAGTAGTTCCTGGATTTTTACATTTTGTTTCTCAATTCTCATAGTTCTGCCAGTATCAAACTAGCTTCTGTTGAGTATAATATTACTAAAAATGCCAAAAATTGGAGCAAGTATGTCTTCGAAAATTGCGGGATGGATTGAAAAATATCCTGAACTCAAAAGGGATGGCAGTGCAGTGTTTTGTAAATCTTGTGATAAAAATATTGGACGTGAGATTAAATCACAAATTGATACCCAATGTAGCACAAGTAGATACCTAATTTGTGTTTAACCCTAGAATGGTAACAGGGGTAGTGGGTGTTACCAGAGTGATTTAAAAATAAGCCTACGAATCTGATATTGAATTTAGTGATTCCATAATTTGAGTAGTTTATAAGATCTTCCTATTTCCAATATAATTACAACTCACACGCGAGTATTTTACTCTTTATTCCACATCTTGCTGTTACTATTTTAAGTAAATATTTTATGTTCCGATTTTTTTTTCCGACAATATTTTGAAAAATAGATCGATAGTATTATACAAAAGATCCGAAATTCAGTGATTACCAAAATGTATACTAAAACCAATATTATAAAAATAAAAGAGATTCTATTTCAATTTACTCTCCGCTACCTTTGTTTTCCAAAGTAGCTATTTTTTGTTCACAAAAATAATTTAATGCCTGATTTTCAAGCAATACATTTTATTGCATGTTTTTGCACGTTTTTCAGTTTTTAATGCACATTTTGAAGTTTTTATTGCACGTTTTGAAGTTTTTATTGCATGTTAAGAGCTTTTTATTGCACGTTTTTAAATTTTTACCGCACTGAATTCCGAGCTCTTCTAATAACTTTGTTTATAATGGTCCACAAGATGATTTATTCTTTCCTTTTACAGTGAATCTAGAAACCTTTCATATCCGCATTTATATACTAGAAAAAAATTTGGCAATTTTTTACCTTTTTTTGTGTTTTTTTTTCTGAATATCTTACTATTTATTTTTTCGGCTCTGGAAAAGAAGGTAATCCTCAAAATGATTCCTCGATCATCCATTTCATGAAGTATTGAGATACATATGGCGTACTGACGAAAAAACAACTTTTATCCCTATATGAGGCTATTTTGTTGTCGGTGGCTATATTGCTGATTTTTTGTGACTGTCTTTGTAATAAACTAAAAAATCGTTAGATTCTGGCTCATATTTACTCATCTTTTGTTATAAACTATTTTATATTTAAATGTGTCGACGGATGAAAAAGGAGATGGTCTCAGAATCAATTAAAAACATATAAAATATTTATTAATTTTGAACTTCATAGCCTATTGTAGATAAATTATCATTCCATAATTTTAAAATTGCAATATTCACTCACTCACTCACTCACTCACTCCATGGCTCTACGGTCCTTTTTGAGAACCTGGGCCTCCTTTACAATAGTTTTAGGACGTTTTGCCACTCCGCTCTGTCTAGGGCTTGTCTCCTCCATCTTCTAACGCCCAGCTTTTCCAAAGTTTTTTCGACGCCTTCTATCCAACGGCTTCGTGGTCGCCCTCTTTGCCTTCGTCCTCCTGGCTTACCATTCAATAGTGTTTTAGGCAGTCTACCTTCAGGCATCCTTTCGACGTGTCCTGCCCATCTTAATTGACACTTCTTGATGTATGTCACCAATTCTTGGTCTTGAAACATGCGTCGAAGTTCTTCGTTTTTCCGCAGCCTCCATCTCCCAGCTTCACAGACAGGTCCATATATTCTTCTGAGTACTTTTCGTTCCCAAACATTTAATAATCTTTCGATTTCATTTGTCAGTACCCAGGTTTCACAGCCATATGTCACTACTGGTCTTATAACTGTCTTATATATTATGACCTTAGCTCTGTAGCTTAAGCTTCTAAACTTAAGTGGCTTCTGTAGTGCGAAGAAACATCTATTGCCCGCGGCCAATCGCGCTTTTATTTCCTCCATAACCTCATTTTTCTCCGTAACAAGCGCTCCCAAATATTTAAATTGGCTCACCGTCTTAAAGATGTATGACCCAAATTTTATTTCTGGTTCTGCCCTTGTTGGTCTTCTTGAGGTCTTCATATACACAGTCTTTTTCTCATTGATTTGCAAACCCAATTTTCGCGCTGCACTCTCGAACTCTTGGAAAATACCTGAAAGGGCTGCAATCGATCTTGCCGTTAACACAACATCATCAGCATATGCTAAATGTTGGGTCATTCTGTTGTATATGGTGCCATTTGCATTAGTTTGTTCGAATTGCACGAATTGCCATCTCAAGCGCCAGGTTAAAAAGAGTCGGTGACAAAGGGTCTCCTTGTCTTAGGCCCTCTTTGACTGAGAATTGGCTGGACAGCATTCCTTGTATCTTGACTTTACAAGTGGTGCCCGTTAGTGACATTCTGACCAACCTGATTAACTTCTTAGGTATGTTCAGTTTTTCCATAGCCATCATTAATTCTTCTCTGTTTATGCTATCGTATGCCTGTTTAAAGTCAACAAACAGATGGTGCAGATCGACATCGTATTCGTATGATTTTTCCAAGGTCTGCCTCAGAGCGAAGATGTGGTCCACAGTTGATCGGCCCTCTCTGAAACCACACTGATAATCCCCCAGACACTTTTCCGACCAATTTTTGATTTTTTGATTGAGGAGTACAGCAAATATTTTATACGATGTCGATAAAAGAGATATTCCTCTGTAATTATCACAATTTGCTTTATCTCCTTTCTTATGGATAGGACATATAAGGGCTGTACCCCATTCTTGTGGCATTTCTTCTTGTATCCATACCTTTAACACTATATTGTACAGCTCTCTATGTAGTGTTTCTCCACCTTGCTTGATCATTTCAGCGTCTATATCATCATATCCTGGTGCTTTACAGTTCTTCAGTGACTGTACCACTTCCAGAAATTCTTCAAAATCCGGTGGTTCCACATCATCTTCATCAGACTGACTCAAAATGAACCCTTCTCTCTCGGGCGATATCCCATTTCTGCTGACGTTCAGTAGCTCTTCGAAATAGTTGCGCCAAGTGTCAATAACTTTAACAGTTTCTAACACGAGGTTTCCTTCTTTATCTTTGCAGCCACCAGGCCTTGGTTGAAAGCCCTTCTGGAAATCCCTTATCCCTTTATAGAATTTTCTGGTCTGTTTTTTCTCATAGTCTGCTTGTAATGCTTCCAGTTGTGCCCTTTCCACGTTCCTCTTTTTCTGTCTACACAAAGTTTTGACTATTCTTCGTTTGGCTAAATATATTTCCATATTTTGCCTGGTGTTCCTGTTTAGAACGGCCCTCCTTGCATCATTCCTTTCCTTCAGAGCCCTTTTACAATCTTTATCAAACCATTCATTTCGTTGCACTCTCTTTCTTTTCCCAAGAACATCCCTGGCTGCACTTAACAGCGAAGTCTTTACTCTTTCCCAGTCCCTTTGTAAGTCTTCTTCACCTATGTAGATCTTTTCAATGAGACTTTTACTGACTTCTTTTCTATAGAGTTCTTCTATTGGTTTATCTTTTAACTTGATGCTGTTGTACTGCACCGCCTTTTTTCCCTTATCATCGCCTCTTCTTGCCAATATCTGCTGATATGGAATTCTCAATAAGAAATGGTCTGAGTCTACGTCGGCTCCTCTGTAGCTTCTTACGTCTCTCACATCCGAAGCATGTCTAGCATCTATAAGTACGTGATCGATTTGATTTCTAGTTTTCCCATCAGGGGATATCCAGGTTTCCTTGTGTATTTCTTTATGTGGGAAACGTGTGCTACTGATCACAAGTCCTTTCTCAATAGCAAAATCCACAATCCTGAGCCCATTATCATTTGATAGAGAGTGCTTACTGTGAGCTCCAATCGTAGGTCGGAAATAAGGTTCCTTGCCGATTTTAGCATTCAAATCACCCATTATAATCTTGACATCATACTTAGGGAGTAAATCGAATTCTGACGAGAGTGCCTCATAGAATGCATCTTTTTCTTCGTCTTCCTTTTCCTCTGTGGGTGCGTGAACACTAATTATTGACAGATTGAAGAATCTTCCTTTCATCCGCACCATACACATTCTCTCATTGACTGCTTTATAGCTCAAAATTGCATGTTTTAGAGTTTTCCTAATCATAAAGCCAGTCCCGAATCTATTTTCCAGATGTCCGCTATTTATAATGGTGTACATATTCAGATCCATGTTTTCTATTTGTTTCCACCTTATCTCTTGGAGAGCCACCACATCAATACCATATTTGTGCAGAACTTCCTCCAAATTCCTACTTTTCCCCGCCTGCCCTAGACCTCTTACATTCCATGTTGCTAAATTTAATGATTTTAATTTTCCGTTGACATGCCTATATCGTTGTTTCCTTAAATCCGTCCGGCTATTTCTATCGTTAGGTTTCATAACAGTATTGTTTTTCTGGAGAAGGGTTGTTAGCCCAATGTCCAACCCCCAACCTGGAGGACCGGGTTTTTCTGTAGGGGTTTACTCCCTTAGCCTTTGAACAAGATTCTGACCCACAAGGAAGTGGGAGGTGCGGGATGGACATATTGATGAGGATAGGTTTAGGAGAGGTTAGTTGAAATGTAAAGAAAGGACTGGGTACTTAGGTCAACGGACAGTTGTCCCTTTAGTCGCCTTCTACGACAAGCGGTAAATACTGTGGATCTATTCTATTACCCCAATCCACAGGGGGGGTCAGTTTTTAATGCACATTTTGAAGTTTTTATTGCACGTTTTGAAGTTTTTATTGCATGTTAAGAGCTTTTTATTGCACGTTTTTAAATTTTTACCGCACTGAATTCCGAGCTCTTCTAATAACTTTGTTTATAATGGTCCACAAGATGATTTATTCTTTCCTTTTACAGTGAATCTAGAAACCTTTCATATCCGCATTTATATACTAGAAAAAAATTTGGCAATTTTTTATCTTTTTTTGTGTTTTTTTTTTTCTGAATATCTTACTATTTATTTTTTCGGCTCTGGAAAAGAAGGTAATCCTCAAAATGATTCCTCGATCATCCATTTCATGAAGTATTGAGATACATATGGCGTACTGACGAAAAAACAACTTTTATCCCTATATGAGGCTATTTTGTTGTCGGTGGCTATATTGCTGATTTTTTGTGACTGTCTTTGTAATAAACTAAAAAATCGTTAGGCTCATATTTACTCATCTTTTGTTATAAACTATTTTATATTTAAATGTGTCGACGGATGAAAAAGGAGATGGTCTCAGAATCAATTAAAAACATATAAAATATTTATTAATTTTGAACTTCATAGCCTATTGTAGATAAATTATCATTCCATAATTTTAAAATTGCAATATTAGCTACAGAAAAAAAAAAAAATTAATAATATTAACTTGAAAACTGAATTATATTCATATTTTCTTGGTAGACTGCTTTCATTTGTGTTAGTAATTTATTTGAATGTTAAATAAACCTATCTTCAGTCTCATAAATTGATTTTATTGTTTACTGAGTGGTGGACGTTTCGGACATTTTTTCCATATTCATCGCCTTCAATATACGGTGCATTAAAAAATTATCTAAAAGGAATATAAATAACAAATAATATTTAAAAAAATGATCATATTTGTTATTTAGATTCCTGTTATATTATTTTTTAATGCACTGTATATTTAATGTGATGAATATGAACACAATGTCTGAAATGTCCACCAATCAGTAGACAATAAAAGAATATATTGAGGCTGAAGATAAGTTTATTTTTATTTAACATTAAAATAACTGAATTGTATTTTAATATGTTTATACAAGAAAAACCATTTGGTTCACATACATTAATTTTGGAGACTAATAACTTCAATACGGTAATAGATATTCTGGAATGTAGAGGAACGCTTCTCTGGAGGACAGGAATAGACGGAAAAATTAAACATTGGGCAGTGATTCAAGCACTCGTTGTAATGAATGGGCTATCAAACACAATATAAAAAAATGACATTAGTGTTATGACGATAAATTTTCAAATTGCTGCAAGAAATTTAAATTGTTTTGGGGTAATTGCTGATTGATTGTATACATAACAAGTAAAGAAAAAAAATAATTGAGCCTGAGTGGCAGAAAGATCCGTAAATAAAGAAGAACCATTTTGTTTGTAGACTACATTTCAATCCAATAATGCAGATCTTCGTCATGGCCTGAGAAACAAGGGACAGATTATATATTTTTTATGAATATTTTAATGTGAAAGGTTCAATAATGAAAAAAATATATGAGAGGTATTAATAATGAAAAAAAATATAGAAGAAGTATTGATAAAAAAAATCTAATATAGTAGTTATATAGTAGCTAATGAGAATAAACTAACAAAAATAATGTGTAGTAATAAATATATTTTATTATCAGTTGATCTTTCAAGATATTAATGCCTCTATTTTTAATTTTTCAATCATTATTAAGTTTTTTATATTAACATATCCATAACATTATGTAGCTTGTTTTGGATTTTTCGACATTTTTTTTCTCCTTGTTATAAATTGCTGGATTATAAAATGGAATACATATTAAGGTCTGGCCACACATGTCCCCACCGGATCCGCACCGTAGCAATAATACAGGTTATGTTCATAATATTTTTAATTTAACTTACATATTACCTTTAATTATGCCTAAAGTGGCCTGTGTCTGACATGTATGGCCTGAACTTTTGGCATAACTAAAGGTAATATGTAAGTTAAATTAAAAATATTCTGAACATAACCTATATTATTGCTACGGTGCGGATCCGGTGCGGACATGTGTGGCCAGACCCTTATGGTTTGAGGCTTCATTGATTCATTAAAAAGGATTTGGTAAAAATAATTTTCCTTAAAAAGTAATTAAAGATGGAAGACGTAAGAAATTCAAAAAATCCCCAAAAAAATATTGACTCCAAGGAATTTGAAATAAAAGCCAACTTTTTTTGTCTGGTAACCTAGACTTGTTCAAAAACTAAACTTTGTACGATTCTGAAATAAAGCCTATAAGATAGGTAGATATTGGGTTGTAAAAAAAGTTCGTAGCGTTTTTCATTATTTTAATTTAATCCTTTCTGTGTTTGTTAATCCTGTTTACATGGTCAATAATGTTTACATATCCTAAAAAGGGATTAGATAACGTTCTTTTATGCATCAGTTTCAACCGGGATCTTCTATTGTTCAAGTGTATTGTGTTAGTTCAAAATGCAGGAGGAAAAAATTCATTTTCGCCATATAATGCTATTTTATTTCCGAAAAGGAAAATCCGCTGCACAGACGGTCAACAAAATTTGCAGCGTGTATGGAGATGACGCCGTAGGGGAAAGCACCGTCCGTAAGTGGTTTGCTCGGATCAGAACCGGAAATTTTGAGTAGAAGACGCCAAGCGCTCTGGTCGTCCTTCAACTGTTGATGACAAACAAATTAAACAATTAGTGACCGATAACCCTCACTATACGACCCGGGATATCGCAAAAACACTTGGCATATCACATACAAGTGTTTCAAATCATTTGGGAACTGCGGGATATGTTTCTCGAAGCGATGTATGGGTTCCTCACATTTTGACGGAAAAGAATTTATTGTTGGAGTTTGGCTGGGATGTGATAACCCACCCACCCTATTCACCAGATCTTGCCCCAACAGATTACCACTTATTCCGGTCTCTCCAAAACTCCCTCAACGGGAAACAATATAACTCGCTCGAGGACTGTAAAAAGCACATAGACGAGTTCATCGCGCAAAAACTGAACAGTTCTGGGAGGACGGAATTAAAAAATTACCTGAAAGATGGAAACATGTTATAGATCAAAATGGGTCATATATCATTGATTAAAAATATTTACATGTATCTGAAATTTTTAATTAAATATATTCTTAAAAAACGCTACGAACTTTTTTTACAACCCAATATACGAGGGGTGATCAAAAAGTTCCAGGACTGTTGAGATTGCGCGGCAATGGAGTATCATAGAGCAGTGCGGTTGGCAGCATTGTTTAGCGTGACTCTTCCTGAGCTCAGCTGTTTATTCAGTTTGTTGATAACCTTCTTCATTGCAAAGTTATTGCTGTTTTCGTAAAAAAAAGTTTTTGTGTTCAGCGATTCTTTCCCTTCATGGGTCTCTTAAGTTTTGGAAACAAGAAAAAGTCTGCAGGGGCAAGGACAGGTGAATATGGAGGCTGGGGAATGACCGTCATTCCATTTTTGGTGCAGTAGTCGCGAATGAGCAGTGCGGAATGAACAGGCGCATTGTCATGATGCAGCACCCACTCACCGCTCCGCCACAACTCTGGTCTCTTCCTCCTTATTGCCTCGCGCAAATTTCTCAGGGTTTGAAGATAACGAAAGCGGTTAATGGTCTCATAACATTTTACCCAACTTCACACAAAACTTTACGCAAACGCGTTGCTCTTCCTTTACATTCATTTCACAAAATCGCCGAACACAAAAAACTTTTTTTTACGAAAACAGCAGTAACTTTGCAATGAAGAAGGTTATCAACAAACTGAATAAACAGCTGAGCTCAGGAAGAGTCACGCTAAACAATGCTGCCAACCGCACTGCTCTATGACACTCCATTGCCGCGCAATCTCAACAGTCCTGGAACTTTTTGATCACCCCTCGTATGCCTCTAAATGTTATTTCAACATTTTCACCAAAATGGACTGACTGAAAATGCTGCTTTGTTCCTTTGATTTTACTATTGCTTGGAAATTGGGTCTGGCATTTTACAACTCCTTATCTCGATGTATTATTTAATGGACTTTATTATCAGGTAGGTATTATCCTTATTTAGATCATCTAAGTGACCTTAAATTAAAAGTCTTCAAAATGGCTTACTCTAAAATATATTCAATTTTGTTGATTTGAAACACTTAACTGTCCCCAGTTGTTATCAGAAATAAATTAAGGATAAATATTAAATTATTATTATTATTAATGAGCAGACCCTACCGCGCATTGCTGTGGCTCAGTAGCTATATTGCGTTGAATTAGTTATATCCTATTCTTTTTTATTATAGTCAAGTCAAAATTCTCTGATAAAGTTAAAAATGTTTCAGCTAATCTAAAAACCAACGGGATTTAAAATAGAACTTTACGCCAAATTTAAAAGTGTTTTGTAAAAAATTTAGTAGAGTTAAAGTTTTTATTGTTTACATTTTATATTTGACTATAATGTGTTAATGAATGACACACGCAAAAGGAACTAATAAAGAATATAATTGGAATAGTACAATCACAATAGACAGGTAAAATGTAACAAATTAATCTTTTGCCATAATGCATATTAATTAAATTCAGAATATAAATCATGATGATATGAGATATCGTATCAGGAGGTTATAATAATAGGTGGAGAATGATTTTGGTTAACCTATCTTTTGTTAAAACAAATAGATTCAATGTATTCCCCACACTTGGAAAGGCGAAACATAATTTGTCATGGGAAAAACATGGATTTTCCTAGCCCAAGCCGGAAAAAACAGCTTTATGCTTACTCTCCCTAAATATCGAAAGAAAATGAAGTGTTGTGTCAATAAATCAACTAACACTGCCATCTGTTGGAAATTTATTTAACAAATAATCACACTCAATTATAGTATTATTACCATTTATTTCGCAAAAAAAAAAGAAATATTGAGGCCAATAATCGAGATAAAAACTATCCTATCTTTTATGGTGGGAGATAGTTGACCGTTGATATTAACGAAGAGGAAATGGTTGGGAGTGCGGTCAAAATAAGTGATACAAATATATGAGATTTACATTTATTAGATGGATAATGAGATTTTGAGATGGAAATGGTTGGGGGTGCGGTCAAATGAAAACACTATATGTGAAATAACATATATATTGTGCCGACGTTTCGACCCGATATTCAGGTCTTCTTCAGGGCTAAATATAAAACAAGATAGCAACCGATAAATATGAAGAAAAGAAAAATAACAAATAAATAAAATAATGAGTAATATATGTATCTATATACATATATATGCATGAAAAAATGAAAATGAGTAAATAATTGCATAATAGAATAATATAATTTTTTTTTTTTTTTTTTAAATATAATTTTTGTGTGTGGAATTAGATTCTAATTCTAATTCCACACACAAAAATTATATTTAAAAAAAAAAAAAAAAAAAAAAATTATATTATTCTATTATGCAATTATTTACTCATTTTCATTTTTTCATGCATATATATGTATATAGATACATATATTACTCATTATTTTATTTATTTGTTATTTTTCTTTTCTTCATATTTATCGGTTGCTATCTTGTTTTATATTTAGCCCTGAAGAAGACCTGAATATCGGGTCGAAACGTCGGCACAATATATATGTTATTTCACATATAGTGTTTTCATTTGACCGCACCCCCAACCATTTCCATCTCATAATCTTCTACGGTCAACAAATTTCCTTCATTACGATAATGAGATTTATTAAATTTAAAAAAATATGTATGTAAATCTCACATATTTGTATCACTTATTTTGACCGCACCCCCAACCGTTCCCTGTTCATATCCTATCTTTTAAGTTGGACAAAACTACATACAATGAGCCAAATTTCATCAAAATCGGTTGAGTAGTTTCTGATTTTACCTCCGACAAACATCGGGACAAAGAGATTTTTATGTATATAAAGATTTTATTGTTAGCAAAAGCAGAAAAAAAATATATCATTTTCCCCTGTTGGAAATTTGAAGATTTTAGAAAAATTGATATCTTCAATAAAAACCCATAAATGGAACTTAATAGATAGGATAACTGGGAAAACATTTTAATTAATTAAGGACCTGGTATTGAATCAAAAGTGGAAGTTTCACTGTCCATTTCAGTTTTTAAATAAGTGCAAAACACATTTTTATTGTTTTGTCTTGTTTTCATTAGTGAATACACCTCCAAGATTATATCACATTGATTTTAAGTATATATTATACAGAACATCGACTAAGCTTTGAAATGCCAGTTAAACCTTTAAGAGAAATTATTAGTTTTAAGGTTCCCTTTACTCAAGCCAATGAACTCATTTAGATTGTTTTAGTTCCAATTTCTGAACAGACTTGGTGAAAAAACGATGAATAGTACGAAACTGAAATTTGGTATTTGATGTAAGTATATGCCTGTGACGTGACAGCGAAAATTTCATCAAAATTGAGTAAACAGAAGTGGCACTTTGTTTCATACTTTTTATCACATTTTTATGTTTTTTACGATTTTCTCAAAAACGACTCTAACAATTTTGATTAAACTCGCCATGTATAATGAAAATCGAGTATTCCTTAATGTATTTATGTGTAAGTTATATGCCACAAACACAAACATCGTTAAACATTGTTCATATGTTTAAATATGAAAGAGGAATTATGGATTAATTAAGTACTGAACTGGATTTTTAATTCTGAACAAGATTACAAAAAATCTGGTGCAATGTGCGCAACACACAACTTTCACTTACCAACATACATAGATTAGAAATTGACATGTTTTGTTAAATGCCATTTCTCAAAGTCACACATTTCTGCACATTCATTTACTTATTTTTGTTTGTATTTGCTCTCTAAAGTACACTAAATTTTTTTATTTTAAATAAAAGCTTTTATTTGATAATTCGGCAATGCAAGGATAATACTCCAAGTCGTCTGATTTTATAATTCTCTGTATAGTTGTTGAAATCTTCATTTATTTGCCATGAAACAAATAATTGCCATTAAATGAGCAGAACGGCTTTAGTTATGAACAATGGTCTGTCATTAAAGGCGTACTCCGCATGCGTGGGCTCAACGAGTTTTACGAGTTGACTGAATATTTTTCTTTTTTTCTCCTCTATATGTTTTCTTTATTTTTATTATATCTCATATTTAGCCATTTCTTATTTTAGGCGTAACGAGAGAGTTAGTTAATTTCTCCATATAAACAAAAACAAAGGTACTTTATGGGAAACAAAAAAAAAAAAAACCATCAAAAAAGGCCCCTACCCCATTTAAGCCCCCTCAGAACATTTTAATAATGATAAAGCTTACCTGATATTAAAGAACACCTAATTTTCATGAAACATGACAAATTTGATAAAAATCGTTAATGCCGGTTTTGAGAAAATCGAAAAAAAATGTATAAAGGGGAAAAAAGTTATGAAATAAAGTGACCCCTCTGTTTGACCAATGTTGATGAAATTTTTGCTGTCACATCGTGGGTATATTCATATACCAAATACTCAATCTTAGGTTCGTTCGGTTGATAGTTTTGATCGGTTTTGAGATAGTCTGTTCACACACGCACAAACCATTTTGCGGGACTTGGTTATTTAGACTCAGTGATCCCACGAGTTTCACGATCGCTATACTTTCCCTTACTATATATTTCATATATAGTTGAGTGAAAGTAAAATTTCCAATTTTTTTTCTTTTTACTTCTACTTCAAATTATCATTTATCAAAACCGAATACCTTAAACATTTAATTTTATTGAAGCAACTAATTCACAAGACCCTAAGAAAAGTGTACATAAAGGAGGTGAAATGTTACTTTCCAGGAAATTGGTTTTCTGAAAATTTCTTCATATGCAGATTTTTCCTAGTGTGTTAATTGAGCTGTTTAGATTCCATAAAACAAATTTCGTGCATACAACCATCAATAGCTATAGAAGTAAAGTTGTGATATTATGACGTCAGATTTAAGTTAGTCAAATTAAAGGAATACGACAGGTTTATCTTTACTTTGTTGT
This sequence comes from Aelia acuminata, assembly GCA_911387785.2. Classification (NCBI taxonomy): domain Eukaryota; kingdom Metazoa; phylum Arthropoda; class Insecta; order Hemiptera; family Pentatomidae; genus Aelia; species Aelia acuminata. Next base: position 145,427,663 of record OU426982.1, on the reverse strand, counting down.
GAAATATTTTTTTTTTCTTGTTTCTACTAAAAAAAAAGTCGTCACGTCAGTTCTTCTTTACGAAAATCGACTTACCCACCTGTGACAATTAACAACGACCAGTTTCTTCAAAGAATTTTGTACGATACCTTGGACTGTACTTAGACAAACGACTAACTTGGAACATACATACCAAAATTAAAAACTAGAAATCAACAGACGGTACAAGCAGCTTTCACATCTCCTGGACTACAGATCATCACTCACCTTAAGAAACAAGCGACTAATTTACACTACTATTTTAAGACCTATTTGAACATACGGAGCAGAACTTTGGGGTTCCGTGAAACACATCCACATTAACAAAATACAAATTTCATTCAACAATCCAAAATTCTCAGAAAAATCACAAATGTACAATGACATGAACATACCGACATTAAAATCTCCCATACAAGACAATTACCAAACATTTCACTCTTCAACGCTACATCACACTCATTCATTCTCTTTCCTCCTCCCTGTTACCTGGTCAGCCTCGACGTCGACTGAAATGACAGTGACCAAGAGGCCTCTTACTACAATAAATTAAAAATGCATCATGAAAATCAAAGTATAAAACAACAGTCACCAAATTTGCTTGATGCGCAAGCATGCCGCATCAAGCAATATTTAAAAATATTTTTTTTTATTGGGTCCTAATACTGAATAATGAAAATATCACATTACGAAACAAGATTCCACCTTTAGAGCTCTATGATTAGTGAAATGTTTAACTTGTAACAAAACAAACTATATCAGTTTCTTAACTTTCAAAAGGTATTTTTATTTATTTAACAAAATATAATTTTCCATATTCCAAAACTTTGAAGTCACTAAATATATATATTTAACATATATGTATAATTAAATATATATACATACATATATTTAATTTTATTTTTTTTCAGCAAAGGGATACAGTTCCAGATATTGTTCAGAACACAATAAACAATCATATTTGTCACACGAAGGAAGAAATGATGGTGAGAATTATTCTTTTATTTTGAATTAACAGTCTGGAAATTTCAGCCCATAATAATCTATGAACATTTTATGTTATCTTTTTCAAGGAAAGTTCTCACCCCCCTCCTAGCAACGCTATTTCCATTTCCTTTATTTTCTATATTTAATCAGTTTCTGTTCAACTTAACCGTGTCAATGACACCTTTTGAAACAAAAGAAAAGGTGGACGTAGTTAATGATTGCAACAAAACTTTTAATTATAATTTTATTTTACTCCTTTTGAACCTATATAATGGACAATATCATCTATCCCGTAGCAGTCCATTATAAAGAAGTTTTACTGCAAATTTAACATGAAAAATAAATCTTACTCTCACAGATTCTCAGCTATCTTATTGTAACACATTCACGCCGGGACTGTTAAATGCTTTTCACTCTATCGGGCGGGAGCTATTCCAGGGCATTATGCAGTATTGGCAATCCGACAATAATAAAATTAACAATAAAAATTACTATTCTATTAGTTATGTTTATAATACGGTATTAATTATAATTGTTATTAAAAAATAAATTGTTATACGTTTATAGGTATATGAATATAAATATAAATAATTACAAATAAATAAACAAATAAATGAATTTACATTTTCATTATTTTAATTTACAGCTATATAGAAATTATCTCTACTCTCTTAGCACTTTGGCTCCAATGTCACCTGAAATCGAGTAAATGTTCTCTTGTCAGATAAATAAATATTAAAATTATGTCGAAACGAGAGCGTGGCTCTGAGGTATTCTTTTTGGGCACTCAAAGTGTTAAAGATCTAATTATTGGCAGAGGCGGCATTCTAGTGTGAGCCACCGGTAGTACAAGCTCTCCGATGAGGCAGTCATATGTGAGACGCATTTAACTGGAAGACAGTTAGCTCATAAACCAATTACCAGGACCCAGTTAGTATAGGATTTTTCGTAGCATAGAATATTAGTCAAATAAGCTTTTCCAAGAAAAAAACCAACATTATCATAAGTTTATGACTATTTTTATCTCATGTTGTTTTCAAGGCAAGTAAACTTTTTTTTGTTACTTGCTTTCTCGTTGACAGTGTGGGTACTGTTGTTCATTTCACCGAATATCTGTTAATGCCTTTTATTCACCAACTAGAACTCTTTGTATTAAATTTTAAACGGCCAATGATTGTTCACTTTGGAAAATAAAATTCGTAATGAAAGACGGCAAGGCCCTATGGGGATGAGTGAGAAAGGAACAGTGAGACAGCCTTCGAAGACACTTTTACTGTTATGTAGGAAATTAAAATTATATTGTCTAATCCCAAGAAGGAAGGAATACCTTTAAAGGAACCATCAACAGTTATTATTTTCATTAAAATATAATATATAACTTTTTTTATTACATTACCTAATTTTATCAAAATTCCACCTTATTTATTGTTAATACGTGTTTTGGTAATGTTAATCTCAAATCATCAGTCCATAAATTAAAAGACAAAAAATGATTATATCTAGTGATACTAATTTGTCAATGACTCTTCATAATGACTACTTCTAAGAAGTCATATATTTTTTGTGTTAATTATCATGATAATATTTTGTAATAAAGCACTTTATTACAATAAAATAATCTTCAAAGCGTAGACAATGGCAGTGAGCCGTCTGTTGAGTTGGCTACAGTTCAAATAAGATGTAATAAAAATAGAAAATAACAACAGCCAAAAATAGAGGGGTAGGTGCTGGAATAATATTAAAAATCGGTGTAACCGCTCTTACCCACCCCCTTAACCCTATTTTCTGGCTTGAGTTATCATACCTAGAAAGCATACAAATTGAACGAGAACGGAGTGTTAGGCAGTATTAAAATTGCCAATTAGATCGAAAGAGTAAAAAGGACTACTTGAATCTTAATAATAAAAAAAAATAAAAAATAAATCGAGCGTAGCCACGGCTCTAAGGGTAGAAGCTAATTATCGGTGATGGAAATTGGATGAGGCCAAAAATAGGGGGATAGGTGCTGGAATAATATTAAAAATCGGTGTAACCGCTCTTACCCACCCCCTTAACCCTATTTTCTGGCTTGAGTTATCATACCTAGAAAGCATACAAATTGAACGAGAACGGAGTGTTAGGCAGTATTAAAATTGCCAATTAGATCGAAAGAGTAAAAAGGACTACTTGAATCTTAATAATAAAAAAAAATAAAAAATAAATCGAGCGTAGCCACGGCTCTAAGGGTAGAAGCTAATTATCAGTGATGGAAATTGGATGAGGCCAAAAATAGGGGGTAGGTGCAGGTCGTTGGTCGCGGTAGCCAGGGGGGGGCGGAGCCCCACCCCCCTCCCCCACCGCTACACCACATAATAAGGACTATTTGAATATTTACCTTTGCGAGAGGTAATTAGCTAGGGAAAAAAACCCATAGTAATTAGTTAATGAAAATCAATGTGTGCGAGAGCCAACTTGAGCCAGAGGGAAACGAGTCGGCGACAATGGTGGTCCCTGGTGGGGTCGGGGAAAACCCTCCCCCCCGCCCTAATCTATAGTCTTACCTAATAAAGATTTTTGGACTAATTACCTATGCGATAGGTAACTAGTCACGAAAAAAAAAGCCGTATTAATTACGGTTTTAAAAATTTAGTTCACTGTTAGATAGTAATCAACAACACGCTGGTTGTTGTTAGAATAAAACCTTTTGGTTTTATGAAAATAAATATTTTTGTGTATAACGTTTTCAGATTTCACATCTACTGAACAAAGGTCCATTGTAGTAAGATGTACTATAAAAATTCCAGAACTGCTATAGCTATAGTTCTTCTATTATTTTTGCCTATTTGAAAAAAACTGTCTCATTGTTCCCCACTCTTCCCTAAATGATACTCTGTGTATTTGTTTTTTTTCTTAACACTTTGCAGTCGGTACACATAAATTAGGTTTTTTGCAAACTTTGCATAAACATTTTCTACAAAAGTATTGCTGCGTAATCCGCTCCCTATGCACAGTTTGTGAAAAACATAATTTTACGTGTCCAGACTAGAATATCTTAATAATAAACTTTCCAAGGAGGGTTTAATATTTTCACCATGAGGTTGACTCAAAGAGAGGATATGAATATTGCTTTGTCACTAATCATACAGTAGAAGCTGTTTTTTTTTTTTTTTTTTTTTTAATATTCCAACATAACCTTATGGGTAATGGGCCGGGATAGCCGAGGGTGTTTGAGCGCGACCCACTTTAGCACGCTCGAGCCGAACGGTGGTGTTTCGAATCCGCCCTGGGAAGGTTGACTTTTATTTCGTGGAGGCCCCACGGAACCTCCCCATATGCCACACATGGCTGGGGAAGGGTTTCAAACATTTTTTAAGTTATTTTTAAATAATTTCTTTTTTCGGCTCTGCTTGGAGCCGAGCTCTGTGGTGCAGTGGTTAGCATCTGCGTATGTCACGCGGGAGATCCGGGTTCGACTCCCGGCGGAACCAAATCTTTTCTCTTCAAAAAATAAATTATTTATTATAATTATGCTTTTAAATTATGCTATTAAATTATGCAAAATTTCTCAAATTTTAAGTTTGTTTGTTTAATGTCACTTTATGCCACTAAGGCTAATCGGACGATGCTACAGTGGGAGTCCTAAATTTTGCCTATCCAGGTCTAATTAGGATAGGGATCTTTAACGAGTACTTGGCATCGTACAGGCTCGGGACCTCCATTTTACGTCCTCTCCGGGGGACGGCATAGACAAGGATTTTTTACTCCCATTAAAAAATCCTAGGGCCACCTCGGGACGGAACCCGCGACCTTTTGTATTATAAGTTTCTATGCTAACCCCTACATCACAGGTGACCCCCTCAAATTCCTAAGTTGTGTAGGTCTTTTTTTCATTTTTAAAATCTCCCTAACTAATATATTCGCCTCAGAACAATATAGGTTTCCTTTGAAGTTCGCTCTAGATTCTAAATTAAATATATGTATATGTATAAAATATATATGTATTTTTTCACTTAATTATGATTCAATTTTCCCACTTTAAAATTTCAGAACAATGCTGAAAATGAAAAAAATGCCAAAACTTCTTCAAATCAGAGTACAAAATTTCAACAGATACAGCGTAAATTTGGCAAACCAGTATTCAGTGAAGATAAATACAACAAATTGAATGAAAATGACACAGAAGTTAAATCTTATAACCAGGTTAGTTATTTTAATGTTTTAAAATTAATTTAAATAGGTTAATAAAGTTAATATTAATCTTTTTGCTACTTAGCTTATTTTATAAATTATAATATGTTAATCGTCGATAATGACCTATGGTCTGAAACTTTAAAGAGGAAAATATAAAATGGATCAAACTAATGTTTTTATCTATACTACATATATGTTACGGTATTGAAGATCTTGTTTCCTGCTGGCATGATGAGCGATGGATTTTGACAAATAAGGTCGCCATAGATAGGGTATGTCTCACAGAAGTGATAAATTCTAATTTTTTTTTTAAATTCTTACTGGGACATAATTAGAAGTTATTAAAAAAGTTGTAGGCTAAAAAATGTTAACAATTGTTAAGTCTTAAATGTTGTTTCGGGCTTCCATGGTCTGAATCCATTGTATGCATTTCTTCTTCAGGGTTTGACCATGTAACAGGTTTTTCAACTGCCAAGCTTACACCCATCTTGCTGTGGGCTTCTTCAGGGCCAATACAAGAAAGATTCATTGTTGTATTGACCCTGAAGAAGCCCACAGCTAAATGGGTGAAAGCTTGGCAGTTGAAAAACCTGTAACATGGTCAAATCCTGAAGAAGAAATGCATACAATTGTTAAGTCCAGGTATAAGTTGATTCTTTTATTTTTTGTGTTAGACATAAGATTTATTAATTTCTCATAGGGAATCAACCCTAGGTCCTCTGCATCTACGTTGAAACAAACTTACCAATGAGCAACCCGCAGGGCCGCTCCCAACCGTGATCGAGTCTTTCTCTTCTGTGAACCTACCCACCAGGTCTCACCTCATTGTAGCGAAGTACCGGGGGCTGAACGATTGTCCCGACAGAGGGTTTGACATACGTCAAAGTTATACATTGTATGCTGTTATTTAATCAATTAGAGAGCGCTGCATCGTAGATGCAGAGGACCTGGGTTCCCGGCCGTCGTTGAATATTTTGTCTTCTAATTAAATGGTTTAAAAATGAAATTTATAAACAGTCACTATAGAAAACTTATGTGTTGGAATTTAAATTATGTAAATATAAAACATAGAAAGCTTATATGTATTTGTTTTAGTATTACTTAACTATAACATTGATCGTTATAGCAAAGACATAAAAGTGAACCCAACTAGATCAGTGTAAATGTTATCTTTTTTTTTTTTTTTTTTTTAAATATTCAATTGAAGGGGTCAGCGGATGAAGGTGCTATGTCATATTTTTTTGAAAATTTAGATTTTGTACTGGATGAAGGTGTTATGTGTACATAATTCATATGTACTGACTTAAAATATTATTTTCCTTCTATTTGTAGAGAAGGAAAAAGGCTATTTGAAGGTGCTATGTAACATATATAATTATAGTTTTAAATGGATGAGGGTGCTATGGTTACTTAGTACTTAGTACTTAGTTCTACAAATTCTGAGTACATATAGAATTAACATATAAAACTACATCTTTATCTGAATTCTACCTGAAAAGTTACAATTGAAAAACTTTAAACCCATTTTTCTCAGAAGTTTACATTTGTTACATAACACCTTTATCCACTGACCCCTTCAATTGTAATAATGCATTGTATTATGAATGTTTTTAAAATTTAAAATTATTTTTTTGTAACATTTCTTTTTTGTTTATTTTTTAGCTTCAGCGATCATACGATCGATTGAGTGAAGAAGTTCTCCTTTTAAGGAAACAATTGACGATGAGAGATAAACGTATCGAAGAACTCGAATCAGAGATAAAATATTTGAAATCATCTATTGGGAAAACTGCTTAAGACGTCGTGATTCTTATTCGTTCGTTCAACCCTGCAAAATATTGCATTACATATTACAGCTTACGTGTGCTAGTGATGCTATAAATAAAATGGCATCTATTTATGCTTCAAGCGCGTTCAAATTATTACGCACACTATTTTAAATTGTGATTTTGTAACATGTTTATTTTTGCTAAATTTATAGACACTGAAAATTAGAAAAAAAGAAAAGAAAAAAAGTATTTTTCAAAGATATTATATATTAGAAGAACAAGTGTGTGAATTTTTTTATTGTTTTGTTTTTTCTTTGGTTAGCGATTTTTGATTGTTTGACCATTGGTTCTACAAAGCTGTTATTGTTGTTGTAACTAAGGTTTATAGATATTTTATGATATGATTAGTTTTAGATAAGGTGTTTATCTTTGAAATCACCACTCCAAGATAGGGACTAAAAGAATAAAGTTCAAATATATTACACTATTACCGAGTACAAAATAAAGAAACGTGGTTAAAGGCCTTTTTGTTATTAATGTAAATTATTTGTCTACTGATATCACGGTGGCATTAGCATGATAGGCTGATAAAAATCCAATTTAGATTTCGATGTTCCATAAAGACTGCAATTGTATTATGAAAGTGATAAAATTATGCAAGTTAGTAACTTAATATTTTGATGTAAAATTAGAACAATTTAAATCCTGATTGAAAGAAGTTAATTTTTAATATTTAGTAAGTTTATTTGACTCTCTTCTGAATACACATAGTTTTAAATACATCTATAGATTTTTCAAGCAATATTAATATTTTTCAAATGTGAAAACAAATAATAATCAATGTCATATAGATATAATTTTAAGAAACAAAATGGTATTGACAAGTCATAAATGTTAAAAATTGAGCATTAGAAATGGCTGGCTTTTATGAGTAAAATAATTTTAAGTACAGATGCATTAAGTATTCAATTCTACTTAAACATGCTGGGATTCAAACTCATGGTGTTTTCTAGGTCAAACAAAACACCTTTATTGCTTTAGATGTCTTACGTTATATTTTTGCCTGTTTTAAAACTAAATGCCTGTTGATATTATATTATATTTTATATAAATATTATATGACCAGTTTGGCAAATCATAGTTCTTCAAAAACAAAAAATAATGTATTTGTTCTACATAAAAAATAATAACTGTAAAAAGCTTCAGTATTTTTTACATATCTTCAGAAAGCTCTGAATTATTCGCTGATGTAAAATTAGAACAATTTAAATCCCGATTGAAAGAAGTTTATTTTTAACATTTAGTAAGTTTATTTGTCTCTCTTCTGAATACACATAGTTTTAAATACGTCTATAGATTTTTCAAGCAATATTAATATTTTTCAAATGTGGAAATGAATAACAAACGTCATATAAATATAATTCTAATAAAAAAAAAAAAAAAAAAGTTATTGACAAACTGAAAGTTCTTCGTGAATGTTAAAAATTGAGCATTAGAAATGGCTGGCTTTTATGAGTAAAATAATTTTAAGTTCTGATGCATTAAGTATTCAATATCGACTTAAAAATGCTGTTTATATGTTTATACATATAATAACAATTGTCTTTAGTTATCAAAAAATATTCTTACACTGCTTATAAAAGGGATTAAATTTTAATCTCATATCTAAATTATTATCTTATATATTTTGGATATGTCCAGTTTTTCATTTATGAAGATTCAATAATTAAATATGTCTTGGTTGGATTGATAAAGAGAATTTTCATTTGTATGATTAATGATGAAAAATCTGGAATATTAGATTAAGCAATCATCATGGCATTGATAAAAGCAGTTTTTTAATGAGAAAGTTGCGCCTATTGTGCCTTTTTTTTACAAATAATAATAGCACAAAAAATTAGATGTCTATATGCTGTTTCTCTGTAGATTTTCTGTTGCTTTAAGTTTTCCTTTTTTAGGTGATAATCATTCGAGGCTGTCAATTTCAAAACCAATAAAATATCTTCATTATATTTTTCACTAATTTTTAAGGTCGTGCATCTTCTGGATTCCAACTCATGGTATTTTCTAGTTCAAACGAAACACCTTTATTGCTTTAGATGTCTTATATTATATTTTATATGATTTAATCTTATATTATATATTATATTATATGACCAGTTTGGCAAATCGTAGTTCTTCAAAAACAATAAATAATGTATTTGTTCTACATAGAAAATAATAACTGTAAAAAGCTTCAGTATTTTTGACATATCTTCAGAAAGCTCTGAATTATTCGCTGAAGATTTTTTTCTTAATATTTTGTTTGAAAATCTATTTTATCAAATAATTCATAATTAATTACTGTACCTACTGATACAACTATTACTAATGACGTATAAGTTTCCTTACAACAAATGTTATTAATTTCTTTTTATCTAGTTTATTAAGGGACTTAGTTTAATACTTTATGTTTATAGTCATGACTATTATTATTTAAAATATTAAAAAAACCAAAGATATACTAATATGATATTTAACTTGAATGATATGTTCCGAAAATGAATTAGTTAAAGGTTTGAACATTAAAATTTAAAAAAAAAAAAAAAAAAAAAAAAAAAAAAAAAAAAATTAAAATTGAAGACTCGAGTTTTTCTTATATTTTTGATCCAATACAAAAATCTTTATAAAGACATATATTTACCCATAATACTGTCTTAATTAAAATGTTTTGATATGTTAACTAAATACTATCAACTATTATATGATGTTTCCATCATATTATCTAAATTTGAAATTTATTAAATTTTTTTTATTCTTTCTGTTTCTTTGTAAAAGAATGCATTTACTTATATTGCTAGCTAAGTTAGAAATATATTCATTTTTCATTGGATCAATGAACAATAAAAACATTCCTAACTTTTATCCGCATTTCTTCTTCCAGGTTTGACCATGTTACAGGTTTTCCAACAGCCAAGCTTTCACCCATCTTGCTGTGGGCTTCTTCAGGGCCAATACAAGAATGATGTTCATTCTTATATTGGCCCTGAAGAAGCCCACAGCAAGATGGGTGAAAGCTTGGCTGTTGGAAAACCTGTAACATGGTCAAACCTGGAAGAAGAAATGCAGATAATGGATTCAGACCATGGAAGCCTGAAACAACATTCCTAACTTTTGCCAAAAATGCCAATGTATTATTCGACATTCCATCAATTTTTGTTTTGTTTTTCTTTATCATGATAACCTCAAAGACTATTATGTTCATGGGTTGTAAATTTGTTAGTTTATATTTCTATTGTTCATATTCCTTTAGTATATTTTGATTGTATATTTCTTTGTTGAAAGTATAGACATCCATTGATGATGGTAATTTGTTGTTATTCTTATTTTTTTTATGTGATTGGATTTATTGGTTTAAAATATATTATTGTGAACATTATGGTATCATTCCTTCAAATGTTATCTTTGTACTATTTACATTTCTCTTTTATTATCATCTAAACTGTAAATTGAGTCAGTTTGTTCTAGAACATTCTAGATAATTTTCACTGATTGACATAAAAAATTATTGACAGTAAATTTTATTTATATACCTAATAGAATTATATGAAGTTTTGTTTATAATAATGTATGATTTTTTTATTAATTATTTGTATTTCAAAATAAATTTTCAACAAAAATAAAAATTATTGTAATTTTTATCATAAGTAGATTGTGCAATATCACCATAGTGTTTAATATTCCTCCTTTGTTTTTGTTTTTTTGTATTCTTATCCATTGTTAAGTTGATAATATAATGTTATAATTTATTCTATAAAGATATTTTGTGATACTCCAAATAGGATTTTTGTATTATACATTTGTATGCACTGAAAATGATCAAATAAATTTTGTGATTGCATAGCTTTGTTTTATCTTAATATTTCTTTCTAAGTTGATGTAAAAAAAAAAAAAGCTTTTAAAAATGTAATAAAAAAATAACACCAAAAATCTCTGTGTTGATATTTGAATTTAGTTTTAGGTTTGTTTCCACGACTCAGATTATGATTAATAAAAGCATTTTGATGTTGTCTTCTTGCACTTTTTGTTGTTTTTACTTATTCCTTATCCTTGTGGAAGATGTTTATAATATCGCATGTCGGCAAGATGATTGTTACCAATATATCAGTTTTGAGATATGCTTACCATTGGAATCAGGATATCAAAACTTACTTTTACTTAAGGACTTTTTGTTGTTACTATAATTTTTAGAAATATTTTTAAGATATATCAGTTACTACATTAGCTATTATTAAAAAAAAAGAAAAGAAATTACTTTAACGTAGATCCGTTACAGTTCTTGACAAAAGGATTTCTGTTGTTACTCTGCCACGATTTCAAGGAGCAAGCATGTAAAATAAGTGAAAGGATGAATACTAAAAGAAATATTTTAAACATAATGGAAAAAATAAAACAAATATAAAATTATATGGCAATTTTAAAAGAATTGATGTGATTACAATACTGAAATTGCTAATGTAATGGGAGGCAAAGATAGGAAGAAAAGATGAAGACCACGAATAAAGTAGAAAAATAAATTTGAAGAAAATATTGATTAACAATTGAACGAATTTTGTTGGGGAAAACTTTTAATATGGAGAAATGCTTTATAGTTATATATTTATTTTTTAAATTTAATATAGGTCAAACACCATTTACTTATTTTGGCCAGCTATTATTTAATTATTAACCTAAGTAAAATTATTAACCTTATATTTTTATTTGAAAAAGTTCTTCTTTATCAAATAAAGTTTTTGTATTGATCATCATTATGATTTCTCTTTGTACCACCTAGGCGATGTGAGCAGAAAGTCTACAGAGTCTTCTCCTGTTCTGTCAGTCATACACAGTGCCACTGTGGCTACGGAAGATGATAGGAGAATCCACTATTGATGTTAAATAAGTTATAAAAAAAAATTAAAAGATATTTTTTAAAAGAAATGACAACACAGTTCTTGTATGTATTAGAAAAGAGATTGAATATGAATTAAATTTGATTATTGGAGTAGGGGAGTAAGAAACTGAATCATGATGGATGGAATACTGTGTTCTGAAAATTTGATGTAAAAGGAAAATAAAAATAAATAAATGGAAGTTTATTTTCTACACTCAAAAATATAAAACTTCATTCTTTTCAAGTAGGGTACTCAAGAAAGTTTTTAGGAATGAGCTATAATTTAAAAAATAAATAAAATTTTGATTATTTGAATAAAAAAAAATTTAAAAATAGTTTATGTATACATTTTCTTAATGGCATTTAAGTGAAGTGGCAAGTGCTCAACTGTTTCAAAATACATGCCACCATCAAGGATTCCCCATATTGAGGTATCAATTGTAACCCTTTCTTTACAGATTGCTAAACTGAAAAAAGTGTAATGGACATAGACTTTTATTTACAACGTAGTTAGTTAAGTATAATAGATAAGAAATTAACTAAAATCTATACATAAAATTAATAATAAATTAAACCATTAAAAAATAAATAAATTATGAATAATAACTTAACCATCAACAGCTTTAGATTGAATTATTTTCCATTTCAAAATTATTTATTAATTATTTTAGAATTATTTTCATTTCACTGCTCTGTTCTGTGAAATTAGTTTTTTTATTTTGTTGGCGGCATTTAGAAATGCATTTTATAGATGTTTGTAAATCGGCATTTGCGAACTTGACACCACAAATATGAACGCTGAATCTATGGGACATTCTATCAAGATGATTTGGATATTTTTCTTTTGCTTGGACTGTTGAATTTCAATGGATGAACTAAGTATCTCCTAATATTTGTATGTTTAATTTTGAAAAGTAAATTATTTGGATAGGACAAATAGTTACTGAAAAGTTTATTTTTTCAGCTAAATTCAAAGTTACAAAAATACTGAACAAAGTATTATTTTTATATAATCACCAGCCATTTAATTTTTTTGTAAAATTTTTGAATTTAGACTTTTTCTTATGTGTTTTTTTACACTACATTTGGAACTCATATTATTTTTATTTTTCTGGTGATGTAACATCACAGAAACATTCAATATTGGTTTATTTGAAACATTGAATATAAAATATTAGTTTAAACCAAACATGCATTTTTTATTCATTAACTCAAAACCTCAATAGTAAGTTGTACATACATACAAGTACTGTTCTATATTTAAATTTCTAACTAATATCTAGAATTGATTGATTGATTGATGAATTTTTAAAAGACAAATTAGAAAAGCATTAAAGATTATTTAGACATTTTTTTCTAAAATAACTTAATGAATAATAATTTATAAGTAGCACAATTATTTGAAGAATATTTATTTTTACTAAGCATCATATGAAGTAAATTACTGTCTGAATTGCCATTTTTGTTTTGCACATATTCAATTAAATTTAATTAAAACTTTAATAGCAAAATATTCCTATTTTAGTCATAATTTCAAATAAAATAAGTTAGTTTTTAAAAGGTAAGAGGTTTTATAAGAAAATAATAATTGACTGCTAGATTGATATTAAATTCAAAATTCCCGCCAACATTGAATGTGCAAATTATTTTTTATAAGAATAAAATGGTATTTTCTTTCATTGAAAGTATTTAAAATAAATTGACAAAAGAAAATACACACATAAATTATTATACAACTTTCCATATTTAAACATTTCTTACATATCATATGACGTGTCTGACTTTAAGGTTCCCCACTACCAGTCAATAAATGCTTATGCCGAAATTTAGAACCCTCTAGAACATTCTACATCCAAGGACTGTTTGAGGTTCTTGTTCGTAGTTGGTATCTTTTGTTCTTCCCTGCTGCGTGTAGTACTTCGCTTTTCTTAATTTTTAACATCGTAAGTATTAAATTATATTTTTTCCATATCATACAGTGTCTTGTTATACTCCATTGAATAGAATACATGTTTTATTTTATATTTCTGTTCTTATTTTCGGGTATATTACTTTTAACTTAATACCGTTAGGTTGAGGAAATTACTTGGAAATAGTTTTTAAACATTTTATTAACTTTCTTTTATCCTTATTCGATTTCGTTTAATAAAATATAAAGCATTGAACATATAATCCATTGTGCTTAGACGATCTGGTGCCATTTTAGAAACCATGAATAATCATTATTTTTTTTGTGAGAAATTTATAATATTATGTTTAAGACCTCTTTTCTTACTTTTTCAATACTTCTAATGATGTTTTAGTACTAATTTTCTCTGCTTAGCTTTAAAAGTTAGTTTAAAGAGACTATATCATACTTTTAATATTTAAAATTAATACCACAGTTTATAAATTAATTGTTTTGAGCTTAATGCCTTTAATTTGTAAAGAACCAAATGTTAATTACATTAAATAATTGATTACTTATGTAGAGAATTAATAATGATATAAAGTAATGAAGTTTCTCTGTTGTGAGGTTATGTTTTATTTAATATTCTATGTTAATTCAGTTATTGAATTTTTTTTATTGTTATTATGAATAATAATTTTGTTTAAAAGCCAATTTAGTAGTTTTTAACTATTTAAATTTCAAATTTTCTTAATTTACCTATTCATAATTATTATAATTTGAACTTCAAGCTATCTTCTTTTTTTGTTGTAGAATCTCGAGCTATTATAAAATGGTCAAGGAAACGACTTACTATGACATATTAGGCGTCAAGCCTAATTGTACGACCGATGAACTTAAAAAAGCCTATAGGAAATTAGCCCTCAAATACCATCCCGACAAAAATCCCAATGAAGGAGAAAAGGTAAACTTTTAATTTACTAAATACTTTAGTCTACACCCAAGCATAATATTTGTATACATTAATTCTTTTTTTTTTTATTATTTTAAATAAAAAGAATAAATACATGGTGGGGGAGGGATAGATATTAATTATATAAGTTGATAGGTTCCATCATGGTATCCTATTTTTATTTGTCTTAGTATTGATTTTAATGAAAGAAATCTCATTCCATGATTGCTAAAGGATTGATGTTATATTGACCTTGCAGATTTTTCTCATTTAATTAATTACAAATCTTTTAGAAACTATTGTGTTTTGTATTACTTTATTATTATTCTTAATTGAGTAGTAGTGAGTGGCATTGTTTAATGTTATGTTAGTATTTCACTATTAAATACCGGAACCTTGTAACATAACATTTTTTTGGTGAAATAGATATTTTATTGCTATGAATGTTAAAGTCCCATTTACAAAATGGAGGATATCATTAACAAAATGGTGGAAAATAACTACTCTGTTATTTTGCTAAAATAATAATTTTATTTTAACATGAATGTTTACTGTGTTAATATTTATTGTTTCTTAGTGGGCTTAGGTTTTTTTTTTCTGGTTTCAACTCTTAAATATTCTGGGTACTTGTCTATTTGAGATACCATGGCAACTTGGTGATTATCAATATCTTTTAGGTGTACCAATCAATGGTTGTTAGGTACAATTAGAATTATTTTCTTTTTTACTGAAATCTTGAACTACCTCATATCACAGTAAAGATTTTTGCAAGATATGCTTCTTATAATAATATAAATCAATCAAAGATTATTATTTTCCTTAAGTAATCTTTTCGGTGTACCAATCTTATGTTTGCTGGGTACAATTAGAATTATTTTCTCTTTT